>JARHVA010002147.1:590000-710000 GCA_037957365.1 Torreya grandis
GCAAAAATAGAGTATGTATGTCTTAAGTAAGATAAAGAAAAATTTGTTTGCAAATATTAAGTAGGTGCCAAAGAAAGAAGGTATTGATTGGGTTGGATGAGGTAAATATAATACATAGAAATAATTTATAGTCATAAGTTTTTTATTTAATATGAAAATATTTATTTTTGGAGAGTAAGAATATGATGGACATAGAAGAGTAAGGTTTAAAATGCAGATTTCTATCTTTTGTGAAAATAAAGCATATAAATGTGTAATAACTTGTTATTCAAATTAGATAAGACTATCTATGCATACAATTAATATTGATTGAATAATTTAAGGAAAATGAGTGTTTCTTGTGTTCATAATTAATGCATAAGAGTGAACACCTTTCATCAGATTACCATCAAAGTTAGAGAAAGAGTGTTTGGTGATCATCACTTTTAATATTGTAGACATAGAAGAGTAAGGTCTAAAATGAAAAAATATATATATTTTGTGAAAATAAATAATATAAATATGTGATAACATTTTATTTGAATTAAATAAGATTAAGGTTCATATAATTAGTCTTTAAATACTAACTTGAAGGGATATGAGTGTCTTTTGTGTTTTTAATTAAGGCATAAGAGTGAACCCCTTTTATTAGACTATTTTAGTCATATAAAATGCAAAACTTGGTAACTTGAGTGTGGATAATGACACCCAACCCATAGGTTCATATTGCTTACTCTCCTGACCCTCATAGGAATATTTTCATTGATTCTTAATCATTCATAGCCTTCTAGACTTGATCCCAACTCAACCAGACTGCTTTTTCCATGACAAATCCATCGCCCTAGGTCCTTTACCTTTAGGATAATAGTGCCTAACTTAGACTATAACGTCAGACCCTAGGGTGTCTCTTTTTGGTTCTCTTATCCAAGTATATTTTTACCTCCAAAATTTAGTTTCTTCTGATGCCTATCCTCCTACTTTTCAGCCTAATGTGATCACATTCAACCCATGACCAATAGATCCCTATAAAAGCCCATTCAAGGTTCATTTAGAAAGGGTTGGAAAATATCACAAAGTAAGCAAGAATATAAGAAAGACTACTCAAGCACATTTACCTATTTTCTACATATAACCATCTAATATAATTTATAGCTTATTAAAATCCTTACACTGGTCCCTAACCATCTCAAGCACATCCATTTTAACATTTTTACATATTCATATACATAATTGCATAAAACACATCAAGTGAGAAAACTACATATGGCTTGATCCCTCTTTACAGTATTGGTATGTAGGTAGTGTTCCCACACAAGGGGTGTGGATACACATTCAATGTATCTTAAACACACTAACCCCCATATCTTTCTCAAATTTCATCAAAGCATAATGGAATCTAGGGTTTGAAGATAAAATCAGCTCTACAAGGAGTTTTGTGGACATTCAATAGTCAAAATTTCACAGGTAGGGTCACATAGACACAATGAACAAAACTTAGAAAGCTAAAGTATCCTTGAAAATAGTGATAGAAGAGGAATATATCACTAGAACCTAAGGTGTCTTATTTTGGTGCTCCTATCCAATCATAAAATGAAGGCTAGATCCTGATTTGTGATAGTGTCCTAGTATTTCACAGTGAATTCCAGACTCTATCTCATCTATCTTAGTCAATTTCCAATTAAGTCTTTTTTTTCTCTCCTTTATTACTATTTTTAGAAAGGTTAAAAATACAGTCAAATCATACAAATTAGTATCTTTATTTTCCAATATTATTTAATGATTTTCCCTTACTCTAGACCCTTTATTATTTAAGAACTAAACACTAATTTTCCAAAAAATAATAAATCATTTGGTGAACCCAACTTACTTCATTTATGCATAAAAACCCTACAAAACCTAGGGTAAATTTCTTATTGATTTTTCCCATTTTTTTTAATTTTTTAACTGCATAATAAAATAAAAAAATTAGTAGTAAATTTTAAAATTTCATAGTAATTTTAAAATAAATTTATTTCAAACCCTAGTTAATCATATCAGGTCCTAGTATTTTCTCAGTATTCTTCCTATTTTTTTACTCACGTATTTAAATTATAAATTTGCATTAAATTTTAAAATTCCTTATTAATTTTTAAAAAAAATCTTCCAAACCCTAGTTGTACATATGAGGTCCCTTTAATCAAGCATTTTTTAATAATTTTTTGATTTTTTACTTACATATTTAAATCAGAAACTTAACTTTAAATTTAAAATTTCCATAGTAAATTTTCAAAAGCATCATTTTTAAAAAACTTAATTGCATCTACTAGCTCTTATTTTCTTCTTGAGGTATCACCTTACATCTAAAATGAGATTGCAAAAATGGATCTCACTTATTTACAGAATTTTATCACATTTCTAGAATATAATAAGGAAACCATACTTGGTCCTATCATGTAAATGAATGATAAAGTTTACCATATGTTAATACAAAGATTCATTATTTGCATTTCATGTTTATTTTTCATAATATGGGATGATATTAATAAAATCAATGTTAAATTTTTTAAGGTACCTTTTGCCTTACCTCCTTTAGAACCACTATCTCGTATCGAGCTATGTTGCATAGTATATTTTACTCTTCCCTAGGTCACTACCCATCACCAAAGAGCCCAATTGACACCCTTTATCCCTCCACCACTTCAACTTGTCAATTATCTATGCTCTCCTCCCTTAGCTACTACTAGTCCTATATGAATAGTAGATAATATAGTTATAACTATTACTCTATGTGCCACCATGCCTCCTATACCTAGTTAGGAGCCCCACCACCTTCCTACTCCTTCTCGTCCTAGGCCCAACCCACCTACATAGGCAAATATGCACAAATCATATGATATTGTTGATCACTTGAGAAATAAATTAGCTAAGATTTCCATGCTAGAACTGATTCAGAAAGCCAATGTGTTCAAGGACATTCTTTATTAGGAACTCACCCAAACATTTATGCCCATTGATTTAAACCCTTTTTATTTTGCATCAATGATCAATATGATAAAAAATATAAAAGATTATATTTCTTTTGATCATGAAGACATGCCATATCAAACAATTATTGATCAAAATTTACCACTATTCATACAAGTTTAAGTCAAAGCCAATGCAGTTAAGAGAGTTCTAGTAGATAGTGGCTCCAGACTTATTATATGTAATTATTACACTCTTACAGACCATGGGTGTAGATATGGAATCCATTCAAAAATCATATAAGAATATTAGAGGGTTTGATGATATAACATGATAAACATTGGGCACCATTACTTTGGATATAGTGGTAGAGCCGAAAAACCTCTCTACATAGTTCCATGTCATTCTAGGACGTCTTCATTATAATATTTTACTTGGATGACCTTGGATACATACCATGGAAGTAGTTCCTTCTAATATTCATCAATTTTTTAAGTTTCTCCATGAAGGATACCTATACACATGCCCAATAGACAACTAACCATCTAGATATTATCAAATTATAGAGTCGTCTTTAACTACGTCACTGGATGGGACAGCTCATATCATAGTTTAATCACCACCTCATTGCATTTCTCTTGATCAGATAACATTTGAGGTAGGAGAGACTAGCACATCTCACACTCCTCCACTTATAGTTGTGTCCTTAGTTCCAAATATTCAACCAGTCATAATAGCTTCAAGCATTCTAGCTACTCCATTAGTCATACTCCCTACACCTATTAAAATTATACATTTATTGATAGTAGTTCTAGTAGTACCAGTTGATTCTACAAATATAATTACTCTATCAGTTATAGATACTCTCACAACACCATTGTCTTATACTACTATAGTTGATGAGACGCCCATTCACAACTATCCCTTGTGGTAAATTCTAAGTTACCATATATACATGATGTTGATATAGATTCCTAGGCTAATTCAGATGATGATATGACACCCACACTCATAGATGACTATTTTTGTGGATTGAGATTTAGACCAGTTAGCCCAGGAGAGTATCGAGATGACTCTAGAGCTCTCATTACACATCCTACATCACTCTTAGAATCCCACACTATAATCTCAAGATATCAAGCTAGTCATTAAAATTCAAGCAGGCAATATACAACATGAACCACAGGTTATGCTACAAATATTACTTGATAATTTTATACATTATGACACAAATATATTAGCAAATTATCACAGCAAGATGGTCACCCATTTTGTCTTTTTTATAAGATTATAGGCCATGATATAAACTAATGTACAACTTTACAATAGAGATTGGATAAACTACAGGTTTAGGGAATTATTCAGATTACACCAACACTAGCTTCACCACTTCCACCAAAGACATATACTACCATAGTTAAACATCTAAGAGGAGACTCAACATATTCATCTCTAGAGAAAATTTCAGTTCATCAGTTGACAAGATGACACCATTATGAGTGATAGATCTCTAACTACACACAGAGCACATATCTTACTGACACCTAAGGAGATAACCAACATGCATATAGAATATAAAATATATGATGATACTTACGATGATGATCTTGAGGCATTTGATGATGGTCATGATCCCTTCCTCCATCTTCATCCTTAGCAGGCTCCTTCCTTAAACCCTTTCCCCACTCCAACCTAGTCTTTTATTTCATTATGTACATATTGATTTATTCATATGCTTGCATATAGTGTATTTTCAAATACTTTTACATAGTTCTCGTTGATTACTTGTATATAGTTTCTATGTATTTCTTATACATACTATTCTTATGATTGATTGTACATAGATCAAATATCAAAAATACAAAAACATTCAAATATTCCAAAAATCCAAAAACATTCAAATAATTCAAAACACTAAAAAACATTTCAATTATATACATTATCCATGCCTTACATTTCTACATGCTATTGTTTGTTGATCTAACTACATTACCATTCTTCACTTGATCTTCCTTGATTGTATGTAGTGACTTTCAGATCCATGTTTGCTTCACTCTACCCATCGAGGGGGCATCCTACTTCTATATTCGAGATGCACATTGATATGCATACCCATTAGGGTAATCTTCTACATGATTGCACCATCCATATTATGTCATTCCTACACCACACACTCTAGTTATCATGATGATATACATTATTTACTAGCTTACATAGATTACTCTATCGACATCCACTAGTATATATCACTTGTGTATTTCTTAGCATCTACATAGTCTTGTACTCCATGTATTGCATACTTTTACTTCTTACTTTGATTAGTTAAATGTGATTGTATTTGTAGTATATTTTACATGCTTTCCTTTCTTGCTTTGCCTAACTAGATATATTTACATTTCTTAGTTCTTGTTTGTCTCTTGTATGTACCTTAGGACATTTTACAATGTCCTTTGCTTCTATTCTTATGTGTGATTTAGGACATTTACCAATGTCCTTTGCCTGTAATTTTCTATGTAATTATGGATTCCATGCCAACCTTGCTTATTGAAATTATATGTTTATGTAGCATTTTAAAATGCCTTATATGCTTGCTTCTCAGTTTGAGTGATATGTTCCCATGCCCCTTGTTTTCTTGGACCCTTGGCCACTCTTGTATGCTTCTTGCCTTGTATACTCGTTGCTTGATCATTTTTTGATTATTTACAGTGTCATGATCCACATCATACATTTTTTTCTTTCTTGGATGTCATGATAGGCATCATGCTTCATCCCTCCATGACAACTAACAAGTAACACTTCAAGTTTCAATTCAGTACATTACACATGTTATTACATTGTTATATATATCTAGGCATACCCCTATTGATCTAACAATATCTATTATAAACCATGCTATATCTTGAGATATCTTGTCAATTATCATTACTATATCATGTAGTCTTGTAGCATAACACACTTGCAGATCTCTTTCTTTTGAGGGCAATCATTCTAGGGTCTTCATTCCTACCCTCAAAAGAGGAGGCAATAAACAAAGTTTTTCCATAGAGATTAGAGCTCCTAACAATCAAAAACTCAACTTTTAGAGTGCTTAAGAAAGCAACCTGACTTAAAACTAGGTAAAACAAACTAGGCAAATAGTGAAAATCATACAACAGTCATTATATTTAGCCTAGGACAATAGTACCAAGATTGGAATATAGCTTCAGACAATAGGGTGTCTATTTTTGTCACTCCTATCCAAATAGAAAAAAAATCAAGTTTTCTAAAATTAGGCAAAAAAGTAGGTTCTACTATAATTTTTGTACATTTAGACCAATTTAGATACAATAATTTTAGTACAATTTTTATCAAAGAATCTAAACGTAGGGGGTATCATGTGGCTCTTGATTCCACTTTAAGATATGGTAGTTGGTATAACTTCTAAATCAGAATCCATGTTTCACACACTAGTGATTGGGGGCAATATGCACAACACATTTATCTTCTTTTCTTTTTGAGTTCTGTATATTACCTAGGTATTTTCATCAGTTCCATGCCTTTTTCCATCTGTAGGTGGTTGGCATCATTTCATAGTGGATTTCATATAAGCCTAACCTCCAAATTTTAGAATGGCTTTCATATAATCCTAGTGCCTAGTTTCGTAGTGGTTTTCATTCAATGCCTAATCTCCACCTTTTGGAGTAGGCAAGAGTGGCCTAGTTTTTAGCATAAATTTGGATATCCATGCCAACATTATCATATTATAGAACATTCATGGGATTTTGGAGCCATCTCATATGACACACATTTTGTACAAGTATCGATTCATAGCTTCACTTCGCATGGCAATGATGGAGCCAAAGGACTAGCTACCCTTTGTATGCTTGATTCACTTATTTAGAGGGAGTGGACACATAATCCAAACATCAATTAGCACATGCATGATCATATAGATTCACATAGTGGGTGATGATGGAGCCAAAGGTCTAGCCTTTGCATTCTTGAGCCATTCTTTGGGAATTGAGCACTCAGATCTATTCACAATATTACTCTTGGTACAACATCATTCAACACACACCTAACATATCAAGCATCATCCAACACCACTCAACATCATAACAACTTTTGTATTGGTTCATGTACCTAGTGAGGTGTATTTATTCCATTCTCTTCCTCTCTCTCTTATCCAGCTTTGTACATTCTTATTTTAGATATAGCATATCTATTAATAACTAATCTACTCTTTGTTTTCTCTTGCAGATTACACTTCACAACATGCTCTCTCTCTCTATGCACACCTAGAATCACATAGCTTCATGGGCTTCACCCTTATAGGTAAGTTCAAGTATGCTTTCTATTTTTCCTTTATATTAGTATTTCACTTTGATGCATCACTAGAATACAAGGGGGCAAACATAGCCATATACAATATGAAAATTGGTAACTTGAGTGTGGCTAATGACACCCAACCTATAGGTCTCTCTTGCTTGCTCTCCTAACCCTCATAGGCATCTTTTTATTGATTCCCATTCATTTTATCCTTCCAAACTTGATCCTAGCTCAGCTAGACTAGTTTTTCCATGACAAATCTATCCCCCTAGGTCCCATACCCTTAGAACAATAGTGCCCAACTTGGACTATAGCACTAGACCCTAGGGTGTCCATTTTTTATGTTCTTGTCCAAGTGAAAAGTTACCTCTAATGGTTATTTTCTTTGAGTTCCTATCCTCTTTTTTGTCAACCTAATGCAAGCACATTCAACCCATGACCAATAGATCCCTATAAAATCCCATTCAAAGTTCGTTTAGAAAGGGTTGGAAAATATCACAAAATAATCAAGAATATAAGCAAGACTACTCAAGTAAATTTACCTATTCTCTACATATAGCCATCCAATATAATTTATAACTTAATAAAATCCTTACACCAATCCCTAGCAACTTCAAGCACATCTAGTTTAACATTTTTGTATCTTCATATAAATAATTTCACAAATCACATCAAGTTTGAGAAATACATATGGCTTGATCCCTCTTCAAAGTATTGGTATGTAGGCAGCCTACCCACATAAGGGGTGTAGATACACATTCAGTGCATATTACACACATTAACCCCCCCATCTTCGTCAAATTTTATCAAATTAAAATGGAGTCTAGGGTTTGAAGACAAAATCAGCTCTATAGGGAGTTCTATGGACATCCAATAGTCAAAATTTTAGAGGTAGGCTTGCACAGACATAATGAACAAAACCTAGAAAGCTCAAGTCTCTTGGACAAAAATGGTAGAAGAGGAGTATAGCACTAGACCCTAGGGTATCTTATTTTGGGGCTCCTATCCAATCATAAAATGAATGCTAGATCCTAATTTGTGACAAATTCCCAGTCCTGTACAATGAATTCCATACTCTATCTCAACCATCTTAGTGAGTTTCCATCTATGTTTTGTTTTATCTCCTTTATTACTATTTTTAGAAAGGTTAAAAATATAGTCAAATCATACAAATCAGTAGCTTTATTTTCTAATATTATTTACTGATTTTCCCTTACTTTAGATCCTTTATTTTTTAGGAACTAAACACTAGTTTTCCAAAAAATAACAAATCAACTATCATTAGAGTTAGAAAAGAGTGTTTGGTGCTCATCATTTTTGGTATCAGATCTTAGAAAAATATCTTGGGAAGAATGTTTGAAATAATTAATGATAGGAGTGAAGAGAATAAATTTATGAAACATAAATTTGAGGAAGGCAAGTGGTCAAATTGACACTTATGGGAAAGTTAAAAAAGGTTATTTAGTCTTATAGCCTAATGAAGCTTAATAAAATGAGAAGAGGAGTAAAGTGAAGATAAAAAATAAGTAATCCAAGGTGAAATAGACTTGGAGGTGTCCAAGGAGAAATAAACATGGAGGTGTCAAAATACTAAGTATAGATTTTGGGTGAGGCACAAGAAGAAGAGGTAGAAAAAGACTGGAAGGACTATAAATAGAGAAAAGCCAAATATAAAGGAATAATGAGGTGAGAAAATAAGAGGAGATTTATAAAGAGATAAATGAGATGAAGTAGACTCTAAGAGGTTTAATACAATTTTTGGAGGAATTTAACCAAGATTAAACAAGATAAGGATTCCTCATAAGATTCCATAAGGTTGTCAAGTGGACAATTAAACAAATTATAGAAAGGAGAAAATAAGAAGTCAAAAATTGGAAAAGGATGATAAGTTTTCTATAATAAAAACCCAAAGAGAAAATTAAAGATCCAATCAAGCCTCCATGTTTTGATTATAATAATATGTCTTAATGTGTGATTGTCGGTATGTAGGTTGTTGAAGAGAATACCGAATTTGAGGCCTCAAAACTTGAAAATAACAAGGAAAATCAATGAGCAATGAACCACAAAGAGCTAGTTGCAAAAGTAAATCATACGTAACAAGAAAATGAAGATGAGGACGTCTGTAAGTACACAAAAATGGAATGGTTTTCATGTAAAGATCATAAAACATATTTCTAGAATAACATAGAGGAAAATAATAGTTATGAGTAGTCCATGAAAGAAGAAATAAATGTTTGGTATCATAAAATGGTGTCTTATGTTAATGATAAGCTAAAGGAAAAGAGTAACCATAAAGAGTTGAACGTGAAATAATATGGAAGCAAATAAAATAGTCATTAAAAAAAAAAACCCAAAAGAAGAATTGTAGGAAAGAGAATAAAAAGAAAGAGGAGTTGCATGATGTAGAGGTGGTTTTACAAGAAAGTGTATAAAAAAAAATGGTGATAGAGGACTAGTACCATAGCAGGGATGAAGATAGAGACATAAATGAGATGAAGACATCATGTACAAAGAAGTAATAATTTGCTTATGAAAGCAATATATGCATTTTTAGGAAAGAAGAGTTAAATAAAGTAGTGAAAATTCAAATACAAGCACATGAGGAGAGGAATATGAGTGTTGATCATTCATAGGTGGATGAAGGAGAATATAAAAAGAAAAATAAAAATAAGATCAACATAAAAGAAATTGAGAATGGATCTTTTGGATTCCGTCAAGTGAATGTGAAGCATGAATAACATGCTAGAAAATAATAAGGATGAAAATTTCCTCAAATTAACAATGAATAAATGGTTTATTAATTTAGTGAGTTTTTTTCATGTGTAGGTGCAACATTAGAGAAGGCAACAAAGAGAATAACTAAGTGTGGTTCAATAAAGCATGTGTACTGATATGAGAAGCTAGTTGAAGAGGACATAAATAAAAGTTAATTTTCATCAGCTAGAAAAACATAGAATAATCATGAGTAGGTTTTCATGAAAATTTTAATATGAGAGAGTCTAAAGTAGGTGCATGATCACAATGAAATTCATTCTTGTACATACTGGTTCTAAGGTAGGCTTTGAAGGTCATATATTTTAACAATAAGCTTGTTTATGCTTCATTTTATCCTTAATGGGTCATATTTAGGTGTTAAAGGTATATTTAATATCTTAGGTAAGTTTCCAAATATGAATATTTGGAAATATTTCTCTTTAGAGAATCATAATCACTTTCTCGCCAAAATCTATATTTTTGAAAATTTAAATTTCTATTCATCCTTTGAAGATGTTTCTCATATTTGGAAGCAATGTAAAAGGATGGTATTATTCTAAGATAGGATATTTAGATTTAAAGTCATGTCATAGAGTGTGTATTATGGTTTAATTATTAATAAACATATTAAACTTAGTTAAAGTTAGTCCAAGATAAGTGTCATGTTAGTTATCTAAGTTGAAAATGAGTTAGAAAGTTGTTGAGAAGCTTTTGTTGCATGTTAGAAAAATAACCCAGAATATACATCATGATAAGGTTCAAATAGTAAAGTTAAGGATATAAGAAAGTAAAAAATATAATGATAAGTATGTCATAGGTAAGCTTTAGGAGGAGTAATCTATGAAAGTCTACTTAAGTCTGTAAAATTTCAAGCTTATAGAAATGAATAACAAGGGCTTGTCTTGATTTTGAATTCAATATAAGACTTGATGAATATTTAAGTGATTTTTTTATTTTTTTTATAAATTTAGTATAATTTTAATTTATCACATTGGTTATTATATATTAATTATGAATTCTTAATTTTGATATATATCTTGTTAAAGATTGGTTTCACATAGTCAGAAGACATGGGTTACTTGTGATCCTTTTTGTCTAGTTCAATCTTTGGAGTTCATTATTATAATGAGTTATAGGTGTATAAAATTATTTTGAGTAAAAAATAACCCTAATATTTAATTAAGTATGAATTATAATTCATATTGGTTTCACTACCAAAACATAGTATAAACATGAGTTTATTATAGTCAGAATAGGGATCTTTTTGGGCTAGTTATAACTTATTTCAAGGTAAAATGAATATTGGTAAATATTATAAATTTATTTTAAAAGTAATTATAAGCTATTTATGACATAATATAGTCAAAAATATACTTTGATAGTGATTATATTTTAAATTATCTATTTTTAAGAGCTCTCAGCCTTGTGATAGTCCACTAGGATTTCAAGATACCAAAACTATCATATCTGGAAAATGAACCATGGAAAAGTGATGAATTTTTTATAAATATAAAATATGATTTTTATTATGTTTTTAAACTTATTTCATGAGTTTAAAATCACTTTATAAGAATATATTATGAAAAAACATGTCTACAAACTTGAATGAGGGTTTTAGAAGGGTTTAAGAAGACAAAAACCATTATATCTCCTAAAATATTGATCCAAATGCCATGAAAATTTATATGAATATTTAATAGGATATTTATGATATGTAAAATGTCATTTAAAGGTTTTTTATAGGTATGTATCTTGATTTATGGTCAAAACTCAAACTTGCAATCTTAAATACAAGCCCAAAATCCTATTTGGAAAGACTAAAAGGTGCATAACTTGAAAGTGAATAAACCAATGTATGAAAATTTATGAAAAGTTGTCAGATGTTGTTTATTATGTTTTATAGGTTTAAATTATTTTGACACCTAGAGAGATATATTGGCAAAACTTAGGCTACAGATTTATAAGTAATGCAGAAACCCATTTTTAGTGGTATTAAAAGGTACATAAATTTAAAAATAATCAACCAATTGGTGTCAAATTTTGTATGCAGGTGTGTGAGGAGGTATATGAAGGGTTATAAGTGGTTTTAAATATTTTTAAGACGTGAAAATAAATTTATTACAAAAACATAATCTGTAGGTCTTAAGCAAGAGCAAGAAAAATTTGTTTTATGTTTGTTTACAAATATCAAGTATGTGTCAAATAAAGAAGGTATTGATTTGGTTAGATGAGGTAAATATAATACATATAACTAATTTTAATTCATAATTTTTTATTTAATAATATAAAACCATATATGGAGGGTAATAATATGACAAACCTAGAAGAGTAAGGTCTAAAATGCAAATATTTATCTTTTGTGAAAATCAAGCATATAAATATGTGATAACATGTTATTTGATTTTAATAATACTAAGGTGCATAAAATTAGTATTTAAAGACTAATTTTAAGGCATATGAGTTTGGTTTTTGTGTTTTTAATGAAGGCATAATGACAAGAGTGAACACCTTTCATTAGATTATCATCATAGTTAGAGAAAGAAGTTTTAGTGTTCATCACAAATTACCTAAAAATATTTCACCACTTTCATGTTTTATATGGCCTTATCCTTCCTTATTACTCCATTTCTCAAGCTCACTATGAAATGAAACATCTCCTTCCCACATAGATCATTATCATATGAAGGAACACACAACCTAATTTCCCCCGATCACCTCCACCAGAGATACTAGAATATTTATATGTAATGATTCTCACACAAAAGTTAATATAGAGTCAGTGACCGTGGTTTTTGAACAAGATATGAATACTTATTTATAATATTTCACATTAAACAACCCTACTTTACCAAAACAAACAATTACATCCCTTCTTGTGTAACTTGCACCTTTGGGGAAACTCTTAGTTATATTTTATCATGCAAATGTGTTAAGTGGCTACAACACCCTATAGGTCATTGAGGTACATTTGAAGACAAAGAGTGACCTCATTCTATTAAATGTCATATGTTTTTAAACTTTTTTAGTGATTGGATGATTTGGAGTAAAATTATTTTCCTCAGATCATCGTGAAAGACATATATGCATGTATTTTATATATTTATAAATTATGCATGTAATATTTTTATTTTACAATATGTGTTTCATAGGTTCATCTCACATCTCAAAATATGAAAATATATTCCATCAAATTTTATATTCAAACTCTAGGGTCCAATGCATTTCTATATTATATTACTCCCCTGGATGAGAGCAATAACATGTTGAGTTTTCCAATACATGAGAAATACATGACACGTATTTCCACCATTGGATATATTTAGGACATTTATTAACCTAATATTTTTCATATTATATTCATATTTATTTAGATTTTATTTTTCACTGAGAATTTTACCAAAAAATGTATGTAGGATATGGCATAGTTTCTAAGACTTGACATTTTATGTGGGCATTCTTATTTTCTACAAATTTGAATTTGGAGATGTAGGGAACTCAAATACGGGTGCCCTCACATTATCAAACAAATCTAGGTGCATATTTTCCAATTTATCTTTTCTAGATTTTGACATGTTATTGTGGTGAGCATTTATCCACGTATATCTTTTCTTGAAGATTTCATGCTCACCACAATAACATGTCAAAATCTAGAAAAGATAAATTGTTAGAATATTGATGATTGACTATTAGACTACTGTTCTTATTAGGTTGACCATCGATGGTTAGAATAACTATCAATGGTTTGACAGCTGACCGTTAGTGGTTATGGTGACTGACAATAGTCTAATAGTCAATCATCAATAGTTAGGGTGATTATCAATGGTTAGATAGTCAATTGTCAGTAGTTACTATTGATGGGTCTAGTTAAGGTCAAAGGTTGGATCCATAGGTTAGAGTCAGAGGACATTGCATATTAGATTGGTAGAGGTTGGTTGATTAGTTGAGAGGTTAGAGGTAGTTAGTTAGAAATGGTTTGGTTTTGGTAGAGGTATCAAAATGAAACTAAAGTAATTAAATACATGTAAAATGGATACTTAGCTTTGTTAGTGAAATTGATTGAAGATGTTGGTGAACCCTAGCAAAATTTTGGTAGAGGTTCAAGTCCCTATTATACCTAAACAATAAAATATGATAGCCTGGAAATGTGATTTATGGATTATCCTCTTCCTTCTTACCATTCTTCTTTTATAGGAAGAGGTTGATAATGGAATAAGTTACTAATTAGGCAAAAGGAAGTTGCTAATTAGATAGGGAAAAGATGATAATTAATAATGTTTTACATTTGGCTTACTTCATACAAGGAAATTACTAAATTTTGTGCAATGCTTATCTTGTACACATCTAGTGATGTATTAAAGCAGGTTGAAGACATAACCATTGGTGGTCAGAGTGACCATCGATGGTTGAAGTATTGACTGTCAATGGTTGAAGTGCTGACTGTCAATGGTTGAAGGTTAAGTTTACCTAAAAAGGTGAAATGGTGAAGTTTGGTTACAGTGGGTTAGAAGGTGAGTTGTTCAAAGAGTATTTTGACTTAGGTTTATGGTTGAAAGGGGTGCATATGGTAAGTTGGGTATCCAAAGGTATTTTGATATCTAGAACCATAGTGTGTAGTTTTATAGTGTCTACATTTCCCCCCTTTTGTTATGCAGGTTGTATCAGCAATTTGCATAACAAAAATGGATTATCTGTTGAAGGTTTGATTTCCTTGAGCATGGGAGGAGGTTTTCCCCCTCAAAATGGGAGTCGATGATGTGAATAAAAATTAGGATCGAGTTTCACGAGTGGTTATAGGGGTGAAAAGTTAGGTGATAAGGGTGGTTGGTGAGGTTGGGCATTAAGGCACACAATATGATTAGTCAAGATCATGCATAGACTAAGTTTTCATAGTTGGTAAAAATAAGGTCAGTGTTAGAAGGATAAGTGATAGAGGTAACTGATCCACAATGTTGGTCATAGTTGATTAGGTTATTCCTATAAAGTCTCCTAGACAAGGTTAGTGTCTTATAGGTATCCAAGGTAGGAAGTACTCTTGGGAAGACACAAAATTGTTGGTTGTGCACTAGGTGGTGAAAATGTAAATGTTTAACATGGTAGGTTTGGTTGATGTATTCAAAATGACCAAGGCAAGGTCATCATAAAATATAAAAATAGTTTGGGTCAAAAATGGCCAATGTCAAGGTGGACATGGTTAGGTGGTTGGTTAGTTAGAGAGGGTGTTTCCCAATGGTTTATGGTTGGTTTGTGGAGAATAGGTGTTATTTGAAGGTTGGTTAGTGGTATTCAAATGGGTTATCCCAATTTGATGTACCACTTGGTTCGATTCGGTAAAAGTTTGTTTAGAGAAAGGTAATCTTTAAAGGTTAAAGTTTTATGGAGAAAGGTAATCTCTAAAGGTTGGGGTTGATGGAGAAGGTACTCTCTAATGGGTCATGGTTAATGGTGTTCAAATGGGTTTCTCCAATTTGGTGTACCACTTGGTTTGATTGGGTAAAAGGTTTGGTGGAGAAAATAATTTCTAATAGTTTATGGTTAGGTTAATTGGTTGGTAAGGGATGATCAAGCTAACTCCATATGCATTGGGCAAGTGGACACTGCCTACATAATTCTATAAATGTAAAAATATTAGGCCAAATTTAGTTCTCTCAAAAGTTCAAAGGTTTGTTTGGTCCAAGGTTGGTGGAGAAAGGGTGATCTCCAATAGTTAGGGGACAAGGTAATCTCCAAAGGTAGGATGGTTAAAGGAGAATAGGCTACTCCCTAATAGGTGATCGGGGTGATAAAAAGATCCCAAGGTAAAGGCACTAGGTAGTAAAGAGGGATTTAAGAAGGATGAATATGAATTAAGTCATGCCCCAAGAGTTGTTAGTTGTTATATGTTAGTTGCTAATGGATTAAGATGTTAAGTTAAAGGTGGTGGTTTAGGTGGAATGCTAGGTCGATGCTGGTTCGAGTTGATTGATAAGTTGGTTATGGTTGATTGGTTTCATTGAAAGGTTGGTTTTCTTGATTGAAATAAGTAAGACAAATGGTTGATTATGTTCACTTGCTTGGTTGGGTTGGTTGCTTGGTTGAAATAGGTAAGACAAATGGTTGATTTGGTTCACTTGTTTGGTTGGGTTGGTTGTTTGGTTTGTTGGGTAATGTAGGATGGAAATGTTGTGACCATATTCTAAGAGGGGATCAAACCAAAGGTAATGCCATAAGGTAGCTATCAAATAATTGGCTAGCCTTGGCTATGGTTGAGGTTAGACTAATCTTGGGTGAGGTCTTATTAGTTGGAGGTTGATCCAGTGAAAGTTGAAGTGGAATAGGTTTGTTGGGTTGATAGGTTGGTTGATAGGTTGATAATTAGGTTTATCGGTTTGTTTGGTGCATGTTGATAATGTTGGTTGAGTTTAGATTGATCTACTATAAGGTGAAGTGGAGACGGTTGCTTTATGCTTTATGCTTATGAGATATAGACTCAACAAATTTAGGCATGTGATGTTCAGAAGATGGTTATATGATGTGATGGAAACATGATTTTGATTAGATGTTTTTGATCATATGATGAATATGTTGATATGCATATAGTTTAGGTGACATTTGGTTTTGTGCATAGGGGATGATGTGTTTGCTCATAGATATGATTGTTGACATGTGATTGATGGTTTTGATTATGGTCTATTTGTGTATACAATGATGTGGTTCATAGGATGGATATGTGATAGGTTCTATAGTCATGGTTGTTTAGGATGTGATGTGTAGATGTTTTTAATTATTTTTATGTGTATAGGAAATAGTGATATGACATGGTTGATGATATTTACTGATATGATGTTGTTTATGCCATGATTAGTGATTATTGCTCTGATGATAATGAGTTTGCAATGTGTTTTTTGACATTTTATGGTTCTAATGTTTTGTTCATTGAAAGGATATGGTTTATAGAAATGTTTAATAATGTTATGATGTGTATGGATCATTGTGTTGATGAGAATGATGTATTAAATGGTTTGATATGATATGTGATATGGGGATACAATGAAAACACATAAAGTAGGTTTAGATAACACACTATGTGAGAAGAAGGATGAAACATATGTCCACATGAACTAATGAATAGAGGGTAATAAAAAGGCATGATGTGTTCATTAATAAGGGCTGAACAAACTGAAGCTAGATGGACTTAATGAAAATAAGCCTCTTGAATGCTTTGCATGAGCATGCTTTGATTGAAAAAGAAGGTATCTTGATCACTTTATGTCAAGTAAGCTCATAGTCCCTTTATTTGAGAGGTATGATGGGAAAATAGGTGATAGGTATGGTTGAATAGGAAATGGATGATATGGTAACTTGATGTGGGTTAGCTTTACCCTTCTATTGGTGATTGAATAATCATAATAGACAAGTCTATGTGTAAACTAATCGATGTGGGAAGTCTACTAATGCCATATCTTATGATATGTAGACTGATCGATGCAAAAAGTCTATAAATGACACTTATAAGAGTCGATTGTAGCTTACTTACATTGATTTTGACATAGGCTTATTTGTTGCTCTTATTATTTTGATAATTTGGTGAAGCTGATCGATGTGGGAAGCTTCAAATGATTATTTCCTAGCCATCCTTCCAAAGAGTGGTCTAGAATTGGATTTTTATAGCTGTCCTTTAAGGAAGCAGTTTGCAATGCTAGAGATATGGAACCAAGTGATATTGAATGAAATTTTAGACATGGACAAGTATATTTGGGTTTAGAGGTCTACTTTTATGAAGGAAAGACTTTATCATAATAGGTTAATGATGGATGAAATAAAGTGCTTTAAAAGACAACTAATCATGGGATTCCATCTGATTAGAGATGAAAAGTATCCATGAGAACCATGTCATGGGTAGAGCCATGGTATCCATGCTTAAGATTAGGATATAATTGTGATGGATAATCACATGGTCTTATGTTGTAATCAATTATCTCCAAGAGAAATAGGGATAGGTATCTGAAGGTGAAAATCTTGTAAACCAAGGGATGGGCTCAAGTTAGATACAAAGATGAATGTGATCTTTGTTTTAATAATAGAAAGGACATAGATGTGAAGCATTGAGAGGCTCTGGTTCTAGTTTACCTTCGAGAGAGGAAAAAGGATAAGCTCCTAATCCATACTTATGGGTTATGATGTAGGGTCCAAGCCAATTGAAATCAAATTTGCCTCTTTTGATTTTGTCCATATTAGTTATATATTGGTTGATACTAGGAGAGTAAATGTCCCCTAGTAATTTTTTTGACACTTGATTAGACATGGAAAAGATTTGGATTGATAAAAGGTGAGTTTGGTTAGGTGATAATTGGTGTAGAAGGCTAATCTCTAATGGGATAGGTGGTGTCCAAATAGGTTGCCCCAATTTGGTCTACCATTTGGTTCAAGTTAGGTTAAAGAGGTTTGATAAGTTTGATAGGTTAGGTAAGTTTGATATGTTAGGTAGGTTTGGTTGGTAGTTGTCAGTTAGATATGGTAAGGTGAATGAGATGGATAAGGTTGGTAAAGTTGATAGATTGATAGGTTGATAGATTGGTTGGTTGGTTTATTTAGATAAGGTTGATAAGGTTGACTAGGGTGATAAAGAAGGTTGGGATAATTGATGTGATTGATGGGGTAAGTGACTCAAGTTTTGACTAAGTTTGGGTAATTGATATGATAGATGTTGATAGGTTGTTGGTTGGGTATGATAATGACCAAATTTTTAATAGGTTGTTGGTTAATTATAGATGAGGTTTGATTGATTATAGGTGAGGTTGGGTTAGTAAGGTAAAGAAGAGTAGTCTCCAAAGGTTTCAAGGTTAAGGTAAGGTGGTTGGTCGAGAAGGTGACTCTACTATGTAACGGGAGAAGGTGATTCTCTAATAAGTTTTGGGCTAGGTGAAGGGTAATCTATAATAGTTTGAGGTTGGCTAGTTGGTTGATAAGTTGAGGCAAAAATGCCAAGGGTTAATTTGGTTGATTGTTAATGTATGGTTTGGATTGAACAATGTTCAAAGCCTTATGGAAGGAAAGTTCCCTCAATTTTCCCTTTCCATGGTTGTTTGAAGATGAGAAAAGGATCCCAAAGTGAAAGTGTGGGTTAACAAGAAGGTTTGAAAGGGTGAAGGTGTTAGTGATTAGTAGGTTAGTGGTTAGTGGTTAGCTGATTCAAGTTTGTAGGTGGTGGTTCAGGTGGGATTTCTTTTATTGCATCAAGGCTAGGAAAATGTGGTTGGCCTTGATTTTGGTAGGTTAGGGTAGGTTTGTTGGGTTTGATGGGTTGATATTGGTTTGGGTGGTTAAATAGGTCGGTTATGGTTAAGTTAAAAGGTATGTTGATTGATTTGGTGTAGAGGTTGGGTTGATTGGTTGAGAAATGTAAGATAAATGGTTGAGTTGGTTTGTTGGTTGGGTTGGTTTGATTGTTTGGTTTGGTTGGTGAGCTAAGGTTGGGTGAATGGTTATAGATAAGGTTAGGTCGATGGTAATTTTGGTTGGGTTAATGTTAGGTTTGGTTTGGTTGATGATAGGTGATATAGGGAGAATGATTGTTAAGGTTGGGTTGATGGTTGGTAAGGTAGGGTTGATGGTAGGTTCCATCAAATTGGTAAGTAAAAGAGGTAGGTTGGTTGGTTCCACATGGGTAAGTGGAAGAGGCTGATTGGTTGGTTTCACATGAGTTAGTGGAAGAGGTTGTTTGGTTCGTTCCACATGGGTGAGTGGAAAAGGTTGGTTGGTTACTTTCACATGGGTGAGTGGAAGAGGTTGGTTGGTTGGTTCTACATGGGTAAGTGGAAGAGGTAGGTTGGTTTCCTTGATTGTAATTTCAAAGGAAAGTTGAAAAAGTTCCACTCAGTTAACAAGTGGTTTGGTTAAGGGTTAGATTTTGTTTTCCTTAGTTATAGATTGACTAAGAACCAAATCTAATGGATAGGACTTGTGTTGAGGGATTTGGTCATGGGTTTCCTCAATAAGGAGTGAAGGAAGAGGTTCAATGATTGATTGTTTGAAGATATTCAAGGCTAGGTTGGGGGGAACACAGAGAATTTACTTTGAAACCTATTTATGATTGATAATTTTCTGGATTAGCATCTTAAAAGAGCCACATCTATTGATATTATGTTCGTGTGTGCGATGATATGCATAAAATTCAATCTCTATAAACCAAATGGGCATTGGAATAGATTTATTGATAGGTTTTATTTGAGGAAGATTAATGATGGAAGCCTCTAAGATTTTGTCAATGATTGAGGCATATGACTCCCCCCAACAGGGTGCATTGCTTAGGAAGAGGGTGCACGAATGGCTCTTGAGTTTGTACGCCAACTGGTTGGTTGAATGAGGTTTGTTAATTTGATAGGTTTGGTAGGTTCGATAATTTAGGTATGTATGGTAAGCTAGATAGGTTTGGTTGGTAGTTGTGGGTTGGATTTGATAAGTTTGATAGGTTGGGCAAGGTTGGTAAGGTTGATAGATTGAGAGGTTGATAAGGTGGGTTGAGGTAATTGATATGATGCCTGGGTTGATAAGATGGGTTGGTTTGATTGGCTTGGTTGAATTGATAGATTGATAGGTTGGGTGGGCTGATAGGTTGATGGATTGATGGGTTGATAGGTGGATTGATGGGTTGGTTGGTAAGTTGAGGTTGATAAGTTTGGTTGGGGTAATGGATATAATGGTTGGTGTAGGTGGCCCAAGGTTTGGGGTGATTGATATGATAGATGTTGGTAAGTTATTGGTTGGGTAGAATGACGATCAAATGGTTGTAGTCGAGGTTTGATTGGTTGTATGTGAAGGTTGATGGGTCATAGGTATTGTAAATAGATGATTCTATTTTAATGATTTGGTCAATTAACATTGTAACTAGCTCAAGTGGTAGTTGATAGTTTGTTGGTTGGTTAAAGTTAAAGTTTGACTGGTTATAGATAAGGTTGGGTTGATTGTAGGTGAGATTGGGTTGGTTGTAGGTGATGTTGGGGCATCACAATAATGCTTTAAGGCAAGAGGGTTTTCACTTGATATTCTAGCAAAGCTAGGATTTCTAGGGAAGGGTATAGGATAGCCCACCATTAAACAAGGAAATGGAGATGAGATATTAAAAAAGTAGGTTTATGGTTGTTTTGATTCCTCGATTGTTGTCTAGTAAAGACTATGAAATGAAATAACAAGAAATGATGAAACTCACATCTCAAACAAAGAGCAAGCAAAAGAAAAGAACTCAAAGTAATCATTGCTTACACTAAAAGTGTGTTTAACCGTAGGGTTCTTCTTAGATTGCTTTTGATTTATGCCTTAGAAGGTGTGAAAAGGAAATTTGGCTTGTAGATTAGGTACTAAAGATGCAATCTATGATTGGTTTTAGGTTATGTTTAGGTGCTCAAGAGAATAATTTATGTTGAACTTTAGTACATATCTTGATATTAGGGCCTACCCTCTCACTTCACAGTCCCACGGTGGTAAGAGTATCAGGTACTTAGCCAAAATATATCAAGTTTAGAGTTTATACTCAACCAAAGATCTGAGTTGGTTCTCCCCTTGGTGGTTAAATCCAAGTAGGATAGTCGAGAAGGGGTAAGTTTTTTGCTAGGTGATGAAATCCTAGTTTGGCCTTGTCTCAAGTATGTTTTGATGTTTTAATTGTTTTGTGGTTTGGCTTGGTGTGTGATAACAAGTGTAAAAGATATGATTAATTACTTTGCCTCCTAAGTTACTAGATGAACTAAGACAAGCAAGCAATTAATGTATGTGAGAGGTTTATTTTAAGCCCAAAAAGAAATATTTAGATTTTATTCGATGAGCAAAGAAGAGAAGAAGAAAAAGGGAACTGGGTCCCATCGGGCGTGCTAGAATGTTTTAATCAAATTTTCACTTTTTTTGTTATAGAAGAAAGGTAAAAGTAAAAGAGGGGTGTGTAAAAGAACCTGGATGGGTGTGCACTCCATAATTCAGACGGTTGTAGATACTCTTTTTTGGCTTGGGAAGAAGACCTGCAATAAGATAGAACTACAAAAGGGTTAGTTAGTTAGGTAGATGGATGGATTGCCTAGCAAGCTAGATCCAAGAAGCACATGACTTCTTTGAAGGTTGTCAATCCACCTTTTGATACAAGTTAATGTTGAAAAGAAAGGTTGAGAAGAAAGATTGCATAAATGAAAGTATTAAATCTAATGAAGTAAATACTATTCAAATAAATGCTAATGTTCTAACAAGATAAAAGTAAGGTAAATGTTAAGCTGTCAAAGAATGTGTTTTGACTCAGGGTTATGATCGAAAGGGGTGTGGATGGTAGGTTGGGTATCCAGGGGTATTTCGACATCTAGAATTGTAATGTGCAGTTTTCTAGTATCTACATGGTGAAAGTGCCAAAGCAATCAATTCAAACATTTAGAGATGAACACAAGCAAATATAAAACATTTATTACTTCACCATGCATTCATTCTAGAGCTTAAGCTATAGAGGATAGGCTTTGCACCACTAAACTCTCTAGTTGAACATGAATTATACTTGAGGTGTTGTTTTCGAAATTGTACAAACATCCTAGGGCTCTTATAATAATCAAGCAAAGGAGGACATGAACCACATAATACACCCCCATTTTTCTAGGTCTTATAGATGTGTTTGTCCTATTATGGTTTTAAAGAAGTAGATTGGTTTCCTAGGGATCTACATAGAATTTTGGATAAGTGAGCAAGATTTTTCGAGCCATGAAATTGAGAACATGTTTGTTGAATATATTTTCGCATATTTATTACTTACCAAGATCGACCTCATGTTTCTAAGAAGGGTTCAAATGGTTTTGAACAAAATGTGTATTTGCTCCATTTTTTAAAGTTTTGTTTACCTCACTATCTCAATTAATTCCACATTACCTATTTATGATGACTATCAATAAATTTGAACAAACTCAAATATTCATCTTAAATCTCACTATTATTATTTACTATTAAATAAATAATTATTTATACAATTAAATTTGCTGTTAATTTAAAAAATTGAATTAATATTAATTATAATGTTTTTGAATAGACTTGAATTAATTTGACTAATATCCATTTATTTATAAAACGACAAAGACAACGCTGAAAATAATCACCGTGTTTTTTTTACCTTACAGGAACAGTCACCCTCAAATTCAACCTTTGTGCAAATAAAATAACAGAACAATGAATGGGAAAGCCGATAATCTTATAAGATAAATATTTGGTTCAAATATTCACTGGACAGAAATACAATAATTTTTTTTCGTTAGCTGGGAGATCAAAAATTTATGACCCGGATAATTTAATGAAAAGTTTTAACTAAATTCATTTTATGCAGTAACAATAGATGCAATTGAATACAAACAATAGTTTATGTTCAAACATTAAAACAAAACAGCAAAGAAAAGAAAAGAAAAGTCTGTATCTTCATTTTGAACACGGCAAACCACTACTTAGTATTTCTTTTGAGTGACTCAAAGTCTTTTTCTCGGGTTCCATGAAAGACAGGCGAACATTCTCTGTGGATAAGAAAGTGAAGACAACTACGATCAGAGGAATATAAACCTTTCACGCTAATGAAACTTGTCCACAAACTATTCAATGGTGGCCAATACATTGAATTACAAAGAATTTGAAAGAGATGTTTACTGAACTTATTTGAAAGAGAATTCAGCATACCACATCATCCAAATTGAAAGACAAAATACATCTTGTCAATAGACTATTCAATGCTGATAACATAAATTTGTTAGACTTTTGCAGTCAAAGGAAAAGGGACTTTAAGAGATACCCCTGTGCCCGTATGTTCGATAAGAAAGAAATTCATTGTCCAAACTTTGGCATACCTGTACACAATTTCAATTGAAACTATAAATAGATTGAAGTTGAAAATTCTAATAGAGGTTTAGCCTTGCTTTGTAGGTTAAGTAGGTACGTAAATTTTTAAAACAATTTTTTTTTTGGGTGGCGGTTTTATTTTAGGTGTTGATTATTTTTTTAAAAAAAGAGTATTGTTGAAAAATTATACGATTCTTTTTTATCAATGAGTGGTTTCATAATTATTTAAATTTTGTTTAAATACATGTTATTGATAAAGATGTACAAGTATATGTTATTTAGAAAGATGTAATGAACTTTTTTTATACAAAATAAAATGCAGACAACTAAAAATATTACATGTTTTGGGGGGATATGTTTTCATACTAGGCGAAGGGGATTAGTTGTTCAGACCCCTAACTTTGGGGTCCCACATTTTATATAATGTCAAGTGGACCTTGTAACGTCCAATTTGACATTTAGAAAGTCTATTTTAAAAAAAATCTAAATAAGTCACCCAAAAGGCTTTTTGATCATGTTCAAAGCCACACCAATATTTCTACATGGACATGTCATTTTAAAATTGTTTTAAAGGTATGACCAATCATTCACATTGATATGTCCAATCAATTTTCAAAATTTTACCAATAATAAAATATTACATAATACATTAGTTAAATACATTAGTTTTGCATTGGATTAGACAAATGTGCAGTTAAGATCGACTTGAAGTTAATATGGGTCATTAATATGAAATGACTGGCCATGCCAAAAAATTCATATGTCATTAATATGCAACAAAGGGCCATGTTGAAAGACACAAGACAACATTTCTTACTATTATCTATTAGACTTGCACCCTTGTGAAGGTAGTTTTAGGCCTTCACAGTCTAAAGTAACATAGAGAGGATACTAAGTTGTGGGTGACCTAATAGGTGGATTGATTCTCTAAAGTCTAAGGGCCATATCCCCTTGATGTATCAGTTAGGATCCCTACTTTACAATACCAACTTGCAAGGGATAAGGGAAGAAAGTAAACTGAAAGAATAACCTATCTAACTAGGGTGATACACCAAAATATGAACTCCACTTGTGTTGTATGCACTAAGAAGGTTGAATAAGAATATAAATCTGATTAAACTTCTCAAATGAAAGCCTCTAAACATCAATATTTTACATAGAGGCTCGGGCTTGATGGATGAACTAAGGCACATGTTCAATAAGTCTTTCAAAGACACCAAAGAAAGTTTGCACTTGCCATACAAACAAGATGGTTAGAGCATACTATGCAACCTATAAAGATAAGTCAACACCTACAAATAAGTAAGAAGGAAAGGACAAAATGAAAATAAATCTATATTATCACTATCATTCATCAATAAACCATGAAAATACACTAAAACAAGCTTTTGAGGAGGTATGGATTTAGTCTTATCCATTCAAAATAGGCAAGTACGAATGTTTTTTGAGCATGGTCTTGGCATAACTCAAGTTAAGGATTTATTCAAATGCCAAACATTGGCTTACATATAGAGAATACGATACATGAGATAGAAAGAGACAAGAACCCCCCAAACCAAGAAATAAAACCTTCACTTTGTCTTCCTCAAATTTCTACCTAGTATATCTTGATTAATATCTTTTCTCCTTCTCCAAAAGTGGCTTAGAGGTTGAGGAAGTTTATCTTGGAGAGTTTGAAAGAGTCTTGAGCATTTATTCTTGGTCCTTGACACATACAACATCTTAGATTTTTGCTTGCATATTCCTATATCCATGGTCAAGAAGTCATTTCCTTGAAAGTAGGCTTTGATCCTTGAGAGCAGGTCATCATGAATAGATAAAGTCTTTAGTTAAAACATTCTTGAAACCATTAATAAGGATTTATCACTTTTATTGGGATGTTATAAGGTCTTTGAATGCTAGTTTGACTCCTTTAACACACTAGGCATTGGAAGGAGAGAAGCTTTTGTTAGGAGTCTTTAAGACCTATTACAACTTTAAAACCTTATTCCAACCACTTCATGAATTATTACATCTTTGGAATGGCATGTAAGGTAAGGAGGAGCCTTGAAAATCCTTTGGAAAACTCCCATGCATCATTTAGTACTTGTGAACACTTAATTCTTCCTTATGAGCAAAAAGCAAAGGAGAGAGAAGGAAGAGTTTTTACATTAGACTAGGAAAAATTACACCATGGATGGATTCTTATAATAACATCAGAAATTAAAAAAGGTATTTGGATCCATCAAGTATCCCAAAGGATTCCATTTTTCTCATTTTGCTTGCTAAAGCACCCATTCTTTGTAGCCCTAAAAACCTGAAAAATTATTGTACAAAAGATTTTATTATCCAAATTGAAAATATAGGAATATTTTTTATTAAAATATCTCCCCTTACATCTCTACACAAAATTTTGTTATCAGAATCCAATTGGAGTTACTCTTTTTTCCTTCATTTTCTTCTCCAATTAGTCCTAATTAACCCTCCTAGGCCTAAAAAGAGATGATTGGCTCAGATGATGACCCACACATGTGAAACTATTAAAAAGTGTTTGATTCACTTTACAGGGAAAAATATGATCCTTCATGTCAAATTTTGGGTCTTGAGACCCTGTAGAAGTATGCAAACCAAGAAACCACCTTGCTTCCTAGGCTTATTTTGAGCCTATTTGGGACTGCCTTGAAAAATGTGCCTCACTTGGCCACTTGCATAATATTCCATGATTTTTTTGAATTTAATAGATATAAAAACTCCAAAAGGACCTCATCATATGATTAGGAATTTTCCCCCTTCTCAAACCACCTGAAAAACACTATAAATCATGAAAAATGGAATTTTTGGAGCAATCTGTACAATTGATGTCGGCATAAAAATACATGAGGGTAACCTAATTGAATTTATAAAAAATATACAAAAGGTTTTAGGATTAAAATATGTCAATAGATGTGGTTTTGAGGTCTTTATCTACAAACTGGTCACAACTGGGGTTTTGGGAGGGTTTGAGACCTATTTGGGGTCTTAATGATTTTTCATAAAGATAGAACATATAAATACCTCCTTATAATTTTAAAACCTTATTTAATGACCACATAATCATACCCAAAACTATCAACTTCTCATGTTAAGTGTGAGAGATGGTAGAAGCATTTGAAGTTGCTCTTAGGGTGGCTTGCTTAGTGTTTTTTAGTCTCAAGAGAGGTCAATCTAATTTTATTGTTTCAAGACTCATTATTACTTCTTGGAGGAGTTAATTTTTTTTTTAATAAATTCCATAAATTATTATACATGCTTTGGAGGTGCCCATCACTCCTTTGTATGCCCATGGTGTACTGGTTAGAACACTTGGGGTTATGAGTTTGTCGCCTTATTGCAAGCCCTCAAGGGTGGTTGAGTGAAAATGAGAGTGTTTTCAAATTTTAAGTTTATATAGACACACCTATATCACTATTGATTTCATTAAATATCCTTCATGAATTTTTAAAAGCTTCCTTTGTGCTTAGACCTCAAACATGCCCCTTGGTCTCTTCACTGCCCCTTGCCAAAGAGTGGGTCAAATCTGAGACAAAAAAATGAGTATGCCACCTATTTTTATGACATTATATTGGACATTAATGTCTTATAAAAATAATGAACATATTCTATACCAAATTTTAGAGCCTAAGCATGCCTCAAGAGCCTTTAAAACACTAATTTCTCAAGACTAGTCGTAGGTTGTATATGACTATTGACTGGCTGTGTATGAGGTTTCGAATCTCATGTTTTATGAGTCTTCTCTTATTTTATAATTTTTATCAGCACACTTTATTAAATTTTTATAAATATAGGGTATACCTTAGAGTTCTTTATCATCTTTTCCTCTTAATTAGGCTTAAGACTAGCCTATCCTCACCTACAATTTGTAGGTGGCTTTAAGGTGCCTTTGAATATATTTATTATTTTATGACCTCACTATTCACATCACTTTTGGAAATATTTTCATTGATGTCAAAGGTCTATCATTGGTGATAATTCCCCATTGTATTTAATGGTTTTTTTAATATTCATATCTTGGCTAATGTGTGCTAATATTTATTTAATATTAATGAATATATATTTGGTTGCATATAAGTCAAAAGAGGGCCCATGGAGAAGTCAAAGAGTCATGGGGTAAAGACAAAAGAATAATATGATGCATTTTTTCATGAAGATTCATCTTGAAGAATTCCAAGAGTCACCATGTGAAGACAAAAGAGGGTATAGAGCATTTTTTATGAAGGGGCATTTTGAGGAATATGAAAAGTCACCAAGATAAAGATAAAAGAGGAAAGGACACATTTGCTTATGAAGGGTCACCATGTGACTTTTCAAATGCAAGGATATGAAGGGTCATGTAAGTTTGGTACCATTTTCCATGAGGATTGAAGGGTCACAAAGGGTGAATGTTAAAGGTCATTTATAAAGCTATAAATAAAGGCTTGAGAAGCCATTTCTAATATGTAAGAGAGCGCATGGTTTGTATTTTTTTAGAGGAGAGAAAATCAAGAGATATTGTAGATTTCTATCATTTGTTGAGTAGGTAACATTGAGAAATAGTTGTGTTTTATAAATAAGAGGGGTTTGTTCTCCTATGGGTTGGTGCTCATAAATAGTTGTTGTGTTGGTGATCGATAAAGGGGTTGATGCTTCTACAAGTTGGTGCTTATGAACTTTGTAATTTGAGTTGGTGCTCATTCATATAATTAAGATTTTTCTCCATGGTGTTTTTCTACTTTGGGTTTCCACATAAAAATTTGGTCTCTCTCTCTCTCTCTCTCTCTCTCTCTCTCTCTCTCTCTCTCTCACACACACACACACACACACACACACACACACACATGTGGTGCATGTTATTTTTTCAGTTTTATGGCATATCTTGAATGTGTGATTAAGTTGTTAAATCAAAAGGAATTTAATTAAGAAAAAAATATATAATATACTGATTCACCCCCCCCCCTCTCAGTATATTTTGTGCTTAACAATTGGTATCATAGTAGGTTCTTTTTTGAAAAAGTTTTAAAACTTAAAGTTAGATCACAAAAAGCATGATGGCTAGATCACATAAAGATTTTTATAAAAATAAGGCAGCTTTGTTTGATGGGACAAATTATGCTTTTTGGAGTATAAGGATGAAAACTTATTTGATGGCCCTTAGATTCAACATTTGGTAAGTAGTGGTGGAAGAATATGAAGAGCCACAGACACTTGTAACTACTCTAGTGGAAAAGAAGGCAAGTAAAAATAATGCTAAAGATTTAAATGTTGTTTTATGTGGTTTATGTGAATCATAATTTGTTAAAGTTATGCAATGTAAATCTACTCATGAAACTTGGGTAAAAGTTGAGAATATTTACAAAGGTGATCGAATGGTTCAACAAGATAAACTTCAGAATTTCAGAAGATAGTTTGAGACTTTGAAGATAGAAGAGGAAGAAAATATAGGAAGTTACCTTTTGCGAGTTGATCAAATAGTTAATCAGATTCAAGGTCTTGGAGAAAAATTAGAAGAATCAATTATGGTACAATTTTTTTTGAGATCTCTACCATTGAGATATGATGCAAAAGTTTTGAAAATTGAAGAGATGAAGAATTTAGCCAAGCTAAAGATGGATGAGTTACATGGTATTCTTACGGCATATGAGATGTGGATCGACCAAGAGAAACCCTCAAAGAGAGAAGCTATCTTCAAGACATCAAAGAAAGATAAGGCTAGATTCAAGAATCAATTGACAGTTCTAATGATTATGAAGATGAAAATAGAGCTCTATTCATTCGTAAGCCAAAAAAGGGCATAGGTAAATATCAAGGAAAATTACCTTTTAAATGTTTAATTGTGGAAATATTTGATATTTTGTAGCTAAATACCAATATAAGGGTAATGGTGACAATGAAGAAGGAAAATATACATACAAGAAGAATTTCAAAGAAAAATTCAAGAAGGGATTCGAAAAAAAGAGTTTGTATTCTAAATATCCTAGCTCAGTCGAAGATAGTGGAGTCAGTGATTCAAAAAAAGAAGACAATCTATTCATGGCCATACATGAAGATGACTCTGCAAGTAAAAGTATATATGATCAAGAAGAAGAATAGAATGAAGCCAAAATGAATCTAGAAGGAGAACTTATTTGTGCCTTAGAAGAGTTAAAAGATCTTGAGAAGAAGAATCAAAGATTAAAGCTTTAGATCAAGAAAAATAAAAAAAGTCAAAGGAAATAGTTGAATATTTATAAGCACACTTTGAAGAAACCAAGAAGAATGAAAAAGATGTAACAACACAATTAAAAAAAGTAAGTGAAGAATGTGAAAGGTATGTTATTGAAATTGCTTCTTTAAAAGAAAATCTTGAGAAAACAAATAAAGTAATCAATGATAGAGTAGCCAATGATTTAAAATTTAAGAATAACACTAATATATTGAATAAGATATTAGAAAGTCCAAGATCAATGCTAGATAAGATAGGTATCAGATTTGAAAATGAGAAAGGGGAGGCCACTACTTTCACAGACAAGGTTAACACAAAAAAAAAAGAGAAAGAGCTATGTTGAAGCTCTTACAAAAGAAAAAATAAAAGAGAAGAAGTTAAGAATACAAATGACATCTAAAACAAAGAAGACTAGAAAGAATAGAGCTATAAAAGGCAATTAGGTTAGAGATACACAAATAGGTCCTATTTTTATGGTTACTATTTTTATTGTAATGGATATGGTCATAAAAAAATATAATGTCGAAAAAAGGCTAATAATTTCAGAAATAAAGAGAAGGAAACTCATGCAAAGTCAAGCGGAAGCCACAACTCTTTTGCTCCTATTAGGATTTAATGAAGAGACAATAATATGTTACAAGTGCAATAACTTTGGACACATAGCCCGGTACTGTAGAAGCGTGTTCGAGTTAGTCAAGAAGCACTAGAGTTTTAAGGCTCCATTCATCAAGAAGAAAGTTCAAATAGGTTTATGGTAGAAAAAATAACTTGAAAAGTCTATGTTGGTCTGAACAGATTTGTATGAAAGAAATGAAGAAAATATATAGTTCATTAATAGTGGATGTTCATGGTACATGACATGAGATAAAAGAAAGTTCATAACCTTGAAGAAAATCAAAGGTACACTAAGTTTGGATAATGGTAGAACTAAAATTGAAAATGTTTTGTATGTAGAAGGTCTTAATCATAATTTTTTGAGTGTAAGTCAAATGTGTGATCAGGGGTACACACTAGATTTTTATGTATAAGGTTGTGAAATTAGAAAAAGAGATTCAGATGTGTTGGTTGCAGATGCTTAGAGAATAGGCAATAATTTATATATATTATCAGACATCAAAGGTCAAAGATGTTGTTTGGGTCAGATTGAATAAAGTTGGCTATGGCATAGGAGAATGTGACACATATTTTGACAATCTTGTCAAAATTATCAAGAAGCAAGTAGTCATAAATCTTCCAAAGATTACAAAGACATTCAACACGCTTTATGAACCTTGTCAGCATGGGAAGTAGGCTAGAAGGTGGTTGAAAACAAAAGAGTACTGGACCACTCAAATGTTAGAGCTTGTTCACACTAATTTGTGTGGACCTATGAGACCTCAAAGTACTCAAGGTGAGAAATATTTAATGTTATTTATTGATGATTTTTCATGTATGACTTGGGTAATGTTTTTAAAGAAAAAATTAGAAGCTTTCAGACATTTCAAAGCATTTAAATCATTAGTTGAAAATGAAACTGGTTTGAATATTAAGTGTCTCAAATCAGATCGAGGAGGAGAATTCATGTTAGATTAGTTTATTGAGTTTTGTCAAGACAATGAAATAAAGAGACATTATTCAGTAGCTAGAACTCCACAACAAAATAGAGTAATTGAATGGAGAAATAGAATAGTTCAGGAGATGGTGAGGACAATGCTAAATGAATCCAATATACCAAATAAATATTAGAGAGAGGAAGTTGTTATAGAAGTGCATATTTAGAATAGATCATTATTAAGAGTCAACAGTGACATGACACTTTATGAGCTATGAAAAGACAAACTAACAATAATTGATTATTTTAGAGTTTTTGATAGCAGATGCTTCATAAAAAGAATCGATGAAAAACATGGTAAGTTTGAATTTAAAGCAGATGAAGGTATATTACTTGGTTATTATTGAAAATTTAAAGCTTAAAAATATTATAACAAAAGAACTAAAAAAATATTTAAAAGTACAAGTGCCAGGATAGAAGAAGATGGAACACAAAGAATCAGTGATCCAGTAGACATTCCTGAAATCATTAAAGAGGAAGACTTTGAAGAATCAGATGAAGATGAGAAGAAGGAGAAAAAAGACACCAAAACCCCATCCAAATATGCCTAGAGAAATCAAAATGAAAGTGACATCATCTGGGACATAAATGAAGGAATTCACACCAAAATAATGATGGTAAGTGAATTTGAACAAGTTAATTTCTCTTTGTTATCTAAAATTTAGCCTACAAATTTTTCAGAAGCTAGACATGATAAGCATTGGGTTAAGAGAATGGATGAAGAATTAAATAAAATATAAAAGAATGGTACTTGGGAATTAGTGCCTAGACCAAAAGATCATAATGTGATAGGAAAAAAATGGGTTTATAAAAATAAGTTGAATGAAAACGAAGAAGTGACCAAGAATAAAGTGATATTAGTATGTGAAGAATATGATCAAATTGTGGGAATAGATTTTAAAGAAAATTTTGCATCAGTGGCAAGGCCAGAGGCTATTAGAATGTTTCTTACATATGCAGTGTTTAAATTTTTTGAAGTATTCCATATGGATGTCAAATATGCCTTTCTAAATAGGAATATAGAATAAGAGGTCTACATTGAGTATCTTGAGGGATTTCTTCCCTCAAATATTAGTAGCCATGTATGCAGATTGAAAAAAGCAATGTATGGATTGAAACAAGCTCCTAGAGCTTGGTATGAAAGACTTGATAAGTACCTACAGGATCAAGGTTTCAAGAGATAATTTGCTGACAGTAATATCTACATCAAAATAGAAGGTGAACATCAATTGATTGTTGTGGTATATGTTGATGACATCATTTTTAGAAGAAACATTGAAAAAATGAAAAAATAATTTTCTGATAATATGCAAAAAGAATTTGAAATGTCTATGCTTGGAGAATTGTCATTTTTCTTAGAATTGCAAATATTTTAGTCACATAAAGAAATTTTCATATTTCAAAGTAAATATGCTAAGGAAATTTTGAATAAATTTGGTTTTGAGGATTGTGCACTAGTTGGCACACTAATAAGTATAGGAAATAAGGTGAGCAAGGATGAAGATTCACCTATTGTAGATCAAATTTTTTATAGATCTATGATTGGTAGTCTTTCATATTTGATAGCATCTAGGCTAGATATCATGCATGTAGTAGGTATAGTTGCAAGATATCAGTCAGCTCCAAAAGATAGTCATATTCAGTTGGTAAAAAGAATATTCAAATATATCAAGGGGATATTAGATTATGGATTGTGGTATCCCACCGGTAGAGATTTCACTTTGGTTGTTTATACAGATTTAGATTGGGCAGGTCACTTGGATAAGAGAAAGACTACAAGTAGAGGATCTTTATTCCTCGGAGATAGATTAGTATCATGGCTAAGTAAGAATTAAAATTTAGTGTCACTTTATATAGCTGAAGTAGAATATATTGTAGCGAAATTATGTTGTACTCAAGTGCTTTGGATGAAGTAAACTTTGAAATATATCAAGGTAAAATATGATGAACCTATTTCTATTTTTTGTGACAACATAAGTTCTATTAATATTTCAAAGAATCTAGTGATGCATTCAAAAACAAAACATATTCCCATTAGATATTACTTCTTGAGAGAGCAGGTTATAGATGAATAGGTTAATATGGAATATATCAGTACTACAGAGTAGATTGTAAATATTTTCACAAAGGCACTATCAAAAGACACATTTGAGTATCTACAGGAGAATTTAGGAGTAATTTGTTTTACTTTCTGCCATTGAGAATCAACATAAATTGAGAGGGAGCTAAGTGTTAGTTCTAGGATAGGACCTTTGCCATTGATGTCAAAGGGGGAGAAGAATAGAAATAGGTGTAGAAATAGGTGCAAAAATAGGTATAAATTGCTACAATAAGGAGGAGTTACTATATTTTTTTAGATGGTAGTATGTGTAGGTTTTAGGATGTGGCATTTTCAATTTGAGGTTGCCATAAATGATAAAGGGGGAGATTGTTGGAAATTTTGTCATTGATGTCAAAGGTTTAGCATTAGTGATAAAGGCCCCATTTTATTTAATGGTATTTTTAATATTCATTTCTTGGCTAATGTGAGTTAATATTTATTTAATATTAATGAATATATTTTTGGTTGCATATAAGTCAAAATATGGCCCATGGAGAAGTCAAAGAGTCACGAGATAAAGATGAAAGAGAAATGCAATGCATTTTCTCATGAAGAACCATCTTGAGGAATTTCAAGAGTCACCATGTGAAGACAAAAGAGGGTATGGTGCATTTTTCATAAAGGGACACTTTGAGGAATATGAAAAGTCTCCAAGATAAAGACAAAAGAGGAAAGGATGCATTTTCTTATGAAGGGTCATCATGTGACTTTTCAAATGCAAGGATATGAAGGGTCATACAAGTTTGGCACCATTTTCCATGAGGATTGAAGGGTGAAAAATGGTGAATGCCAAAGGTTATTTAGAAAGCTATAAATAAATTTTTGAGAAGTCATTTTTAATATTCAAGAGAGTGCATGGTTTGTATTTGTTTTAGAGGAGAGAAAAACAAGAGATATTTTAGAGTTCTATCATTTGTTGAGTAAGCAACATTGAGAGATGTGTTTTATACACAAGAGGGGTTGGTGCTCATAAACCTTTGCGAAGAGTTGGTGGTCACAAATAGTTGTTTTGTTGGTGTTCGACAAAGGGGTTGGTGCTCCTACAAGTTGGTGCTCTTTCATCTACTTGAGATTGTTCTCCGTGGTTTTTCCCACTTTAGGTTTACACGTAAAAATCTAGTCTCTCTCTCTCTCTCTCTCTCTCTCTCTCTCTCTCTCTCTCTTGGTGCATGTTATTATTTCAATTTTATGGCATATCTTGAATGTGTGATTAAGTGGTTAAATCAAAATAAATTTGATTAAGTAAAAGATATATAATATACTGATTCACTCCCCCTCTTTGTATAGTTTGTGCTTAATAATTGGTATCAAAGCAAGTTCATTTTTGAAAACTTTTTACAGCTTGAAGGTAGATCAGGGAAAACACGATGGCTAGATCACATGAAGGCTTTTTTTACAAATAATACACCTTTGTTTGATGGGACAAATTATTCTTTTTAGAGTATAAAGATGAGAACTTATTTTATGGCCCTTGGATTTGACATTTGGCAAGTAGTGGTGTAGGAATATGAAGAGCCATAGACACTTGTAACTACTCCAATGGAAAAGAAGGCAAGTGAAAATAATGTTAAAGCTTTAAATGTTATTTTATGTGGTTTATGTAAATCAAAATTTGTTAAAGTTATGCAATGTAAATTTTCTCATGAAACTTGGGTAAAATTTCAAAATATTTAAAAAGGCGATGGAAATATTTAGAAAGCTAAACTTTAGAATTTTAGAAGACAGATTGAGAGTTTGCAAATAGAAGAGGAAGAAAATATAGTAAGTTACCTTTTGTGGGTTGATCAAATAGTTAATCAGATTCAAGGTCTTGGAGAAAAATTAGAAGAATTAATTGTGGTACAAAAAGTTTTGAGATCTCTACCATTGAGATATGATGCAAATTTTTTGATATTTAAAGAGATGAAGAATTTATCCAAGCTAAAGATGGATGAGTTACATGGTATTCTTATAACATATGAGATACAAACCAAACAAGAGAAACCCTTCAAGAGAGAAGTTGCCTTCAAGACATCAAATAAAGAGAAGGCTAAGATTTAAGAATCAAGTGACAGTTATAGCGATGATGAAGATGACAACGGAGCTCTATTCATTCGTAATCTAAAAAAAGGTATAGGTAAATATCAAAGAAAATTACCTTTTAAATAGTTTAATTGTGGAAAGATTTGACATTTTGTAGCTAAATTCCCAGATAAGGGTAATGGTGACAATGAATAAGGAAAATCTACATACAAGAAGAATTTCAAAGGAAAATTCAAGAAGAGATTCAAGAAGAAGAGTTTGTATTCTAAAGATCCTAGCCCAAGGGAAGATAGTGAAGTCAATGATTCAAAAGAAGAAGAGATTCTATTCATGGGCATTCATGAAAATGCCTTCATAAACAAAAGTACAGATGATTAAGAAGATGAACATGATGAAGCTGAAGTGAATTTGGAAGGAGAACTTGTTTTTTCCTTAAAAGAGTTAAAAGCTCTTGAGAAGAAGAATTGAAGATTAAATCTCTAGATTGAGAAAAATGAAAAGGAGTCAAAAGAAATAATTGAAGATCTACAAGCACACTCTGAAGAAGCCAAAAAAAATGAAAAAGGTATAATAGCATAATTGCAAAAAGTAAATGAATAATGTGAAAGGTATGTTATTGAAATTGCTTTTTTAAAAGCAGATCTTGAGAAAACAAATAAAGTAATCAATAATAGAGCAGTCAATGATTCAAAATTTGAGAATAACACTAATATGTTGAATAAGATATTAGAAAGTCAAAGATCAATGTTAGATAAGATAGGTATCAGATTTGAAAAATAAAAAGGGGAGGCCACTACTTTCATAGACAAAGTTAATATAGAAAAAGGAAAGAGCTATGCTGAAGCTGTTACAAAAGAGGAAATAAAAAGGGAAGAAGTTAAGAATACAAACAACATCTCAAATAAAGAAGGTTGGAAGGAACAGAGCTACAAAAGACAATCAAGTCAGAGATACACAAATAGGTCCTATTTTTATAGTTAATGTTTTTATTGTAATGGATATGGTCATAAGAAAATAGAATGTCAAAAAAGAGCTAAACATTTCAAAAATAAGGAGAAGAAAACTCATGCAGAGTCAAGTAGAAGACACAACATTTTTGCTCCTATATCAAGCTTTAATGAAGATGCCATAATATGTTACAAGTGCAATAACTTTGGACACATAGCCTAGTATTGTAGAAGCGTGTTCAATTTAGTAAAGAAGGACTAGAGTTTCAAGGATCCATTCATCAAGAAGAAAGTTCAGATAGGTTTATGGTAGAAGAAATAACCTGAAAAGTCTATGTTGGTCTAGATAACTTTGCATGTAACAAACAAAGAAAAGCCATGGTTCACTAACAGTAGATGTTCAAGAAACATGACTAAGACAAGAGCGATTTCATAACCTTGAAGAAGATCAATGGTGGCATAGTGAAATTTAGAGACAATATTATTACCATAATTTCTAAAAAAGGTATACTAAGTTTGGATAATGGTATAGCTAAAACTAAAAATATTTTATATGTAGAAGGTATTAAGCATAATATTTTGAGTGTAAGTCAAATGTGTGATCAGGGGCACACACTAAATTTTTATTTAGAAGTTTGTGAAATTAGGAGAAAAGATTTATATGTGTTCGTTACATATGCTTAGAGAACATGCAATAATCTATATATGTTATCAAACATCAAAGGTCAAAGATGATTTTTGACTCAGATTGAAGAAAGTTGGCTATGGCATAGTAGAATGAGACACATAAATTTTAACAATCTTGTCAACATTAACAAGAAGAAAGTAGTCTGAAATCTTTCAAAGATTACAAAGCTATCCAACATGCTTTGTGAACCTTGTCAGCATGAGAAGTAGGCCAGAAGGTGGTTCAAAACAAAAGATTACTTGACCACTTAGATGTTAGAGCTTATTCACACTGATTTGTGTGGATCTAGGAAAACTCAAAGTACTCAATGTGAGAAATATTTCATGTTTGTTATTGATGATTTTTCACATATGACCTGGGTAATGTTTTTAAAGAAAAAATTTGAAGATTTCATAAATTTCAAAGCATTCAAAGCATTAGTTGGAAATGAAACCAATTTGAAGATTAAGTGTCTAAGATCAGATCAAGGAGGAAAATTCATGTCAGATCAGTTTATTGAGTTTTGTGAATACCATGGAATAAAAAGACATTATTTAGCAGCTAAAACTCCATAGTAAAATAGAGTAGTTAAACAAAGAAACAAAATAGTTTAGAAGATGGCAAAGACAATGCTAAATGAATCTAAGATAATAGATAAATATTAGAGAGAGGTAGTTGCTATAGTAGTGCATATTCAAAATACAACATTATTGAGAGTCAACAGTGACAAGACTCCTTATGATCTATTGAAAGACAAACTAGTAATAGTTGATTTTTTTAGAGTTTTTAACATCAAATGCTTCATAAAAAGAATCGATAAAAAACTTGGTAAGTTTGAATCTAGAGTAGATGAAGGTATATTTCTCTTTTATTCTTGTAAAATTAAAGTTTAAAAATGTTATAACAGAAGAACCAAGAAAATAGTTGAAAGTGCAAGTGTCAAGATAGAAGAAGATTGAACACAAATAATCAGTCATCCAGCAGACATTCCTAAAATCATTGAAGAAGAAGACTTTGAAGAATCAGATGAAGATGAGAAGAAAGAGAAAAATGACACCAAAAACCCATCCAAATATGTCTAGAGAAATCATAATTAAAGTGACATCATCAAAGACATAAATTAAAGAATTCGCACTAGAAGAATAATGGTAAGTGAATATAAGCAAGTTAATTTCTCTTTGTTATCCAAAATTTAGTCTAGAATTTTTTTAGAAGCTAGACATGATAAGCATTGGGTTAAGGCAATGGATGAAGAACTAAATCAAATAGAAAAGAATAATACTTAGGAATTAGTGCTTAGACCAAAATATCAGAATGTGATAGGAACAAAGTGGGTTTATAGAAATAAGTTGAATGAAAATGGAGAAGTGACTAGGAATAAGGCAAGATTAGTATGTAAAGGATATGCTCAGATTGAGAGAATATATTTTGAAGAAAATTTTGCATTAGTGGCAAGGCTAGAGGCTGTGATAATGTTTATTGCATATGCAGTGTTTAAAAATTTCAAAGTGTTTTAGATGGATGTTAAATCTACCTTCATAAATAAAAATCTAAAAGAAGAGGTCTACATTGAGTAGCCTGAGGGATTTATTCTCTCAAATATTAGTAGCCATGAAGGCAGATTGAAGAAAGCATTGTATGGATTGAAACAAGCTCCTATAGCTTGGTATGCAAGACTTGATAAGTACTTGTAAGATCAAGGTTTTATGAGAGGATTTACTGACAATAATCTCTACATCAAAATAGAATGTGAGAATCAATTGATTTTTGTGGTATATGTTGATGACATCATTTTTGGAGGAAACATTGAAAAGATGACAAAAGAATTATTTGATAATATGCAAAAAGAATTTGAGATGTCTATGCTTGGAGAATTGTCATTTTTTTTAGGGTTACAAATATTTTAGTCAGATAAAAGAATTTTTATATCTCAAAGTAAATATGCCAAGAAAATGTTAAAGAAATTTGGCTTTCAGGATTGTGCACCAGTTGGCACACCGATGAATATAGGAAATAAGGTGAGCAAGGATGAAGATTTACCTATTGCAAATCAATCTTTGTATAGATCTATGATTGGTAGTCTTTTATATTTAACAACATCAAGGCCAGGAATCATGCATGAAGTAGGTATGGTTGCAAGATATCATTCAGCTCTAAAAGATAGTCATGTTCAGATGGTAAAGAGAATATTCAGATATATCAAGTGGACATTGGATTATGGATTGTGGTATCTCACAGGTAGAGATTTTATTTTGATTGTTTATATAGATTCAGATTGGGCATGTTTCTTGGTTGAAAAAAAGAGTACAAGTGAAGGAGCTTTCTTTCTCGGTGATAGATTAGTATCATGACTAAGTAAGAAGTAAAATTTAGTATCACTTTCTATAGCTGAAGCATAATATATTGCAACGGTATTGTATTATACTCAAGTAATTTGGATGAAGCAAACTTTGGAAGATATTAAGGTAAAATATGATGAACCTATTTTTATTTTTTGTGAAAACACAAGTGCTATTAATATTTTGAAGAATCCCGTGATGCATTCAAGAACAAAACATATTCCCATTAGATATCACTTCTTGAGAGATCAGGTTGCATATCAATAAGTTAAGATGGAATATATCAGTACTATAGAGCAGATTATAGATATTTTCACAAAGGCACTACCAAAAGACATATTTGAGTATCTATAGGAGAAGTTGGGAGTAATTTATTTTACTTCCTGCCATTGAGGATCAACATCAGTTGAGGGGGAGCTAAGTGTTAGCTTTAGGATAAGCCCTTTACCATTGATGTCAAAGGGGGATAAGAATATAAATAGGTACAGGTACAAATATAGGTGTAGAAATAGGTGTAGAATAGGTATAGGTTGCTACATTAAGGGGAAGTTACTATATATTTTTTAGATGGTATTATGTGTAGGTTTTAGGATGTGGATGTTTCAGTTTGAGGTTGCCATCAATGACAAAGCAGGGGATTGTTATAAATATTGTCATTGATGTCAAAGGTCTAGCATTGGTGATAAAGGCCCCATTGTATTTAATGGTGTTTATAATATTCATATCTTCGCTAATGTGTGCTAATATTTATTTAATATTAATGAATATACTTTTAGTTGCATATAAGTCAAAAGAGGGCCATGGAGAAGTCAAAGAGTCATGGGGTAAACACAAAAGAGGAATATAATGCATTTTATCATGAAAAGTCATCTTGAGGAATTTCAAGAGTCACCATGTGAAGACAAAAGAGGGTATGGTGCATTTTTCATGAAGAGACACTTAGAGGAATATGAAAAGTCACCAAGATAAAGACAAAAGAGGAAAGGACACATTTGCTTAAGAAGGGTCACCACGTGACTTTTCAAATGCAAGGATATGAAGGGTCATGCAAGTTTGGTGCCATTTTCCATGAGGATTGAAGGGTCACAAAGGGTGAATGCTGAAGGTAATTTAGAAAGCAATAAATAAAGGCTTGAGAAGCCATTTGTAATATGCAAGAGAGTGCATGGTTTGTATTTTTTTTAGAGGAGAGAAAAGTAGGAGATATTGTAGAGTTCTATCATTTATTGAGTAAGCAACATTGAGAGATATTTGTGTTTTAAACACAAGAGGGGTTGGTGCTCACAAATCTTTACAAGGGGTTAGTGCTCCTGTGGGTTGGTTCTCACAAGTAGTTTTTGTATTGGTACTTGGCAAAGGGTTTGGTGATCTTGCATGTTGGTGCTTGCAAACTTTGTAATTTGAGTTGGTGCTCATTCATATACTTGAGATTCTTCTCCGTGGTTTTTCCCACTTTGGGTTTATACATAAAAATCTAGTCTCTCTCTCTCTCTCTCTCTCTCTCTCTCTCTCTCTCTCTCTCTCTCTCTCTCTCTCTCTCTTGTGGTGCATGTTATTATTTTAGTTTTATGGCATATCTTGAATGTGTGATTAAGTGGTTAAATTAAAAGGAATTTGATTAAGTAAAAGATATATAATATATTGATTCACCGCCCCTCTTAGTATATTTAATGCTTAACAATCACTTACCCTTTTCATGATTATTTAAACCTTATTTAGGTATTAATTTAGGTTAAATATACTTACAACATGATTTTTTAGGTCTCCTTAGGCATGAGGCCAACTTGCCCTATAAGCCACCTGTAGGTGGTTACTTAGCATGGACGAGTGTGCATAGAGTGTTCACCAACCTCACCCTTTTACACTGATCTTCTCATAGATTTTAACTTGGTTGATAATCTCACTAGATTCAAACCCCTTAAAAATTACTTTGCATTCCCTACCTAGCTTGAAAATATACTAACCTATAAATAGGCTTGTAGAGTCTTAGAAGGCAGCTTGTAAATGTTGACTGTGTTCTTGGTGATTTAGGTCTCACTTTAGGGTCATTGACTATACATAAGGAGTTTAGAACTTAACCTCTTTTACAATGTAGTTTAAACTTGATTGGATTCCTAATTAGTTTCTCAGCATTCCCCAACATCTCTACCTCTTGCTTAGGCTTAGAAATACCATGCTAGTGTCTTGCATCCTATGTATACCCTTAGAGAGTTTTGAATATATGTTAGGTTTCAGGACATTATATTATACCAATGGCTTCCTTAATGAACTTATTAATTAGTTAATGAACTTGATTGATGTTTTCAATTAGGTTTCAATTCCTTTAAACACCTCTTATCCTTCCTTTTAAGTGCATGGTACTATAGGATTGTATACACACTGTAAGTGATTATTATGCCCCTTGTACGGACTAAGGAGGGATGTGATATTGATATTCAGACACTAAAAGGTATATGGAATGAAATAAATACTTATTTTAATATTTTGAAAACCTCTACAAACCCCTCAAACTCATTATCTCACATAAGTCTCCTTAACTAGCTAGTACACTATATTTATAAACTGTATATGCACTTACGCTGGTTTTAGGTTATTTAGGGAGTCTTCACTTATTATTATTATCTTCATATTGATATTGAATGGCCTAGATGTTCCTAGATCTTTATTTTCATTTGGTATTTCCATGATCCATTACTATCTTGTTTTCACTTTATGAACTTGAAAGTGATGATCATGGTCCAAAATGAGGACCTACAAGCTTAGGGTCTATAGGTCTCATTTGACTGTATAGGTCATACTAAGTCATATTTTGAGTTATAAACCTTCCTAAACTTGTAAAACCACTTCCTGTCTCTTATAATTATTTCAAATATCCCTTAGGGCATATGATAAACATGACTTTGTGAGGTTAACTTACAAGAATTAAATCACCTTCAGTTGACTGTAATCAACCATGGTTGTAGGTATCAATCACTATGGCGGTAGGTAAGTAGTGTTTGTGACTAAGATCATGGTTTAAAATACATTCTTAAATGGAAATAAATTCCATTCATCCTTACCAACTCACTTCTATCCAGAACCCTCATTGTCTCTTTTTCAATCGTAAGGTCCATACTTTCACTCATGTCTTTGACTGTACTTTGGGTGCATATCACTGTAGGCTACTGTCTATTGTAGGTAAAAATTAAGTGTTACAAGACCTTTATAAGGTACTTGAAAAGACTAAATAAACTTTAGTACATTGTGAGAACATTCACAAACCCTTCAAACCTCCATTCTCCACTATCATAAACCTTAAGCTTTTAAAATCTATTCCTAGTTAATTGTATGTGTGTTTAATGTTTCCTGTAGGTATGTTTGAACTGAGAGAGAGTGGTGAGAAAGACACTCTATGCAGGTGATCTAAAATATTTTAATTCTCTAGATTCATTTATATCCTTCATTAAGACACCATCAACCCATGAACTCATTGTGATCCAACTTCTCCTTTAATTCATTATTTCAACCAATAATAGGATGGTTGTTGGTACATTATATTTGAATGAACTACAGATGGATTTACTAATGTTTGACTTGTCAAAAGCCTCTTGATCATAAATGGAGGAAATTCTAGCATATTCACACTCTATTAAGTCAAGGAATAACTCATTTAAAGTCTTATGACCCTCAAACAAAAATTTCACACCTTGAAACTTGACTGACTGAGGTATAGTTCATTGTTGTAGGTGGAGATTAATACTTATATGGCCTTATGTCAACAGTCACTTTACCATTCCATATAACTTCGTGAACTCTAGATGCTTGAGTATACATTTATCATTCACTAACTTTACATAATGAGGTTAGAATAGTATGGAAACTATAATCAACCAATTACCTTAAAAAATGCAAACTTACCTTAAACTCTACTAAATTGAATTTTAGAGAAATTTTCCTCATGATTTTGATGAGCCTTGAAGATTAACTAAGCACTCACTTATATTTTAAGAACATAGACCACATTGAAAACTCATTTGAAACCCTTAGAACATGTTCATAAGAGTATAAAGCCTTTATAAGGTCTCTTAAGTTGAAAACATAGTAACATACAATCTTTTAGTGCCATTTTAGTCATTTGAGGCTCTAAACTGAATCCTTTACTCCCAATAGTGTATTTAGTCACCTTATTCACTTAAATAATTATTTAAGTTACATCATGTTATAAAACATGTCCTAAATTATCTTATTACCCCTTTACCAATGGAATTAATCTCATTAACTATAGTTGTACCTTGTTGAAGAGACTAACTCACCTTAAATTGTATCAATGAAGATTGTACTGAAGATGGAGACCTATGAATATTTTATTAGATGAATTAGGTTTTAAATGAATTATACATTGAGTTAAGAACCCCTGAAGATGAATACACTTTCTTACAACTCAAATCGTGCTCAAAAACTTATCATAAAGACTATTCACAAGGATACTCTAGCAAATTGGTTATGTGCCATATGTACCTTATTGTAATGAGTTACCTAATTAAAAAAACATTATAATAAGATTAATGAAATCTAAAATCATCCCTTAAAACCATTCCTCTCCATATATTTTTGAAGTGGAGAAACAGGTGCAAGAACAAACCCCTCTCAAATGAAATAGGCCATAGTAACCTGTTGTCACTCTTAGAGATTGTTTATAAATAATAGGAAATAATTCTACAAAAAAATGACATTAATTTCACTATTAATATGACCCATAAAAATATCAAAAATTTTATCTCCTAACTCCCTTTCTTCTATCTGTATCAAGCACTTGAAAATTGCCCTTCTAAAGCTCCCAAGGATGTCAATATGAGATATAAAAAGGTTTTCTTAATTTTAAGACCTAAAACCTATTTAAAATTAAGTTTTTAACTTTTTAATGGTAAAATAATTTCCTAAATATTACATAATCTCGATTTTACCTTGAGAATTATATAAATGGTTTCAAAACAGGTTTTTTTGGCACCAAAATTACTAGAAACACTTGAGAAGTCTTTGAAATGATGAAAAATGTGTCCAATATATTTTTTCATGCCTAAATAAGTAAACCATATCCTTTAAAACAAATTTTCAAGTGGTAGGGGTGATAATTTGACCTACAATGTCAAAATTATCAACACTTACCATTAATATGGCATGTTAATGCCACCATGCGTGCCATCTACAATCTGTTTGGAATTATTTTTCAAGTCACTCCCCTGCCCCCCTCTTGCCCCTCCCCCCAAATGTCATGGAACCTAGCTAAATATTCTCTAAAATGTAACATTTTAAATATATTATAATTTTGACATGTTGAAGGGATGAAACATTACCCACATCTGAACCCACAACATCCACATGTTTGAGAGATGTGCCATAGAAAAATTGAACCCACACATATTTTTTATTATTTTTGTGACTGTTATTGTTTCTACATGATTATTATAGTTATTGTTTTTATATTTTTATCTTATATTTTTTAAATGGAAAAAGCATTTGCAATGGAAGAAGGTGATAGGTTAGAATAGGTGTAGATTGTTGATGCTCCATGGCTTCTTATACATCTAAGTCAACATTTACTAGTATCATGATGGTAGACATGAAGGTTTTCATTCATATATTAATAAACTTTATTCTTTTTGTATCAAACGAAATCAATTTTTGAATTCAACAGTCATGTTTGAAGACACTTGTGTCATTAATATAAAATAAAGGGCCATATTTGAATACATATAAAAATCATTATTTATATTAATGTGGCATGTTAATACAACCATGAACATTGTCTACAACCTATTCAGTATGCCATGTTCAAGTCCACCTCCCCTAAATATCATGGAACCCAAATGCCTCTTATGTATAATTATAGTTTCACGTAGATTTTAGTGTCAACATGTTGGAGGGATGAAATTTTACCCATAATTAAACTCACCACATCAAAATGTTTTCATTCACATTTGAATCAACATTTATTGGTACATGGATAGAAGCCCTTAAAATTTTCATTCACATACCAATAATTTTTTTATATTTTTGTATCAAACCAAATTGTTTTGTGAATTCATATTGAACACTTTATTTTTCATATCTATGTAACATTTATATTTTCTTGCCTCCAAATTTCCATGGATTCTTCAAGCACCTAGTAAATTTTTACACACACAAATGGTTGTTGGGATAGAAAGGGTTGGAACTTAGGATGGAAGACTAAATATTTACTAGATTGTGGATGGAAGCCCTGAAGGTTTTCAATCACATACCAATATATTTTATTTATTTTCTATTAAATTTAAGTTTTCATTCACACACCACTAAATGTTGAGTCAGATGTATCAAAACAAATTATTTTTTAAATTCATGTTACTGCATAGTTATTCATTCGCATTTTCAACATTAGAAATATTCTTTGCCATTGTTATTGTTGATATGTTTTTCATTCTGATTTATTTATATATTTTGTTGATTTTACAACATGAGAAATGCCAAGAAGACTAAACATTTACTGGTATATGGATGGAAGACTTGAATGTTTCATTCACATACCAACAAATGTTATTGTCTTTGTATCAAAATAAAGGTTTTTATTCACATACCAATAAATGTTAATTCATGGGTATCACACAAAATATCTAATTCATGTTTTTGTGTTATTTATTTATATGTGATGCATTTTTATTTCCCTACCTCCAACTTTCCATGGAATCTACAAGCACCTAGTACACATTTCCACACAAAAATGTTTGGCTGGTTGGAAAGGGGTTAGAACATAGGATGGAAGCCCTGAATGTTTTCATTCACGTATCAAAAAAATTTATTGTCTTTGAATCAAAATTAAGGTTTTCATTCACATACCAGTAAATATTGATCTAGATGTATCAAACCAAATTATTTTCTAAATTCATGTTGTTGTGTTATTAGTTTACATTTTCAATATTAGAAATGATCTATGCCATATCTATTGTTGATACGTTTTTCCTTATAGTTTCAATTTATTTGTTCATGCATTTTTTTTATTAAATTATACTTTTTGTAATGGGTGCATCTTTGTAGATCTTCTCAAAGTTATTGAATTTTTGAAAGTTACACAAACATTTTGTTTCTTAACATGATTTATTTTTGTAAAGATTGTAATGCTCTTACATTTATTACATTGTGTTTCTTAACAGAGCATATGTTTGAAAATTTTGTAATGTTTTAATACTTATTATAATGTGTTTCTTAAGATAGTTTATGTTTGTAAAGATTGTAATTTTCTTACATTTTATTTTTTAAGTTTAATAAATGTTTTGTGATACTATTTTTTGCTCATCTTGATTATCTATGTTATTGATGTTTATCTCCTATGGGTAATCTTGAAAAATTTGATGTTAAAGAGAGGATAAGAACAATATGGAATTCATTTTTAGGTGAAGTTTAATTAACTTTCATTCATATTATGATCCATTTACATACTGAATGGTTAAAACCAGGTAACTATTTTATATAGCTAAAACATGACCATTACATAATATAGTCTGATTGTATCATCATATGTAAAAAAAACTTGTATTTGGAACCTTAATTTCATATTTCAAATAAAAATCATATCTTAAAAGTGATGCATTTAAGGTCACTATGCCACAAGTGTATAAATACCAACATGGAGTAAAAATCTTGCACCATGCAAGGTGTAAAAATTGATTTTTACCCTTCATTTCCTATATTTAAAGAATGTATAGTTGCATTTGGTACTTCAATGGCTTTCTCATTACTAGGATTTGATGCCATGCTCAAAACATTAGGAGGAGGGATCCCACATGGATAGTTACAAGTCGATGAAGCAATTGGGGTAAGAATGCTTATCATGTCTTTTAAGATGTGATGTTTTTGAGGTAGAGGGTTAAATTAGCTACTTTAACACATATCTTCTCTAATAAATTTATGACCATATCGAATTCCCTTTGCCTTCTATCATGCTATTTATTTTTCTCCTTTTTTTCCCTTTGTTGTATATTTTCCTGATCCTTATTTTGCCTTATGATTTCATTTTGAAACTTTAGTTGTTCCTTTCTTTCCCTCTCACCCTGCCTAAGGGATTTTCTCTAATCAACCTATTCTTTCTTCCTTTCCTTCATTTATTCAAACTCCTTCTTATGGGACTCATGTCATCTACACATTTGCCTTTTCTCATTTGATGTCATTATTTGAGATTGTCTGCTCAACCTAAGTGCATTTTTTCTTGATTTCTTAGCTACCCTTTCCATTAGAAATTTAAGAAATGATGATATTGAATTTAGTTGTTCATTCATTTTGGGTTTGCTATAATTTACATCTTGGACTGAAATTTTTATTATGTCTTCTTTGGCACCTAAATCTACCATTGCATCTTCTATGCCACATTCTCCACCTATTGTGTCGTAATGAAATATCTCAGTTGGGACTGAAGGTGGTGGTGATGGCATTGACATAGACACATTTGATTCCATGAATTTACAATTAAGGAAAGATTTGTTGCTCCCTCCTTCAACAAATCTTGTGGGATTACTTGGGTAAGTAGACTTAAACCATCTTGGTTGAAATATAATTTTTCATTCCTTTATTGGAAGGGGCATTCAATACATATTCAGTTGTTTGTGTTTATTGAGTTTGATGTACATGAGTTTCATGTGTTTGTTGGATGCCACATGTTTTTTCACTAAAGACATATTTTGAATTTGTTGGATGTTCACCTTGGACAACATATGTTTCCTGCATTTACTCCACTTTTTGTTCAAAACCATTCACAGTAGCTTGAATGTATTCCTCAACTATCCCCCTCAACCTCATAATATTTTTAGAAGCGCTACATTCATCAACTTAGACATGGAATGCTTCACTTGAATTCATGTCATTAGACAATACATCAAGGTTATCTTAACATAATGTTCTACAATGCTCACATTAGGGGTGGTGGACTATAATGTTCTAATTGTTAACAATTTGTAGTTTATCCAAAGGTGCAAGTTACATTGGAAGGGATGGCATAATTTTTGCTTTTGGTAAAGTGAGGTTTTTCAAAGTGAAAAAGTGTAAAGTGGTAGTCATATCTCACTTGAAACCCATGGATGCTTATCATGTATTAATTTTTATGAAAGAAGTTTCAAGCAACAATAATTTGATATTTCTAGTGGAGGCGATGCTGGAAGATGAGGTTGTGTGTTCTTTCATAAGGTGATGTGTTGTCTCAGGAGGAGATGTTCTATTTCATAGTGAGTATTTAGCAATGGTGAAGTGTTGGAAAAGAAAAAGACCATAGAAATCATGGAAGTGATTAAATATTTCAAGGTGCAGTAGGTGATAAGGGGAAAAGACAATGACAAGTTATTTTAAGGGAAATATTTGAAGAGAGCCAGAGAGATACGCATACAAACCTCTATAACACGTTATTTTTAAAAAATATATAATATACTAATATATTATATATTTTATATAATAAAATATAAAATATTATGTTAAATATTAAATATTTGTATGTATATTTTTAATAATAATAATAATAATAATAATAATAATAATAATAATAATAATAATAATAATAATAATAATAATAATAATAATAATAATAAATATAATATATTTACATAATAAAACTTATTATAAACTATATTAGTATTTTAAGGGAAATGTTGAATAGATAATTATAATAAAAAAATTCATGACAAGCAAAAGAGGACACATCACTTTTTAACACAAGCAACTTGTAAACATTAAATGAATGTTTAGGCATAATCTTTGTACCTCTAAAATTAACAAAATATTATCTTTCTTTTTTTAGCAAAATACATTTAAAATAAATATAAAATAATTTAAAATCAATATTTAAAATAAATATAAAATAATTTAAAATCAATATCTCAGGGATATATTAATTAAGAAAAAAGATAATAACATAGAACTAAGATTTGACACCAATCCCAAACATTTTTGAGAGTTTTAAACATATTTTATAGTTATATTTTATTATAAACCGTCAATAAAAACTTTCAATTTTTAATGACTTTATCAAATGAACATTGAGAAATATAATATGCACAAATATAATATGCACGTCATATTTGCTTATATTACCAATAACAATATGAGCGAGTCAGCAGTTCAAATTATAACAATTGGTTCTTAAAAAAAAACTTTAAGTACAACACAACCCGTAGTTTGGCACTGACGACGCTCAAATAAATTAAAAACATATATCCTTCGCCGAGCATCAAGGCAAATGAAAATGTGAATAGACAATATGAAAGTATGTTCGGTAATGTTTTTTAATGTGGCATACAATATCACCGTCTTTTATGGCCTCTCGTACATGTTAAATTGTGAATGCTAAAGCTTCAAGATTGATCACACACCTGCCGGTAGGATTTGGGAAATATGCAGACATGTATTGCCTCGTGGAGTTTGGATTCTAGAGCTTTGAAAAAATGGCAGAAGTTAGGACAGGTGTAGGAAAACCATGCTGACATGTTATTACCCATGTGTATACTTTGAGTTCCCCAGAATTGGCTGAGTGGTTCAAACGAGCTCGTAGCACAAAGTAGCCTATTTGTGATTGGTAGTTTTTTGACATGGAGTTTAATTGTGACAATACCACACTTATACGATACTATAATACACTTATACCTGGATTTCATTTTCGCTCCTTTTTTTCAAAGTTTTGGTTATGCCAATATTTCAACCAATGCTACATTACCTATTTATAATGATTATCTCTAAATTTGGACAAAATCAAATATTCAACTTAAATCTCATTATTATTATTTACTATAAATAAATAATTATATATACAATTAAATCTAATATTATTTTAAGAAATCTGATTAAAATTAATTAGAATGTTTATGAATAAACATGAAGCAATTTGATAATATTCATTTAGTTATAAAACGAGAAAGGCAATGCTGAAAATAACCACCGTGTTTTCTTTTACCTTAGAGCGACGGACACCCTCAAATTTAACCCCAACTCTCCATCTACCTTTGTGCAAATAAAACAACATAACAACGAATGGGAAAGCCTATAATTTTATTAGCTAAATGTTTGGTTAAAATTTTCACTGGACAGAAATACAATAAATTTTTATTTCGTCAACTGGGAAATCAAAAATTTATTATGAAAAGTATTAACTAAATTCATTTTTTGCAGTAACAATGGATGCAATTGAAAAGTCTAAGTTCAAACAATAAAACAAAACAGCTCCGTCGTAATAATTGGTGTCTGAACTAGAAAAGAAAAGGCTTATCTTCATTTTGAACACGGCAATGAAACGTAGTCTTTCTTCTCAGTGATTCAAAGTCTTTTTCTCGAACGATCCAAATTGTGGACTTTAAATCTTTCACGGCAATGAAACTTTTCCACAAACTATTCAGTGGTGGCCGATACATTGAATTACAAATAATTTAAAAGCTATGTTTACCGAACTTATTTGAAAGAGAATTTGGCATACAACATCATCCAAATCGAAAGATAAAATACAACTTGTCAACAGACTATTCAATGCTGATAACATAAATATTGTGTCTCTTCCATCAAAGGGAAATTCATTGTCCAAACGTGACATTCCTATACACAATTGCAATCGAAATTATGAATAGATTGAAGTTGAAAATTCTAACAGAGGCCCAGCCTTGTTTTATAGGTCAAATAGGTAGGTAAATTTGTAAAACAAAATCTTTTTGGGTAGGAGTTTGATATTAGGTCACACTTACCATCATACAAAGTAAGCCTAGAAGACATAAATCTAGATGTCAAATGGGGTGTCGTTATGTGTTTTTTTAAAGGTGTATGTAAAATAACATGAGAATTCAAGGTATGGGATGGCCTAGTATCAACCTACTAAAGATGTAACACCTTAACTTATAGATCATGTATCTTATGAATAGAAGATTGTACATCTAGAGAGAAGGAGCTAGCAATAGGAGGTTTTGCCATTATTTAAGTTTGTCGAGTTAAAATGGGTTGTTGTACAAGCTGAGTTACCCCCAAAATAGGTGTAACAATATTATTATTTGGGGGAGTAGAAGATTGACCATTATTTTATTTGTTATTTATTTACATTATGGCTTGGAGACTCGACACATGATCATGGGATTGTTCCTAAAATCTATCTCTGAAACTCTATAAAATCTCATCCTTATTGACTATAAGATTTTCATTATTAAGTGACGGGAGAGTATCACGATTTCTATCTTGTGTATTATTTTGATCTTTATTGTATTGTTCATATTCGAATGCATTATCATTGAATTCCACATAATCAAGGTGTGAAAGATCAATGATGGGTGTTGTAATTAATCCTTTATGTATGGAATAAGTTTGAATGGAAGAAATATAAGTACAATAGGATTGCCACTAAGCATAACACTTCTTCTTAAAGGAAGATATATAACTTTTTGAGATGGCATATATCAAATAAAATGAAAGTGATGTTAAAACATAATATATAAAATCTAAAAGGTCTAACAAAATGAAGGGAAATTGGAAAAATAAGGGTACAAACCGTAATAGCATCTAGGGATAGGGTTTGGGTAGTATTCAAATTAAGCGAGGATCACCAAATGAATTAACTTTTTAGGGTAACTGATTGTAAGCCCTAGGTTATTAAATGGGTTGAGTATAGTAAATATAGCCACTAATTTGTAAAAGAACTGAGCTAAATTGATATTTTTAATAATAGCAATGAAGGGAAAAAATGAATACTTAGCTAGAAACTATCCTAGAGAAAGGATATGGAGGTTAAAAATTGATACAAGAGCTAGTTTAAGTGTCACAAATAGGGTACTAGTGTCAAAACACCTCTTAAATAATAGTGACCTACCTTAGATTGTAGTATTGTGGTACTAGTGTCCACTTATGGTTCTGGTTTTCTCTATGTATGAACTATTTTAAGTTTCTAAGAACACCTGTGTCTAAGTCTACCAAGCTTGTTCTTATATGGACAAACCTTGATTCACTATCTATGACCTATTGTGATTGATTTTGTGTGCAACCCTTAGACCTCCATGTGTTTATTGCATTTGATTTGGCATAAGTAGAAAATGTGTGGTGCTAGTTGGGTAGGCTATACATCTTTAACACCCCACTATGATGAGAGTTGCCTACATACCAATAATCTAAGGTGGGATCAACCTTGATGTAGTTTTCCCTACCTAAGTGTTGGTTCAAGTGTAAATGAAGCTAGTATGAATGTCGATTTGAAGGCTTTGAGTCAGTCTTGGGACTGTAAATCTATGTACTATGAGCTTATGATAGTTTTATATGATTGTATGCAGAAGTAGGGCAGAATAGGAATGAATAACATTGATTATGAACAACTTGTTCTCAGCTTGCTTGTGTGTAACTGCATCTAATTTACATCTAGTGTTTAAAGGTAAAAATTCATGTAAATATACTCATTTGGTGATTTTGTGTGGTTTAAAATAGGTCTAGGCAAACCCTAGGTGCTTTAGGAATTAAAAAGATATCCATTGGAGCTAAAAAGAAGGAAAAGGACAATAATGCCCAAATATGACAATAGTATCGTAGCACTAGTGTCCAGGTCGTAGAACTTGAGGCACTAGGAGCTTGGATGCCTAAATAAGGGTTTGGGATTGATTTTGAGATGTCTAGGGAAGTGTGTGGCCCATACAAAAGTTGGATAAGTGTCTAAATATGCCCTAAAATAAGTCCATAACTAAGATAGGAATGGGTAGTCTCAAATAACACTCTTGACACTCAAGTGACATTTTTAGATGATTACACATAACTATTCTTTATCTCAAACTTTTTCATGATAACATTCAAATTTCTCTTACACAATGACTAAATTTAAATTAAATTGGCCCATCAATTTTATATATATCCTAAGACTCACACCAACTTAAAATCCTAAAAACCAAATGTTAAAAAAAACAATTATTAATATCTTTTATTATTTTCTAAAATCTAAATAGTGGAAATATGAGACAATAAAATTTAGGTTTTATAAACCCAACGGGCCCATGGAATCCACTTTAACAAAACTAAATTTTGTTGCCTTAATGACCCCATGTCCCCATGAGTCCTATAATACTAACGTGTCTCTCATTTTGCAGCCCATTCTATATTATGATAAATCTTAGGTTGAAGAACCATGCAATTTATATGTTGGAATTAATATTCTAACACGTCCATATAGTCTAGGAACCTCACAAAAGTGACAAAGGCCACTTCATGATATGTAACCATTAAAAGGCTGCCACATGTTACATTGGGCTTATTTCATTAAAATTTGTTTTTGCATTTTATTTGAAATGATTTTAGATGGCTTTATTTTTTGTATTATACATAGAAACCATGGATTCGTGGAAATTATATACAATGAATTTTATGTATCTCATGCCTCCACATATTTTTGTGAAGTGAACAAAGGAAAAGCATGTGGACTTCGTGATCCCGTGGCCTATCATTGATTGCCACTTGTTTTCATTTAAACTCTTACTTTAAAAAATAATAATAATGTGGTCACTTTATTAACATGTTTTTAAATTGAGGCCTCCATTTATTTGGTCACAAGTGAAATTGATCATAGTATATGTCAAGGAAAATAGGAAAAATAGATGTGTCCAAGTGGATAATTAAGATAAGAACTCTATGAAATAAGAGGCATGTGATTATGAACGAGTCCGTGTAACCACTTCTTGAGTCCATGTAAGATTGTTTTCTATTATTATAGAAGGTGAAGTCACCATAGGAGATGAAGTGAACAACCAATTCATGGGCTATTTATTTATAATACTTTTTATTAATGAAATGAAATGAAATTTTATTTTATATTAATTTAATTTAATTTTTATAGTTTACATATTAAGTTTAATATTAGTATTAATGTTATGTATGACATCACTATTCACAATTATTATTTATGGATAACATTCATAGTTATTATTTATGGTGACATGGTATGCAGGGGATGTGGCATATAATTGATATGGCATGTTGGTAATGTGACTAGATGGTGATGTGGTAGGGCCCATGGAGGGTCTCTCACATGTAATCAGGTTCATGTGATGGGAATCAGGCACAGCGCTTTATGAAAGTATAATTGTTTTTTCCTTGGTAGCCATATAGGTTTGTCATGTAGTGCAAAAAATAAGAGGTTAAGTAGGGGTCACATTTATAGGAGGCTCCACAATTCACATGTGGATAAATTCAAAAGGTGATTACAACACCTTTTGGAATTGTGTGAGTATAAGAGAAGAAGAAGAAGACAAGAAGATTATAATTGTTTATTACCCTTGGATGTGAAGTGGGACACAATGATTTGAGTCACATGGGGTGGCTTGCAATCTTGGCTAAAGTGGATGATCCACTTTGTTGACCCTTGCATATGAACATAGACATTTAACTATTGATCGCTAGTGCCCACATTGAGAGGGCCAAATTTCTTGGGACAACATGTTGTTTCTCTCTCCCTCTCTTTTATCTCATTATAATGCTACAAATGCATGAATTTTCCATTGTATTTGCTCACCCCTTTGAGGATCACTCTTGGATCCTTGCAAGCTTGAATTTTCATGCTTGTAGACAGGTAGAGCCTGAAGGTTATATTGCTTGGCTCACTTAGATGCTTTATGAAGCATTGTATGCATGCTTAGAGGTTAGAGCATGGAGTCTATATAATCTTGGCTCACCTAGATACATTTTTGTAATAATGGATATCTTTGAGGTTGAAGGTTATATCCTAAAGGCTTTGTGTGTTTGGATCACCTAAGTGCTTTGTTTTTAAGCACTGGAAAAGATTTATTGGAGTTGTTGTAGAAGAGAAGATTTGTTGATGTTAATTGAAGTATGTAAGATGCAATTTTTAGCATGGTTTTTCCTTACATATTGAAAAATTTCCACGTACATATTTTGTAATGTGTTCCCTCTTGTCTATTATTTTTTATCTTGTTTTAATTATGCATTAATTACTTGCACTAAAGGATGCATTTTTCCTAACATGCGGTATCAGAGCTAGGCTATTTGAAAAAATATATTTTTGAGTTCTTTCTATTTCAAGGGAGCTTTGGGCAAGTGGGATCTACTACAATGATAAGAGGAGAGACCAAACTAGAGATAATGAAATAAAATAAGATTTTATGGTCGGAATTTCTCTTCATTAAGTAAGATGGAGGATCTCTTGTTGAAGATTCTATTATATTCAATGTTGATGAGGAGAAGTCCACAATAGAGTTATCAGAGAAGATTAACTATATTTTACAGATGGATCAACACCAACACAATGTTCCTAATGAAAAATCAATTATACATATTGAGGAGCAATCTGGTCTCTATCAATGTGAAGATGGAGGATGAGGAGAAGGAATATCACCTTGTTATTTTTCTTAGCTATGGTGTAAAAGTGAAGGGATATAATTTGTGACATCTTACTGACGACATGATTCTTAGTTAGAGATGTTGAAAAATCCATGAAAAGGAAGGAGGTAAAAAAGACACCTAAAATTATACCTATTTAAAGTAGTTTAGGATGAGGAAGATGAAGAATAACAAGTGAGACCTAGTGTTCTTGAAAGGAGAAGGCTGATGTCAAACCATATAACTTAAAGTTACTTTAGCATTGTTCATACATTTGTAGTGTAACATAAGTGAGTATCCAAGAGGGATACAGTGTAGCTAAAGTGAGTAGCCAAGTAGACCCATGCATGGAGTAACTTAGAGGCATATAAATTGGTTTGGAGACATCCAATAGAGCAGGAAGCTCAAAAATGTAGTAGGTGAAGTGATGCACCTAGTTGCGTAATGAATTTCCAAGAACTATTGATTGGTCCAATGAACTTGTGACATGTTAGGCATGGTGGATGGCTAGAGGGCTATGTGGAGAAGTTTGGTATTGAATTCTATGAGATCTTATCTTCTAACTACTATCAATAGTGTTACTTTTACATGTTTCTATTCAATAATTGGAGTAACTTGATTCATACATGATGATCTCTTTGGGAAATGATGGTTGAGCTTGAGGGCTATATGGATAAGGCAAAGAGTTGTTAGTTTTCATATTGAAGAAATAATTGTACATGTTAGTGTAGACATCACACATGCTTGAATAGGAAAAAAATACACTAAAGTCCTAAATAGTACTTGTGATAGAAACAAAACATAAAATGGAGTTAAGTTGGTTGACATATAAAGAAATAGTGGACCTTTGTATATTTTCTTCCTATTCAAACATTGAGTTTAATCTTCTCTTCCATTCAATAAATCTAATAGTGAAATCTAAAACATCAGATTTTTTTTACACGATTGATTCCAAATGAACCCTATTTAAAGTTAAAATTATTCCAACCATCTAAAAATAAGTGGATCTCAAATTATCTCTCATGTAAAACTATTTTTAATTTATTAGAATCATTTCATAAAACAAAATCAGTCTCATAGCTCATTGATTTATCATCAATTGTATATTTAAATGATTATACATCAAAAGTGTATTTACATTTGTAAATAGTCAATAAAAGTAAATGGGTAATTGTTAAAAAATTAAACTTAAAATAAAAATTCACCTAGAGTGTGGCTTCTTATAGACTTAATAGGATTTAGAATACTGAGATCAAATTTAAATTAGTTTTCTTTTTTCTCGTATCTAGTTTATTAAGGTGTTATTCTTGAAAAGTAGTTCAAGTACATTGAGATTCCTCACCCTAATTGTCTAGCCTACTCCCATTTAAAAACCTTTAGGCACATTTTTAAAGATGTTCAAGAATACAAAATGTTTGGTAGTTGATTCATAGTTTATTTTAACCTTATCACCCAAAACCATTCAATTTGCGAATGGCCTTTTCTGGAGACAATGGTCAATCACCTCCATACATTGCATTTTTATGTAACCTTTTCAAAGTTATTAATCAATTTCAACTATGCAAGTCTAGAAATCTAGATATTTATAATGATCAAGCACTTTCTCAATTCTCTATTAATGATAAAGTGTTTTTTTTTTTGACATTTTTATTGATTGAAGTGTAGGTAGATAAGGTGGATTTGGAATTTCAATATCTTTCGGAGCTCCTCAACCACTAGGGGAGTGTTATTTATACTATGAATCGAGATCCTTTTGACTAAACATTGCATGGCACTCCTCCACTGGTACCCATATGTTGGTAGATCCATTTTCACAATTGTATCAAGGGGAGGAGTATGCTTCTAGATAGAAAGACTCTTGTTATCCACTAGGGGAGTTTTCCTATGTAGGGTGGTGATGTAATATGATGTTCTGTGTCATTGTTCCCTAGTTGGAGAGTTATAATTTATTTGATTCATTTAAAGATACTCAAAATGGGTGGGTGGGACATGATCCTCCTTCGGCCAAGCCCTCTTCTTCCATTGCTCTAGGCTCTAAGGATGATTCACTCCCACCACCTTTGAGTGTTATTGCATGTGCTTAACATTATCACTTATCTTTTGATCTGATACCATGCTTCTACATTTGTATTTCCACGTGTAACCATATTTGTGTTTTGTTACTTTTACACCATTTTTTAAACTAACAAAGAAAATGGATCTTAAATTTCTATCAGCAACCTTTTTATAATAACCATCCATATATATAATACGTTGTAAATACCTATCAACCTTCTTTTTGTTATAACCATATCTATAAAGAGTGAGTCATAAATACTTATAAACCACTTTTTTTCTTATAATCATATATAAATATAAAGTCGAACAAAAATAATTAAAAAAATTTAATTATGAATTCGTATAAACATTCCCTCTTTACCATAAAAAAGTAGTTAATTAATTATCAAATGAATAACTTAGTTATTGATTTTCAAATTAATATTAAACTACTATTGAAACTTTGTTACGCAAAAAGTAACATATTTTAAAATCATCGAAAGACATATATTGATATGGTTTTCGTAAAATATTTATATCATAATATTTTATAAATAAATATTATTTAAAAAACAAATGTATGGGAGATGAACAATTATTTTAAGAGAATTATTTATATATATATATATCAATATTAATATAATAAATTTGATCTTTGCAAATAGTTTTTATTATTAACATATAAATTACACTCTATAATCACAATGTATATTAAAATAATTGTTTTCTATATAATCAATTTAATTTAAACAATTACTATTTTCATTAAAAAACTTTAAAATGTATAATTAAAAAAATTGATTTGAAGTTGAAATATATCTATATTAACATATAAATTACACTCTATAATCACAATGTATATTAAAATAATTATTTTTTATATAATCAATTTAATTTAAACCAAAAAAAAACTTTAAAATGTATAATTAAAAAAATTGATTTGAAATATATATATATATATATATATATATATATATATATATATATATATATATATATATATATTTGGTTAAACTTTAATTTATAGAGTTATGAATTTTTTGGTTTTGAAAAACTTAGGAATAATGTCACGTGTAACTTTGGAAATAATTTGATACAAGTTCAAATCAAAAGAAAAAGAAAGACATGAAAAGAGAGATGTATAACGAATGTCAAAGAAAATTATCTTAAATAAGAATCATACAATTAGATTAGGACAAACATATTTATATTGATTTAAACTGAATATGATAGAGTTACTAGTTTGTTTTGAAAAACTGATGAATGTCACATATAATGTTGGAAATAAGTTCAAAGAAGTTCAAAACAAAATAAATAAAAGTTTTGAAAAGAGAAACATATAAAATACATCGAAGAAAAGTGTCTCAAATAAAAATCAAATGATTAATACAAGGCAAACACATTTACATTGACTAAAATTCAAGTGATAGAATTACTAATTTGTTTGTTTTGAAAAAAATAGGAATGTCACATGTAGTATTGGGAGAAATTTCATAAAAGTTCAAATCAAAATAAATGAAAGACATAAAAAGAGAGACATGTAAAATACATCGAAGAAAAGTCTCTCAAAGAAAAATATTATAATTAATGTAGGACAAACAAACTTTCATTGATTGAAACTCTAAATAATAGAGTTACTAATTTGTTTATTTTGAAAAACCTAAAAATGTCAGAGGTAACTCTTGAAACTATTTGGAAGGTCAAATCAAAAGAAATGAAAGACATGAAAATAGAAACATAAAATATATTGAAGAATATTCGCTTAAAAGAAATCATACAATTATTGTAGGACAAACACATTTATATTGACTAAAACTCCAAGTGATAGAGATAATAATTTGTTTGTTTCGAAAAAAACAAGAATGTCATATGCAACATTGGAAAAAATTTCATAGAAGTTCAAATCAATTTTTTTTTAAAAGAGAAACATATAAAATACATCAAAGAAAAGTCTTTCAAATAAAATTCAAATGATTAACAAAGGACTAACACACTTACATTGACTAAAACTCAAGTGATAAAGTTAATAATTTGTTTGTTAAAAAAAAAACTAGGAATGTCACATGTAATCTTGGAACCAATTTTATAAAAATTCAAATCAAAATAATTTAAAGACGTGAAAACAAAGACATAAAAATTATATAGAAGAAAAAATCTCTTAATAAAAAATCACAATTAATGTAGGATTGTAATAAATTTGCATTGACTGAAACTTTAAATGATAGAGTTAGTAATTTGTATGTTTAGAAAAAAACAAAATGTCACATGTCACCTTTGAAACAATTTGATATAAGTTCAAATTCAAAAGAGAAATAAAAGACGAAAAAAAGACGTATAAAATATATTGAAGAAAAGTCTGTTAAAAAAATTCTAAATGATATAATTATTAATTTGTTTGTTTAAAAAAAAAATCAAGAATATCATATATAACCTTAAAAACAATTTCATAAAAATTCAAATTAAAAAAGGGAAAAATGTGAAAAAAAATGTATAAAATACATATAATAAAATTCTCTCAAAAAATCATACATTTAATATAAAATAAACACAATGACATTGATTGAAACTCGAAATAATAAAATTACTAATTTATTTGTTTAAAAGAAAATAATCTTATTTCTCATTTATCTTTTGGAAACAATTCCATACAAAATTCAAATTAAAAAAATGAAAGACATATAAAAAATGTTAGAAGAAAAATCTCTAGAAGAAAATTACACAATAAAAATAAGCAACCAAGTAACCAATGGCGTAGAAATATTTCAATTATTATCTCCACGCAACTCAGAATTAATATTTAATTTAATTTTTATTTTTTAATAAAAGTTTGATGATAGCTTGTAAAGGAAATTCGAAATTAAAACAAATGATGATAAATAATTGTGTACAGATTCAATTTTTACCCGGAATTCCTGACGTAATGTTTGCCAATTTTAAATCGAAAGCCACGTGTTTTTTTACATAAATTTATGGAATTTTTAAGCCTATTTAAATAACCAAATAAGTACATATTTAAGCTTGGGGAAAACGAGAATTATAGAATTAGCTGCACGTTGCCCAAAAATGAGATTAGAGATTTACATTGTTAATTCTTATGTTTTCAATTTTTTAAAATTAGTTTTTTTTTTTTTTTTTTTTTTGTTGAGGAGGTCAAATTGTTTTTTTGTTGATATGTTTTATTTATTACTTTTTATCTATGTTAATGTTTTAGGACTTTTTGACATAGTGAAATTGGTTATGGTATTTTACAAATTTATTGTTTGTAGAGTGTACATTACTGTATGTTGATATCAATAAAATCTTTTCACATATTTTTATAATTGATATAATTGATGTATTAGATATATTAAAATAAAAATAAATATGGATATCAAAGATGAGATTTATGTAGTTTACATTTGGTCTAAATGGATAGAGCCTTTTGAATCATTGTTATCAATACAATACATATCTTCATTTTGAGAATGGGATCATCCAACCTCTACGGTATCTTTGGTTCTAATTATCTTGTATTTATAGTGCCTCATACCTATACAATGCCTTGGAAGGTGACATTTTTTTATTTTGTCATTCACGGTGTTGGACCAATATTCAAAAAATGTAGCCATTTTACACACTTACTTTAATTATTTGCTACATATGTTCTCATATACCTTTCCAAGAACTTGTTGACCACCTCTATTTGCCCATATGTTTTAGATTGTATGCAGTGCTCATGTTAAATGCAACACTTACATTTTGAAACAAACTTCTAGCATAAATGAATTTTGAAAATTCGATCCCAATCACAAATGATCTGTTTAGGGATCCCATGCATCTTGAACACATGTTGGAAATATATTTTTCAAACAATAGGACCATTGCTCCCTACCTTTCTTGAGGGAATGAAATGGGCATACTATGCCAATCTATCTACCACCACAAACAAATTATATTTACCCTTAGATGTGAGAAGACCACAGATAAAGTATGTTAACTTAATTTTCCCTTATATATATATATATATATATATATATATATATATATATATATATATATATATATATATATGACAAGTGGAAAAAAGAAATTCTTCCCTTCATTTTGTTTGAATATGTCACACTTTACAAAAGAAATTAGAATGCATGCGTTCATTCAATTTTGTAAAAGGTTACCTTTTATGTTTCTATAAATTTATAGAGACCTAACATGCCCTGCATATAGAGATGCATGAACATGCTCTAGTGCCTTCTAAATAAAGGGAGAATAATTCCTTAATTAAATGCATCATTGGAAAGAAAATGATGCCATCATGAACTAACCAAGCACTCCCATTTCCTTCATATTCAATTTATTACATGAGTTGAGTTGAGGTAGGGTCAATTAAGTAATTTTTTATAAGGTCATGTATCCAAGTAGATTGGTTGATGGACATGGCCGAAAACACTAGTGGTTCTCCTAGTAGGACAATGCATCTTCCACCTTGTTTTACTTTCATTTCTTGTAAAGGATATAAAATTCATATGCTTGAAGGAAATCAATCAATTTTTTTTCTAATGTATTAATGTCCCTCAAGATGACAAATGTTTAAGGCTAAGGTGGTCAATTTTAACAAATAACTTGTTCCCCAACATAAATTAACACCATCTAGTGACTACATGTAGAGTGGAAAGCACGCAATTAATAGACATGGACATACTTCATTCATGTTCGATAAACTTAATACTTTAAAATGAAAATAGGTGGTCATCTTGAGATAAAATTATTCTTAATCAAGATATTTAGGCATCACATAATGACAAAATAATTTTAGAAATTAGGGGTTGCTCAAACTTGAGTACACACTACAATTGCTTTGAGATCCTCAAAATATTTTTGTGCCTTTGTGTACCACTTGAAGTAATATTTCATGGTGAGGTTGATGAGGAGACATATTATTTTTTATAATTTCTTCATGAAACTTCTATAAAATCCTACTAATCCAAAGAAATCGTGAAGTTTCTTAAGAATCTTGAGTCAATGCCAATCAAATATGGACTTTATCTTTCCAAGGTCAATGCGAACCCCCTAAATATAAATTATGTGACAATGGTATTCCAAGGATGCATTTAAAAATTATAGACACAAAAATTAACATTTAAGCTAAATTAGTGCACTTGTCACCACCCTTTTCACACACTTAGCTCATGCATTATTCCAACGCCTTTTGACCACTTTCCTTCATTTTCCACATAGATGAACCATTCTTATAAGTAAACCAATGATCCCAAAATGTACCTATTCCTCATCCAAAATAGTTTAGTCTCACCCATAGACTATTCCATACATCTAAAATAATTGTATTTTGCTCTTAGGACAACAACGCCCTAATTGGAAAACAGTGCTCCCCATGAGAATCTAGTTTCACTAATCTTGTCGTCTCACCAAATAATGACTAATTTCTCTTATTAAAATACATGTAATAGGTTATCTCAAAATTTCAGCAATCCCCATTTGAAAGAATTCTAAAAATATCACTATAAAGAAACATTTCAAACCAATTTTCACATAAGAGGATTCCACACTGAAAGCACTAGAATTCTATTTGAAAATTGATGGAAAAATCCCTATTTATTGTAATTTTTATACATACATCCATAATATCCCTAAGCTAAATTTTGAATACACTTCCAAGGTCACAAGTCATAGTTAAGGCACTTAATCACACTAGGATTTCTAGAAGTTTGTTGATAGCTATATAAGGATAGATGAAATTAAAAAAAATGTTGATAAATCAGTGTGTACATATTCTAAAATATATACTATATATGTAATTATTAAAACTAATCCTTGATGTAAAATTCATCAATTTAAAAACAAAATTCATGTGGATTTTTACATAAATTTATGTAAGGTTTAAGCCTTTTTACATAACCAAATAAGTCATGTATTTAAGCTTCAATATAATATTCCTGTATTTTCTTGGATTTACATTTTTATGCATTTTGTGTTTTTATAATATATATTTTTTGCATGTTGGCTAAAAATGAGAACAATATAATTATATGTACATCACCAAAAAATATATTAGATATTTACCTTATTGAAGTTTATGTTATCAATTTATTTTTTAATTAATTTTTTTTTGGAAGGTCGAGCTGTTTTTGTTGATTTTTTTAGCCATTTTTATTTATGTAAGGCATTTTTTATTTATGCCAGGACTTTGGGACTTTTTTCACTTGGTGATATTTGTTATGTCATTCTATGAATCTATTGTTCTTAGAGTGTACACTAGTGTATATATTGATATCAATAAACTCCTTTCACATATCAAATATTTAATGCTTTTATAGTCCATATTATTCTATAAAGATCTTTTGTTTATATATATATATATATATATATATATATATATATATATATATATATATATATATATATATATATATATAAACTCCTTTCACATAATTTTATAATTGATGCACTAGTTGTATCAAAATAGAAATAAATAGGGGTATCAGAGATGAGATATATGCAGTCTACCTTTGGTCCAAATGGATAGATCCTTCTGAACAACTTTCATCAATGCTACAAAATTACTACAATTCATATCTTCACTTTGAGGATGGGCTCATCCAACCTCTATTCTACACCTCACTCTAATTATCTTTCACTTTGAGGGTTCCATTAGGACAATTCAAAGTTTTTTCACACCTCTTTTGCAATAAGACATATCATCATGATCCTCAAGTATATTATGTTTCTCAGTTTTTACTTTAGATATTGAAACTAAGGATCAATTTGTAATCAAATGCTATCCTTACTGTTAGATGAAATGTAAATTATTATTACTCTTTAGAAACTCTTAAAACTCTCTCTAGACCTTCATGCCTTATGAGGATCAAAAACACTTATCTGTTGTCTTTCAATATGTGTTTGATCTTTACAAACATCTGGCTAAATAATTTTTATACATTCTAAAATAACAACAAAAAATGAAACTACAAAATATATAATAAAATTCTAATGAAAGGAAAAATATGGGAGTAACTATTACCCCAAGGGTGGATTGCACCTGCAAATTTGAATACAACAAAAGAGCTCTCACATAATGGTGTATATATCTTGCATTAAGTTGATATTGTAAAAAAAATATTATTTAGGGGTTTTACCCATTTTTTATTAAATCACTATAAACCCTAATCAACCAATGGTTCCCTCATGACCTAACCCTTCACTAACTCTAGGCACCCAGGGTATAACATATTATAAAAAAATATAACTACACACACATACATAAATATATGTTGTGTTTAGATTCACAATATGTGTTCCCATTTAATGAGATTTATTATCAAAGGTAGTCAAACTCTAAAATTGAAAAAAAAATATATTAGGAGAATAGAACTCAAGACTTCCACCTACTACATGAAATATCTAACCATCTTACCATATACCATGACTTGATATTTTAAATTAATGAAAATGATGGATTTTTTTAAAACTTCTAAGGCATCCATGTATTTTGGGTATGTTTCCCAAAAAAAAACACACTCTTCAATGATTTCCTTAATTTTCACCATTTTTGTCTATGTTAAGTATTTTTCACCCTCTTTCTTTCCAACTAACCTTGTCTATTACTCCAAACAAATTTGATTTATTTCATTGGGTTGTTTCAAGCCTAGAGTACTGGCTATGAACTCTTCTATTTCTAAAGTTGCATCCTACATGGGTAGTCCCTTCCAATTCATCTTGAACATGCACACTACCATATTATATTTTTTCTTGAATTATTTCATGACATACACTTTGGATCTAACACATGTTTGCATTCTTTTTCCATCATCAACAATTTTGTCTAAGACACCACATGCACCCCTATCTTCTTCTTCAGATATGACACACAAAAATCATCATGAGATTTTTTTTTTTTGGGATATCCAATGAATATATAACATTCCCCACCTACACATCCACCTAATATGGTCCATAAAACTTTTCTTGAAACTTTTAATTCCCTTCATGTTTCAATGTCTTCTACTTATAAGTTTGAATTTATATGAAACCATGCTCCTAATCTCAAAACTCCTCTCTATCCTATGTTGGTATGTTTTTTTATTTCATCCTATTGATGCTCATTATTAGTTTCTCTCTCAAAAATTGTACAATGTTTCATATATCTTTGACAACTTTCTCTTTCATTGGGACATGTCCCCTCTGAATTACCCAATCTAATGGTGATAGTGCCTCCTACCTATACAAAACCTTTGAGGCGACATTGTTTTAGTTGTGCCATTCATGGTGTTGTGCCAATACTCAACCAAATGTAGCCATTTTATGTACTTAATCTAATTATCCCCTGCATACATTCTCATATACCCTTCTAAGAACTTGTTCACCGCCTCTATTTACCCATAATTTTGTGAATCTTATGTAGTTTTCATGTTAAATGTAATACTTGCATTATGAAATAAATCCTACTAGAAATGATTTTTGAAAATATGATCCCAATCACACATGATCTTTTTAGGGATCCCATGCATCTTAAACACATGTTGGAAATATAATTTTCCAACAATAAGACCATTGCTCTACATCTTTCTTCAGGTAAGGAAATAGGTAGACTTTATCAATCTATCTACCACCACAAAAAAATTGATATTTACCCTCAGATATGATAAAACCCAAGATAAAGTTCATTAAAATTATTTTTACACTTTTTCTATAGAAACAAATTTTATTTGACAAGGATTGGTGAAATAAAAATCTCCCTTTTATATTTTTGGCAGATAACACACTAAACTAATTTTTATATAATGCATGCCTTCATTCAATTTTAAGAAAAAAATTACTTTTGATTTTTCTATATGTTTCTAGGAACTTGACAAGGATTGAATATGGAGATGCATGACCATGCTCTACTACCATATAAAGAAAGGGAGAGTCATCCCTAAAGTAAATGTATCATTGAAAAAAATGACGCCATCATGAAATAATCAAGAGTTCCCGTTTATATTATATTCAATTTATTGCATGATTTGAGTTGAGGTAGGGTCAATTATGTAATTTTGTACAAGGTCAAGTATCCAAGTAGATTGGTTGATGGACATGGCCTAAAATATTGATAGTTATTTCTAGTAGAACAATTCATGCACCACCACATAATCATTCATTTCTTGTAAAGGATATAAAATTCATATGCTTGAATTAAATCATTCCACTTTTGTTGGTCCTTTGTTAATTTTCCTTGAGTTTACAAGTTTTTAAAGTTAAGGTGGTAAATTTTAACAAATAAATTGCTCTCCAACAAAAATTGACACCAAATGGTGAATACATGTATAATGGAAAACACCTCCTTACTATACATGAATATCCTTCATTCATGTTGAATAAATTTCCTACTTTCAAATGAAATCAAGTGGTCATCATGAGATAAATGTTCACCCAATCTAGATCTTGAGGAATCACATTCAATGACAAAAGACGTCGAGAAAATAGGAGTTGCTAAAACTTGAGTACAGACAACAACACTTTTTAGATCCTCAAAATATTTTTATGCCTCTGTGGACCACTCGAACAAATATTTCATGGTGAGGTCAATTAGGATACTTGTTACTGTTTATATGTTCCTCATGAATCTTCTATAAAATCCTTCCAATCTTAAGAAATTGTGAATTATATTGAGAGTCTTGGGCACATGCCAATTAAATATGGCCTTGATATTTTCAAGATCAATGTGATTACCATCAATATATATTATTTGACAAGGATATTCTAAGGATGTATTTGTAAATTCACACTTATATGCCTTGAAATACAACTTCTATTTTAATTTTATATTTTCACAACATCTAATTGCTTATGATGGGATGATAATGAACTACTATAAACTGGAATGTCATAAAAAAAACATAAGAAAAAACTTATACAATAATTTTTTGAATATATTTTTCATTAATTATTAAAATTTGGAAAGAGAATTTCTAATAAAAAAAGGAATTACCTTTAAATTGGTAAGGTCCCTAATAAATTCTTAAGGCCATATTATCCTAGTCTTGAATCTGAATTGGTATTTGTTAAGATCCTGATCTAAGATATATTTTCAATAAATAATTACCCCTATGAAACTCATCAGTACTTTGATTTTCAAATTTATCTTTTATTATGATTTTGTTTAGGGACCTATAATTGATACATATTATATACAACCTATCCTTCTTATCTAGTACCACTAGAAAAACATATGGGATTTTCCTAGCGATGATGATGTCAACCTACAAGAGATTAGTGACCTATTTCTCTATCTATGAATTCTTAAAATTCCTATATCTATAAGGGTGTAAGAACATTATCCCCTTTCTAGTATTAATATTAATAATGTGTTCCAATTCCTTGTTTAGTGGTAGGTTCTTTGTTAGATCCTAGAAAACTACCTTATATTTTCATAGTATATTTGGAATCCTTAGAGATGTTCATGTGATATAGACGATTCCATATACATACTATAAATGTGAGACATAAAAATATAATGATGCTTCTTCAAATTTATGTTCATTTGACTAGAATTAATAATTTGTGTCTCCCTTAGGGGAAATAAATTCTTAGTATACTCATGGTCCCATTTATTGAAAATCAATAATCACAAATGATGATTGGTGGAATATATGTACACATAATATTTTCAAACTTTATCAATTACTGATTATTTTTAACTTGTAAGAACCTATCGAGTCTCAATTTATTTGAGTGCATACCCTAAAGGGTGCACCAAGAAAGGGGTGGGTAGACCATTAGTGATTCATAGGATTGTTGTCCCTTTTAACCACTTAATATCAATCCAACTAGGTCCCAAAACATTCCCCTAAGATTTGCCTCTTTTTTTTCACCCTCCTCTATTCTTCTACCACCTTCATTATTCCTTTCCCTAACCTAAAACACCTTCTTGAAAGTTTACATTACATAGTCAACCCCATCGAAGTTGTACTCTTATTGGTAAAACTTATTAGATTTTAGGTCAGTCCCTGGCAGACCTACTCCATGACATAGTATTATTTTATCCATTATGATACTAGGTAGATCGGGTCAACCATGTCAGCCTAAAATTTTGGAAGGGTTTAGGGTTAGATCTTCCTATATAAACACATCAATTTCACCATTATTAAAGATAAAAAAAGATTAAATTATTCATTTGCACTTATTTATAATCTGCTCTTCCACCATTCTACTCGAGGAGTCTTAGCTTAGGATTTCTACTTGGAGAAGAATCTTGTCTTGTAGAAAAGTCATGGATTATTTGGCCTTTCTTAGTGATATTTAAAAACCACAACAACCACTTTTGAAACACATTTTTCCAAAGGATATATTGAGTATCAATGGTTTCATCATCAAGGTAAGTATATCTAACTTTGATCCTCTCTTTAGTAGACAGAAGTAGCATAAGTAATGGATTTTAAATATATTGCTCTCTCGATTCATTAAGGTGTTACCTATAAATAAATTAATTAATATTATCTTATTCATGTTTACTTTTACTATTTACTAAACCCATTTTGTGCCAAAATTTTTGGTGTGCACTATATAGACTTTACTTTACTTGTTATTAGTTTAGTGAATATGAAAACATAGGACCTAGTTAGGGTTACTATGTAGTGTTGCTTGACTGGAGGCTTTAGAACCCTCCCTAGTGATATTATTTGTGGTAAGAGATACCTTGGATAGGTCTAGAGTATCCATCTTGGTCAAGAACTATATTATATAATGTATCCTCAATTGGAAGTGTTGGTTGAATATTTTGTTGATCAACATATTGATAAACAAAATAGGTCTGATCAGCCAAAGTAGGAAGATCAATCATCCAAATGTGTAGGTTTACCACATCAGAAGGGGAATGATCTCTCCTCTCATCAAGGGGAGGTTCCCTATAGGTAGGATATATATATATATATATATATATATATATATATATATATATATATATATATATACATAGAAAATAATACTCAAGGGTAGGACAAACCATCCATCTCTCTTTCTTCAGAGATGATGTGTGCGGATCAAAGGAGAAACTCAAGGAAAATGACAAAAAGCACTCCTCTTATTTTATAAGTACTATTCAGCAAGCCACAAGAATACTCCAGGTAGTAACAGCAAAATGTAACAAAGGATGTAATAACAAACAAATTGAGATGCAGCACAAAGTCTACACCTGAATTTCTCAAGAGTAAGATATGAAGGACAATGAGGGCACAAAGTCACCCTAAGGTCCTTTACATAGAAATGAAAAGAAAACACACTAAAGGCAATTATGGGGGCACAGAGTCTCTACACAGTTGACTCTTCAGGATACCTTCTTGACTACTATCACTAATTCTGCTTGTTGAATTAAAGGAACAAAAGATATATTAAGGAAAAAGACATAAAAATAGTTTCCTTAACAACAAAGATATTACAACACAAATTCTGAAAAACCACTTGCTTTCTTATTCCAATAACAAAATATGATAAACAAACTGAGCTCAAAGTCTCAAAAGTGTCTTTCAATTTGGATAGATTTTTGTTCTGATTGTCAAAAAAGAGATATATTTAAAATAAAAGAGAGTCCCTTATATAGCCTCTTCAAGAAGGACTCAGGAATAGTAACACATCATATTGCATTGGAATCTATTAATAAGATAGGTTGGAACTTAGGGGCATTTACCCATTTGATTTTATCAATGTAGAGAAAGAAGTCACACTATTGAAAGTTTACAACTTTCAATGTCCACCTGACGATCTAATCCTACCTTCATCGTTCCTCCTATTTTGGTTAATTAAATTAGGTCTTGGATTCAATTTGTTATTCTATTCCTTCCTCACTTTCTGTTGGTCTTGTCCTTAAAGCTTGTGAATGCATTTGGGTCTGTAGGTTTAAAGGATCAATGGCTATTTTATGAGATTTAAAATTGATGTTTGCACACCTGTCACTATGTTTTCAACAGCTAATTTGTTGTGTTGAATTTGACGTCTTCGGACGCGTCACCCCTTGGTCTTCTTTTAGATTTTCTATTTGGTGCTTTCCCAAATTAAACATGCCCTTTCAAGCCTTAATAAATGACCGACTTTGGGTTAGGAAGAGCCCCCCACAAGGGTATCTACCCTTCGGGTGGTCTTCGGATGGACTATGGGCTTCTTTAGAGTCTCTCACAACTTTTTCTTTAGTGGACTATTCATTGGGCTTTCTTGCAGACAATTCCCATGGGTATTTCCCTAGGCTTTCTCCATGGGCAAATTCTCACAAAAAAAGTCTAGGGATAAATTCCCATGGAAAAAAAGTCTGTGAAAATTTCTTGCCTTTGTAAAATCCTTTAGGTTTTCCTACGCCTGCGGCTGGTTCTTGAATTCTTTCAGACTTTTTGTCTGAAGGAATTCCTTTAGACAAAAAGTTTGAAGGAATTTATGCCTTTATCTGCCTTAGTATTTTTTGAATTCTAAAATAATTACCTTTGTAGCCTTTTTGAAAATGACCCTTCCGAAGGGTATTTTCGTTGACCAAGTGCCCTCCACAAGGGCACTTGTCCTTCGAGGGGTTCTTTGAACTTTTACATTAGATCACTCCTTTGAACCAAGCTATTGAACCACTATGTTGAACCAAGGCTTTGAACCTCTTCCTTGAACCAAGGCTTTGAACCTCTTCATCGAACCAAGGCTTTGAACCTCTTATTTGAACTAAGGCTTTGAACCAACTATTGAACCATTTGATTGAACCACTTGGTTTAACCAAAATGGTTCAAACTGATGAACCCTTTGATTGAACCAAGTCTTTGAACCAAGCAAATGAAGCAAAGCCTTGAACCAAGCTGATGAACCAACTGTTGAACCACTTCATTGAACCAATCAGTTGAACCAAGCTTTGAACTAAAATGGTTCAAGCTGATGGTTCAATTGAATGAACCAAAGTGATGAACTAACCATTGAACTAAAAAACATTGAACCAAGTTTTGGTTTAATGGTTCAAACAAAGCCTTGAACTGACTGACGAACTATTTGACATTGAACCAACTGTTGAACCAAATGCATTGAACCTACTACTGATGCTTGCTGATGGAGATTTTTTTTTGAACCAAGGGACTGAACCAATCCCAAAAATGACCAAGTTTTAGAAACTAATTCTTTTGGTTAAACCTGCCTGCAGAAGCCTTTGAACTTGTTGAACTTGTAGAAATGAACCTGCCTACAGAGTCCGTAGAAACCAAGTCCGTAGTTTTCTCTAAACTTAAAAGAGTTTGTAGATTTCAACTTGTAAAGCTTATTAAACTTGGCCTACAAAGTCCGTAGATTTAAGCCTGCAGTTCCATAGATTTCTGAGAAGCTTGAAAAATGAGAAATTTGAATGCCTAGGACAAATTTTTAAAAGGGAAGAGATAATTTTGGTCTGTAGGACCAAAATAGCTCAAATGTTGTTCCAAAAATGAGTGATATTTTTGGGTAACAATAACTAGCTCCAGTTGGGGAACTTTTGTCAATTGCAAAAAGAATTGAAAGGAGTAGAATCTAGAATCTCTAGTGTCTTCACGTGTACCATTGGGTTACGGAGTCATGTTACCTAGAAATGAAAGGGGTCAAAAACATAAAAAAAACAAAACAAAACAAAATTAAAAACTATACAAATATACATATATACAAATGTAGTGAACTAATACTTCAAGAGTTGAAGTGTTTCAGATGCTACCCATTGTGAGGCAGAGAAAAGAGTGTGCCATCTTGATATTTCAGTAGAAAGATATTTTCACCAATGTGCTAATGAATTATAAATGGGCCTCTCCAAAGAGAATCAAACTTTCCATGCATCCCCTTTGGTTCTCTTCCTTTTGAGTTAGTAGATTCAAGCCTACAGAGTCCGTAGATTTAAGCCTGCAGTTCCGTAGATTTCTGAGAAGCTTGAAAAATGAGAAATTTGAATGCCTAGGACAAATTTTTAAAAGGGAAGAGATAATTTTGGTCTGTAGGACCAAAATAGCTCAAATGTTGTCCCAAAAATGAATGATATTTTTGGGTAACAATAGCTAGCTCCAGTTGGGGAACTTTTGTCAATTGCAAAAAGAATTGAAAGGAGTAGAATCTAGAATCTCCAGTGTCTTCATGTGTACCATTGGGTTACGGAGTCATGCTACCTATAAATGAAAGGGGTCAAAAACATAAAAAAACAAAACAAAACAAAATTAAAAACTATACAAATATACATATATACAAATGTAGTGATCTGATACTTCAAGAGTTGAAGTGTTTCAGATGCTACCCATTGTGAGGCAGAGAAAAGAGTGTGCCATCTTGATATTTCAGTAGAAATATATTTTCACCAATGTGCTGATGAATTATAAATGGGCCTCTCCAAAGAGATTCAAACTTTCCATGCATCCCCTTTGGTTCTCTCCTTTTGTCCCACAGCAGGACTTGATCCCCAATCTGGAAATCATGATTTCTTGCCTTCTGGTCAAAGAGTTTCTTTACTAGGATTTGATGAGCAACAATCCTGTCCACCACCATAGTTCTCTGTTCCTCTAGCTCAGTCAGGCACATGATTCTTTTATCAAGAAAAATTTCATATGTTTGATCTTTAAAACCTTTGCCAATTTCAAAGCTAGTAATTCTAAGGTGATTGGTATCTCAGCATTGATACCATAAAGAAGTTGAAAAGGAGACATACCAATTGCCCTCTTTGGTGTGATTCTATCTACCCATAGAGCATCAACCAATGCTTTGTGCCATGTCCTTTGATTGTCATCTGCTAACTTTTTGATAATAGTTACCAGGTTCTTATTGCTAGATTTAGCTTATCCATTCCCTTGTGAAAAATAATCAGAAGAGTGAGAGAGTATAATTCCATAATGGAAACAAAATTGTGTAATCTCTTGAGAGGTGAAATAAGTTGTATTATCAGTAACAATTTTGATTGGAACTCTAAACCTAGAAATGATATTCTATTTGAGGAAGTTGCATACAACTTCTGAAGTAACATGCTTAGTTAGGATTACTTCTACCCACTTGGTTAAATAGTCAGTTGTTGTAAGGACATAATCATGTCTAGCACTTGAAGATAGGTTTATTGTCCTAATAAAATCAAGTCCCCATTGCTGAAAAGGTTCTTCTATAATCACTGGCTTGAGAGGCATAGCAGCTAACTTGGGTCTTCCAACAAATTGCTGACAAAGTTCACATTTTCTCACCCACTTATGTGCATCTTGGAAAAGAGTTGGCCAGTGATACCTAGCTCACAGAATCTTGTGAGCAATCATAGGAGCAAAAGAATGTCCTCCACAAGCCATATTGTGGAAAAATTTCAAAATTTGGCTTTGTTGCTCTTTGTCTACGTAGTGAAGGAATACTCCATCTATGCTTCTCTTGTATAAGCCATTATTCCAAAGGACAAAATTGGCAGCTTTCAACTTGATAGTCCTCCTTTCTTTGTAAGAAAAATGAGTAGGACATTCACCATAAGTAAGGAAATGAGTGATACCTAAATACCACTCATTGGTAGTGGAGACAAAAAATACTATTGGAGTCTCTTCTACTTCAGTTTCTTCACACTGTGTGTCTTCTGGCTTATTGTCAGCAATTAATTGGCATAAGCCTTTACCCTTGACCATCTTTGTCAGCTTGATGTCTAGATCAAACTCTTGGATCTTTGTAATCTAATTACCTCTTTTCATGCCAAACTCCTACTGAGTTAATATAGACTTGACTATACTGTCAGGAACTAAGGTAGTAGTGTGTGAATTCAGAATATAGAAGCAGAAATGTTTGACTAATTTCACCAAGGTATAAGCATGCTTCTCTATATTTGAATACTTCATCTCATGGGTTTTGAGAGGGAAACTCATGAAAGAGATAGGAGATTCCATACCTTCCTTGTCTTGTTGAACAAGAATTGTTGAAAGAGTGTGTTCAGATGCATTGCTCTATATGATGAAATCTTTGTTGTGATCTTGGAAAACCAAGGTGGGTCAATGAGCAATGGTAGTTTTGATATCTTGAAATGCTGATCTGCCTTCTTTAGTCTAGCTACAGATGGTCTTCTCTTTCATCATTTTCATAATGTGTCTAGTCTTCTCAGCAAATTCAGGGATGAATCTCCGTAAAAAATTCACCTTTTCAAAGAAAGAATGAACATCATTCTTACTTGTAGGCAAATTAAGTTCTTGAATAGACTTGACTCTGTCTAAGTCAATATTTATGCCTCCTTTAGACACAATGTGTCCAAGGAGTTTCCCCTTTGTTACTCCAAAAATAGACTTTTTAAGATTTAAGGAAATACCATTCTGATAACAGTGCTCTAGCACTTGTTGTAAGTGGCGTACATGATCAGATCGATGCTTTGAAAAGATAGTCAAGTCATCAAGGTATATCATTATGAATTTACCAATCTCATCTTTGAAAGCCAGATCCATTACTCTCTAAAAGGTAGCACTAGCATTTATTAAGCTAAAAGGCATTCTCCTATATGCAAATTTACCCCAAGGTGTGATAAATGAAGTCTTGTGTCGGTCTGCTTCACCAACTTCAACTTGATTATATCCTGAGAAGCCATCTAGCATTTATAACATCTCTAAACCTGTCACTTTTTGAAGCACTTGATCCATAATTGGCAAAGGATAATTATCCTTCAAAGATGCTTGATTCAGATTCCTGAAATCTACACAAATGCAAATTTCACCATTCTTTTTCCTTATAGGCACTATGTTTGCAATCCATGTAGAATGATGGATTGGGAAGATGATTCTAGCATTTAAAATTTTTTGTATCTCAGACATAATAGTACCTAATATTTTTGGATTATATTGTCTGGAATTTTGCTTGTAGGGTATTAAGTCAGCCTTGAGAGGAATATCATGGCAGATTTCATCTAGTTTGAGAGACTTCAAGTCTTCATAAGAATATGTTAAGACATCCATGTATTGATGGAGTAAAGACATGAACTTGAATTTTTATTTAGGGGTACAACACTTACCAATATTAACCATCTTGGGATTTTCTTTAGTAGCCAGATTCACTTGATCGAATCCCTGAGAGAAACTCGAGTCTATTTGTTGTTGTTTGATGAATCTATCATGCTTGGCAAATAGCTTTTCAAGAGAAACTAGGCCTTTGGGAATTTTGTTTCCTTTTAGCTATAAGAATTCTTCATTTATATCTAAACTAGATTTAGAGACAGATTCATTTTTCTGAGATTTACTGCCTTCAAAATGTAGTTGTTCAAAATTATCTTTTCATTCTAGGAAGGAAATAATTTGATGATCATCATTGAATACTTGCCAATGATTAGAATTGTCAAGAACACTTGGTATATAGACCATCTCTATAGTATACCTATCTTATTTGAAATCTGAATGAGAAACTAAGAGAGTTCTTGAAACAATAAGTGCATCAGCTCTGTCATTAGACTCTCTAGGTATGGCGAAAATGTTGAAAGCATCAAAGCTTTCAATTTGGTCCCAAACCAAGTTACGGTAGTGGCGTAATATTTCATTCTTAGTTTGGTATAAGTTCCTCACTTGACAAACCACTAATTCAGCATGCCCTTTGGCATGAAGAAACTTGATGCCTTTTTCTTGAGCAGCCTTCATGCCAAGCAACAGAGATTCATATTCAGTTGTATTATTAGTGTTGTTAAATTGTAATTTGTAAGATAAAGGGAACATATCTCTTTGAAGAGATATCAAAATAATCCCAACTCCTGAAATGGTGGAGGAACAACTACCATCAAATTCCAAAGTCCATATCTCATCTGATACTGATTTTTCTTTAGACTTTCCTTCATCAGAGATGAAGCATCCTTCTTGGTCTATACTACAACCTACTAGTTTTTTTGCTGCTCTAGTTGAACTAATTTTTGAGTTGACACTTTCAAGAATTATATTAGATGTTTCATGCACTTCATCTATAGATAGAAAATAGTTACCCATACTTACGGATTCAAAAAGAATTTGAGCTTTAGGGGCTGATGTCTAGGTGACTACATATTTTGCTTCATTTTCAGGGAACAATCTCTTCATTACACCTTAGACAGGGATCCTCACCTCAAATAGATCCATGATTATTTCTCCTCTCATGTCCTTGCATAAATTTCATCTAAGAAAAATGCCATAGGATGCTGGGACATCAGCCACCAAGACAATCATTTTAACTCTCTTGTCTGGAAAGGCTACAAATACAAATTGGGCATCTTTGATTTGCCCCAGTAATGGTACTTGTTCTCTATGGAGAAATAACTCTCAGATGTCTTGGTCATTATGAGACCAAGATACTCAGCTACTTTAGCTGGCATGACATTATTAGATCCACCTGAGTCTATAATATAGTTACTCAGCTTGTGGCCATTAATTAACAGGGAAACATAGAAAGGTTCTATTTTTCCAAGAGCAGTTGGGGGAGTAATGACCAGATTATTTGGAATAGACATGTTCTTTAGATAATCAAGAGTTAAATTTTTAGCCTTTTGTCTTATAGGGATGGTTTGGTTTTTGACAAATTAGACTAGCTTATTCAATTGATCAGGATTGGACTGCAAATATTTAAACTTAGACATTTGTATTTTTGTCTTTTTGACATGATCAATTATGTCAAATGGATGAATTGAGCTAGGTACAAAGAAAGGTACTTAAACTTTCTAATTTTTAGGAGGGATGGGAGGTGGGTTGGTTTGCAAATTTGAAGTAGAAGGGGAAGGCAAAATTGATATATTTACCTTTTGGGTGATTACCAGATCCTTTGACTAAAAAGGCAGAGTGGTTCCACACTTAGCAATCATGACTGTTGGTTGTGATTGCTCTTCTGTCTTCTCTTTATCAACCTATTGGACTGATTGGTTCTTGGACCTAGTAAATATTGCATATAATCTATAAAAAGCTTCTCCTTTATTTCTGGGTTCATCCTGGTAGTTCAGAAAACTAATGTGGGAGTCACCAACTAATTTTTCTTGATTGTCTTCAAGGAGATCAACGTCATTTTCTTGATTCAATTTACGCTAGAAAGAGAACTCTAATTCTGATTCAAGATATTCCATTGCTTAATTGGTTGGAGGAGCTTCCAGGGCAAGTTTCCCTTCTGGGGGAGGAAGGTGATTCTATTTCCCTTAATTCCTGGCAGCATTGCCCTAATATGACTGATTTGGGAATGTCCTTTTGTATGAAGGAGCAAAAGACATTCCTTGAGCCATTTGCTTTTTGAGAGCAAGTAACTCATTTACTAATTTTTGCACCATTAGATCTGTGGTGCATGTAGATGCATATTCAAAAGATGATGAAGCTCTATTTATATTTGGATCTCTTCTTATCTTCCCTGTTAAGATGAGATCATCTTCTACGTCGGTGGCCAAATGTTGAGCTACAACAAGATTTAAGCATCACGTCTCAAGAGAAAACTTACTTTAGGTAACTAAGGATTAATGAAAAAGCATTTGATATTCTCAGATGTAGGTCGAGTAATTACTAGAATTCTATTTCTTAGTTTTTCAAATTTGGATATGAAATCTCTCATAGGATCATAAGGCTCTTTCTTCATCTATGTAAGTTCAGCCAAAAGTGCATGAGCGTCTTCTGTAGGTTTAAATTTGGCTTCAAACTTATCTTTGAGAGTATTCCAATCAGTTACTGACCAAGCTTGTAGATGATAAAAGCAATCTGTAGCAGCACCTTGTAGTGTTTCTACAAATAACCTGATTGCTACATCTTCAAATTCTACTCTGATTACTCCACAAGCTATGCTGAAGGTTGCAATGTGTTCATCAGGATGAACTTTCCTATCACCATAAATTTTGGGGAAATTCTTCCTAGAATTGCATGGAAGCTCATGTAGAGGTGGAGTAAGATTGAGAGGACCAAAAGCATTACTCCAAGGGCCTTGAACTGCCATTGTAGGATTATGAAAAAGAGGGATAACAAATCTCAGTGGGGTAATTATTGGCAAAGCTTTATTAATAGCAGAAGTAGATACTTCATCTGGCAATGGAAATCTGACTTTAGTAGGAGGAAAGCTCTTGGTTCGTTGGAGATGAGATGGTGAAGGAAACATATCAAAATCACTTTGTTGAACCAAATCAAATATAGGGTCAACGATACCTTTAGCCCTTTGGCTTCATGTATACCTTGAATCTGCCAGATTGTGAAACAAAAATAGAAAAAAATTGACCTTGCTTCAGTTAAAGCTTGAGGCTTTAAATTGTGCATTCTTTCCTGATTAGTGTGGAGGTGAATGGATAGATTATAAATGGATAATGGATATTATATCCCTAGTAGAGTCACCAAAAACTGTTGGTTGAATATTTTTTCAATCAACGTACTAATAAATAAAATAGGTCTGATCAGCCAAAGTAGGAAGATTAGTCGTCTAAATGTGTAGGTTTACCACATCACAAGGGGACTGATCTCTCCTCTCATCAAGGGGAGGTTCCCTATAGGTAGGATATATATATATATATATATATATATATATATATATATATATATATATATATATATATATATATATATATATATATATATATATAAAATAGAAAATAATACTCAAGGGTAGGCCAAACCATCCATCTCTCTTTCTTAAGAGATGATGTGTGCAGATCAAAGGAGAAACTCAAGGAAAATGACAGAAAGCACTCCTCTTCTTTTAGAAGTACTATTCAGCAAGCCACAAGAATACTCCAAGTAGTAATAGCAAAATGTAACAAAGGATGTAATAACTAGCAAATCGAGATGCAACACAAAGTCTATGCCTAAATTGCTCAAGAGTAAGATATGAAGGACAATGAGGGCACAAAGTCACCCCAAGGTCCTTTACACAAAAATGAAAAGAATACACACTAAAGGCAATTATGGGGGCACAAAGTCTCTCTATAGTTGACTCTTCAAGACCCCTTCTTGACTGCTATCACTAATTTTGCTTTTTGAATTAAAGGAACATAAGATATATTAAGGAAAAAGACATAAGAATAGTTTCCTTAACAACAAAGATATTAAAGCACAAAGTTTGAAAAACCACTTGCTTTCTTATTCTAATAGAAAAATTTGATAAACAAACTGAGCTCAAAGTCTCAGAAGTGTCTTTCAATTTGGGTAGAGTTTCGTTTTGATTGTCAAAAAAGAGATATATTTACAATAAAAGAGAGTCCCTTATATAGCCTCTTCAAGAAGGAATCGGGAATAGTAACACATCATATTGTGTTGGAATCTGTTAAGAAGATAGGTTGGAACTTAGGGTTGTTTACCCATTTGATTTTATCAATGCAGAGAAAGAAGTCACACTATTGAAAGTTTGTAACTTTCAATGTCCACCTGGTGATCTAATCCTACCTTCATCATTCCTCCTTTTTGATTAATTAAATTGAGTCCTGGATTCAATTTGCTATTTTGTTCCTTCCTCACTTTCTACTAGTCTTAGCCTTTAAGCCTGTGAATGCTTTCGGGTATGTAGCTTGAAAGGATCAATGGCTATTTTATGAGCTTTAAAATTGACGTTCGCGCGCCCGTCACTATGTTTTCAATGACTAGTTTGTTGTGTTGAATTTGATGTCTTCAGGTGCATCACCCCTTGGTCCTCTTTTGGATTTTCTATTTGGTGCTTTCCCAGGTTTAACTTGCCCTTTTGGGCCTTAATAAATGACCCACTTTGGGTTGGGAAGAGCCCCCTGCAAGGGTATCTCCCCTTTGGGTGGTCTTCGGATGGCCTTCGGGCTTCTTTAGAGTCTCTCACAACTTTTTCTTTAGTGGACTATTCATCAAGATTTCTTGCAGACAATTCTTATGGGTATTTCCATGGGCTTTCTCCATGGGCAAATTCCCATGGACAAAAAGTCTGGGGACAAATTCCTGTAGATAAAAAGTTCATGGAAATTTCTCACCTTTGTAAAATCCTTCGAGTTTTTCTACACCCGCGGCCGGTTCTTGAATTCTTTCGAACAAAAAGTCTGAAGGAATTTATGCCTTTATCTACCTTAGTCATTTTTGAATTCTAAAAGAATTACCTTTGCGGACTTTTTGAAAATGACCCTTTCAAAGGGTACTTTCATTGACGAAGTGCCCTCCACAAGGGCACTTGTCCTTCAGGAGGTTCTTTGAACTTTTACATTGGATCGCTCCTTTGAACCAAGCTGTTGAACCACTTGGTTGAACCAAAATGGTTCAAGCTGATGAACCCTTTGATTTAACCAAGTCTTTGAACCAAGCAAATGAAACAAAGCCTTGAACCAAGCCGATGAACCAACTGTTGAATCACTTCACTGGACCAATTGGTTGAACCAAGCTTTGAACCAAAATGGTTTAAGCTGATGGTTTAATTGAATGAAACAAAGTGATGAACTAACCATTGAACCAAAAGATGTTGAACCAACTATTGAACCAATTTTTGGTTCAACAGTTCAAAAAAAGCCTTGAATTGACTAATGAACCATTTGACGTTGAACCAACCGTTGAACCAAATGCATTAAACCTACTACTGATGCTTGTCAATGGAGATTTTTGTTTGAACCAAGGAACTAAACCAATCCCAAAAATGACCAAGTGTTAGAATCTGATTCTTTTGGTTGAACTTGCATGCAGAAGCCTTTGAACCTATTGAACTTGTAGAAATGAACCTACCTGCAGAGTCCATAGAAACCAAGTCCATTGTTTTCTCTAACCTTGAAAGAGTCCATAGATTTCAACCTATAAAGCTTATTGAACTTGGCTTGCAAAGTCCGTATATTTTCTCTTCCTACTGAGTCCATAGATTCAAGCCTGTAGAGTCAGTAGATTTAATCCTGTAGAGTTCGTAGATTTAAGCCTGCAGAGTCCATAGATTTTTGAGAAGCTTGAAAAATGAGGAATTTGAATGCCTAGGACAAATTTTGAAAAGGGAAGAGACAATTTTTGTCTGTAGGACCAAAATAGTTCAAATGTTGTCTCGAAAATGAGTGATATTTTTAGGGAACAATAGGAAGTGTAAGTAGTATTTATCTTCTCTAAGCTAGGATTGATTTGTATATTTTCTACATTTCCCAATGCATAAATTATGGTGAACCTAACATGAATCTAACCCTTACAAGTTTTATTTCACACTTTCATTTATATTAAGTTATTATTTTTATATATTTTCAATACTATAGTGAACCATACTATATAGTTCTAACTTTCTATGCACATGTTTATCATATAGTTGCATCAAAATAACTATATTCTTATTATGCAGGTTTTCATCAAATACAAGCTACTATATAAAAATAGATGACACAATACTCTTACTTAATCCTAGATAAGAATACAATTTTGAGTATGTCTACTCTATCATCTTTTTCACTCTACTAGCATCTATATCAATAAACTAAGTCAAACAGGTCAACTTCATTTCTCAATCAACATTTAAATCAGTAAACTAGGTGGAATAGGTAGACTTAGTCTTTTAGTTAGGATCTAGATCAACCAACTAGGTCAAATAGGTCAACTTAGTCTTTCAATCAGAATCTAGATCAACAAACTAGGTCAAATAGGTTTACCTAGTCATCTTATCCTTCTTTAGTGCATAGAGTTTTATAAAAATAGGTCAAACAAATTGACTTAGTTTAAATAATTTTAAAGCAGCATTCAAGGAAATTCAACATAAAATTTACAATCCTAATCATATTTAAACCCACCAAGGTTCCTCTCTTTCTCTCTCAGTCATTTTAGTACTTTATTTCAATTCTATTTATTACAAGTTAGTAGTCTTTAAAACTATAACCCTATAGTAAACTAAGTCAACCTGGTCGACTTAGTTCTACAATTTGTCTTCTCTCTAAAATACAGAGTTGACTTGGTTGAATCTATTCTTAAATTCTCTTGCTTCTATAAAATAGTAGAGACCCAATTGACTCTATTATGTATTGTTTGTATATAATGTCATCTAAACTAACTTTGTACCATTCTAAAATTTGGAATTAACAACTATTTGCTAGTAATTAATTCACACTTTCATTTTTATTTTTTTGTATTTTTAGAGTAGATAACATAGATTAATTATGTGGTTTTTTAAATTACCATTGAGTTACACTATTTTTTTCTTTTTTTACACACTAATAAATCACACAATATTCAAAACATGTCTAACACATATCTTCCTAAGGCCTACCTACTTGGATTTCATCACCAAGGGGGAAGCCAACTTGGTTTTTTGGCCAAGTATAAATACATGGTTAATGTTATGTATTGTAAAATCACTTGACACCCTTATTACTACAAGATTGTGAAGTGAGGGGGTAGGCCCCAATACCAAGTTGGTACCATTGCCAACACAAATCCCTTTTAGCCTAAACATCCTCAAACCATCCACAAATTCCTTTCTAGATCCACATTTAATCTAACTTCATTATCACACTTTAAAAAAAAAATTATAATAACTCAAATAACACTCAAGATGACCAATTAGTTAGTATTTAATTTTTAGTTGAGTGCTTTCTCTCTTATAATTATGTGTTGTATTGTGAAAACTTGCATTAGCTAGTATTGGTGCAAGGTTTTGTGATGTTTGCCCCAATTGGATTATTCATGTTGATCCAATTTTTTATATGTTTTCTTATATTTCTTGCATCATTCATTTATAAAAATATTACCTTGTTTCATAACACTATCATTCTAGTCGATAAGGTCTCTGTCTTTCCTCCTGCCAATAGTACATAGTCTACCAGCACAATTGTGTCTCTTATTTATCTATTCTACCTTTTATACAATAGTACATAGTTGACCTAGTTAACTCTATAATCTTTTTATCCCTCTTATAGTAGTACATAATGAAACTAGTGAACTCTGTACTCCTGTCATCCCTTTTCCAAAATACCCTATCAACCTAGTTGACCCTGTATATGATTGTTGCCCTTGTTCTTCTATGAGGCCAACTTAGTTATTTATATTTGATTTATCTTTCTTATTATTTAAAATTAAGTTTCCTTCCTCAATTACTCATGAAATCCCCTATCAAAATCTTATTTGATAACCTGAATCCACTTAGACACTATATGGGGTGATCTTTTCTTCCTCTTTTTAGCCTTTGGGGCATCTTGTGATTCCCATTTGCATCTTACTTTAGCCTTTGGGTCATATTTTTATGCCCACCACATGTTACTTAAGCCTTTGAGGCATCTTTTGATTCTAATCCCTACATCCAAATACCCATTAGGGCATATTACAATGCCCATTATTTTTTTACATTGCATGATACCAAACTAATTCAATTTCTAGAAACCTTCTAAGACATATAGGTTTGTCCCTCATATGTTCATCCTTGATACAAAATTTAGAATAGATTCCTTCCCTTATTTTCTCATGCTTTAGTTATTCTATATATATAACACTTTTTCCATGATACTTATATGGGTCTCATCCTCTATAATGGTTATCTCTTTTCACAAACTTTAGTCCTTCCTTTCAAGTCTTTTTGTTTCCTTTTTTTCTCATGAGTTGCATTGTAAAATCATGGATAGGTCCCAATATTCCTAATGATTTTCCACTTTTGTCATCCTTGTTTTCTCACTTTCCAAATATTTTTTGGTACCTCTTGGGTTTCTATCTTTTGATTTGAAGTGTAATACCATGGATAGGACCTGACTTTCCTAACAAATATAATTTTTATCTTATTTACTTTTACATGCTTTTGGCACCACTTGGGTTTATCTTTTATGAGTTATAGTGTAAGAACATGGATAGGTTTTGGCATTCCTCATAAAATCACCATCTTTTCATTCCTTATCTAGAATGTGTTTTACAATGGTTACGAGTTTTGGATCTTTGTTCTCAATTTTATCTTTTGATTATTTTTATAGATAAAATTAACACAACAATCTATGTTAGTATGATTTCCTACATTTATGTCATTCTCATGATAAGGAATCACACGTTTCTATCATTATATCCCTTTTTCACCCTTTTTAACATTTTTTTGTGATTTGAAGTAATTCAAATTGTTTCATGTTCCACTCTTATTGATTTCCTTTCTTTTCACTCTACATTGGATAAAACAAGGTTGAAGTCAAGATATCACTTTTATTTCATCTACATTAAGAAGACTATTAGACATAATGATTTATAAGTTCTTTCTCTTCACAACCAAGTCCCAAGTATTCAAATGAAAGTCATCTTTGGCAGCCATGTTTGGTTCTCCAAATATGTATACAAGAGGAATAGAAAAAATACATCAATAAAGTTAAAAGACAAATCATTTGAAACAAAAGGAAATGATATACAAAAGGTAGCATATAAATTTCAAAATTCAAAATCACAAAAAAATACATGATTACAAGCACATCTATTATCTCTATTATAATCTCAAACATCACAGTTTCTAAGGTTCATTGGGTTGTGGTAGGCTAGTAGATTAGATTAAGATAATTCAACAAAATTTACGGTGCTACCTAATTTCTCACACAAGTGCCCAATATTCACAGTAAATCGATGACTATATAAGGGGTCCTAAAGAATAAGGAACATGTTATGGGAAGGTAGGTCCATTCTAATTTTTATACATATGGCCTTCATGTGATGATATACATAATTCATTTGTTGACCTAAGACTTGTGTGGCTAGGAGAAATTCTTCAAATTGCCTAAGGTTGAAAGTCCTCTTATTTTAAGAAACCTAATTTGAGTGTCCTGACTTCAATTAAGAGTTCCTCTACATTAGTTTCTCATTCATTCTCCCCTCCACACATTTCATTTCCCATTTGATAGGAAAATTGTTATTCTAAATCTAATTTTGCTTTTATATACTTCCTTCTCCACATATTACAAACAGACTAGCACAACTTTGTTTTAGTTTTATCTATGTTTAAAACAAAATAATTTTTTTCAGAAATTATGGATTATTTTATTTACACCATGAATTTGCATTTTTAGATGTGTTTTGCTTTCTTTTACCATTTTTTTAATTTTTGTATTAAACTTTTTTTGGACACCTGAGTCCATTTCTACTTTCATGCACCCTTTTCCATTATTAGGTGTGTTAGGATCATTACTACTCACTCATCAATGTTGTTTTACCATTTTTACTTACCCATCTTTATTTAATTAAGGATTGTTACTACTTTTACATTGATGTTTGATTACCATCATTTTGATATTTATCCTTTGTTTGAATTGGTGAATTTACCTTTATTACATAAGTTTTACTTTTTTGAGTTTTTTGGCCTTCAGTAACCTTTGATTTTTGGTTACCCAGTTTACTCTAAAATTTTGACTTGGTTATTTTGTCTAACATAACACTTGTCACCCTAGCTTGCCAAATTCCTATGTATGTCCCATCTACATAGAACGAATTATCTTGGCTTTCTTGCATTTATTTGGTTTTGCTCTTTAGTTTTGTATCCTTGGGTTTGTCAAAGTAGTCTTTGTACCCTTCATGATCAAAAATACAAACGCAATAGATAACCATCCATCAATAAAGGTAAGTCAAAGTACACATACATTTTATTTTTTAGTTATTTTCATTTTCATCATTTACTTTCAATTATTTTAAGCTTTAAAATACTTCAATTTTTTTTAGCTTCAACATTATGTGTTACTATGTTCTTTTTTGAAGCACCATCCCCTGTTGTACCTAAGTGACATATGATAAGATTTGATTAGGGCATATCTATACACAATATTTTCAAATTTTATCAATTAATGATTTTTTATATCTTATAGGAACCCAGTGAGTCTCAATTTCTCTAAGTGTACAACCTAATGGGTGCATCAAGAAAGGGGTGGGCAGATCATTGGTGCTTCATAGCATTATTGTCACTTTTTTCCACTTATTATCAATCTAAAAATCTCCTAAAAACATTCCCCTAAGCTTTAACTCTTAATTTTCACCTTCCTCTAGTCTTTTACCACCTTCATTAGCCCATTCTCTAACCTAAAACCCCATCTTTATAGTTTACATTACATAGTCGACCCCATCAACCTTGTATTCTTATTGATAAAACTTATTAGGGTCTAAGTTGGCCCCTAGTAGACATAGTCTATGACGAAGTTTATTTTTTTCAATTATTATATTAGGTTGATTGGGTTGACCTTGTCAGCCCAAACTTTTATAAGGGTTTATAGTTATATCTGGCTATATAAACACATCCATTTCACCATTCTTAGAGATAAATCTTGAGTTAATTATTCATTTACACTTATTTATAATCTGCTCTTCCACCATTCTTCTTGAGGATTCTTAGCTTAGGGTTTCTACTTTTAGAATAATCTTGTCTTGTGGAGAAGTTCGAGATGCTTTGACCTTTCTTAGTGATCCTTACAAACCACAAAAACCTCTTGCAAAGCAATTTTTTCCAAGGGAGAGATTGAATCTTGATGGTTTCATCTTCAAGGTAAGTATCTCTAACTTTGATCCTCTCTTTAATAGATATAAGTAACATAACTAATGGATTTTGAATATATTTATCTCTCCATGCATTAGGGTCTTACCTACACATCGCTTAATTAGGATTCTCTTATGCATGTTTACTTTTTATTTTTACTAACCCCATTTTATGCCATAAGATTTGGTGAGCACTAGATTAGACTTTGTTTAACTTGTCATTAGTTTAGTGAATATGAAAACATAGGACCTAGTTAGGGTTACTACAGAGTTTTGCTTAATTGTAGGCTTTAGAAACCTCCATAGCGATATTGTTTATGGTAATATATCCCTTAGCTAGGTCTAAAAGATCCAACTTGGTCATGATCCTGATTATTTAATGTATCCCCAATCATGAGTATAAGTAGGATTTATCATCTCTGAGCTAGGATTGATTTGTAGATTTACTACATTTCCTATTGCATATAGAGTATGTTCCAAGTGAGTATAACCATTAAAACCATTTAAAAATATCCACACCAATAATATTGAAAACATGTAATTTATCTTTAAGGACTTAATCTATATACACATAATATTTTACACTTTTATCAACCAGTAATGGTTTACATCTTGAAGGAACCCATCAAGATTCAATCTCTCTGAGTGCACACTTTAATGGGTGAAACAAGAAAGGGTTGGGTGGACTTTTAGTGATTTTTAGGATTGGTGTCCCCTATTACCACATTATTACTAATCTAACCATCTCCCAAAACTATTTTCTGAGCTATTTCTTCTCCATTGAGTATTCTTCCAGTCTTTTGTTCTTTCTATTCTTCCTTTTCTTGTATTAATCCCATTTTGGATAGTCATTTATATTGGGTCTATTTGCTCAACCTAATAGAATTTAAGGGTATTTCTCACTTTCTTAGCTTATTAGCCTTTCGACTGACCTAGCTTAAACCTAGTGAACTATCCCCAAAAACATATTGGGTCCACTGAGTCAACCCTATATAGTCAACATTCTCAAAAGGATTTAAGACAAGATCCACCTATATATACAAGATAATTTTATTCATTATTCATATGTGAAATCAAAATCTATTATTCACTCATGCTTCTTCACAATTTTCTCTTCCACCATTCTACTTGAGGAGACTTAGCTTAGGTTTCTTATTTGGAGAATCCATTCTTGTGGATAAGTCTTGGATGCATTGGCCTTTCTTAGTGATACTTACAAACCACAAAAACCTCTTGCAAATCCCCATTTTCCAATGGAGAGGTTGAGTATTGATAGGGTCACATTTAGGTAAGTATATTATAACTTTGTTCTCCTCTCTTTTAGTAGATAGAAGTGGCATAAGTGTTGGCTAGAATAATACTATATTTCATATTTCATGTATTAGGGTGTTACTCATACTTACATTAATTATAATTCCCTATACATATTTACTTTATTATTGCTAACCCCCACTTTGTGCCATAAGTTTTGGTGTGCACTAGATTATATTTGCTTTCTTGTTATTAGAATAGAGTGATCATTTTAGACCTTAGGACTCCGTTAGGCTTGTTTTGAAATTATGTTGGACTATATTTTATGAAACCCTTCCTAGCATGATATGTTATGAAAAGTGATCCCTTAATTGAGTTTAATAGGTCCCCATATTGTTCATTCTCCTGCTTAACAAGTGTATCCCCAATCAGAAGTGTAGGTATAATTTATCTTCTTCAAGCCATGATTGATTTATACACATGATGTATTTTTTATTACATACATTCTAGTAAACACGATGTGAACTAACCTTTGTAGGATTTTTTCACTTTTACTTCATTTATTTCATTCTTTTTATCATCATTTTTATCATATATTTTGACATACTAGATCAATTTTATCAGCCCAAATTTTTATCTTTGTGCATAGGTTTTCAAGAATAGGAAACTAGATTGACCCAGTCAACCTATTATAGGTTTCTATCCTTTCATATATCTATTTCATCCTACTAGGTTGACCCAGTCGACCCCTTATAGTTTCAACATTTTTTAGTAGGTTCTTTTGCAGCTTGATCGATTCTGTCAACCTAGTTTGAAAATTTTGCCAACATACTTCAAGGTTCTTCAACAATCTTCATTCATTACATCTAAGATCCACCAAGGTTATTTTTCTAATTCTCTATTTATCTCTTTTTTTATCTTTCCTTTCATAGTTTAAAGTCTTCAAAACTACCCTTACATAGTCAATTGGATCATCACTATCGACCTAGTTTTGTGTTCTATGTGTTGTCGAGAATAACTAGATCATCACTATTGACCTAGTTCATTTTCAGATCTTACTGCCATAATCTACGTTTGACCCTATCAACCCTATTATATATTTTTTGTGTTTAGTTTCAACACTATACCTTATTTCAAATTTAGAATTAACCTCATATATATTAGTAATTAACTCACACATTTCTTTTCATATTGTTTGCATGCTTAGAATAGTTCACATAGTTTAATTAGGGGATTTTTAATTAATCAATTAGTTTCACTATTTTTATTTTATACACACATGGAAAAATCACATAATTTAAATTATAAATTAAAAAATTTGTCGACCCCAATCTAGCCTACTTGGATTTCATCACCTAGGGGGAAGCTAACTTGATGCTCTAGTCAAGTATAAAGTATGGTTAATGGTATATTTTAGCGAATCACCTGACATCGTTATCATTATGGTGTGTAAAGTGAGGGGGTAGGCCCAAATACCAAGCCTATATCATTACCACTATAGTCCCTTTCATCCTAAACTACCTAAAACCATCCTGAGATTGTTATCTAGTTCCTTGCTTTATAGCCAACTTCCAGTCATATTAAAATCGCATATTAATAATCTAATAACCATATTAGGTTGACCAATTAGTTATCTCTTTACTTTCCAATTTAATTTATTTCTCTTTACTCAATTATGTGTGCAAAAACTTTCATTAAACTTGAAGGTTTTATTTTGTGTGACTCAATTGGATTGGCTAGCTTTGATCTAATTGATTACTTGTTTCCATTTAGCTCTTATTTTCCTAGATTAACTAAAAATTTGTCTTGTTTTAATTTAGAACGTATTATCATCTTTGTCTTTCTCTCTATTTGTTATACTAGATCGACTTAATTGAACCTATACCTTTTTAGCCCCTATGAACTATACTAGATTGACCCAATCAACCCTATATAGTTGGAAACTCCTTTTGCCTCTTTTTCTTGTCTCTATTTATTGTACTAGATCAACCCAATCAACCCCGTACTATTTTCAAGCCCTATTTATTGTACTATATTGACCCATTCAACCCTTTACTTTTTATTCCTTCTTTGTTCATCAATCTAACTTCCCATCTCTCTAATTTTGCATTATGTTCATCTCTCTTCAATCAAGATGAAATATCCTATCAAAATCTTCTTGGACACCTTAAATCTATTTAGGTGCTATATGGGATGCTCATTTCTTCCTCTCTTTTTTTCCCAAGAGAATCATCTCTCTTGGGAAACCTCTTCTCCTCCATATATGAACTATAACATGGTGAAAATAACACCTTAAGATGAAGTTGATGGATCTAATATTTTATTTACTTCCTAAGAAACTTCTCATCTTCAAAATATTTAAACCAATGTGGGAGTGTTTGATACAAGTTTACTTAACAATCCCACTAGTGATCCATCTTCTTATAATCCTCTCCCTAATAACAATTTGATAAGTTTTCCTACCAACAACAACCCACCTCCTGATACAACCCAACTATTAGCCCAAGTTATTCAACAAATGAACATTATGGAAAACTATAATACTAATCAAATGATACAACTTCAACAACACTTAATCAAAGTGGCTAATTGACCTCCAACTACTCATCCTTAAGATAATCCTAATTTCATTCCTCCACCTCTCATGGATGCCTCACGTAATGTTATTTCTCAACTTATAATGAATAACAAGATGTTTCAAACAATTCAAAATGAGCCTTTATATCCCTTCATTATTTTTATTGATATTGGTAACATATCTCCAACTATCAAATATGATGGGGCTAAAGGCCCTGCTTCATTTATTAAAGCCTTTGGAAATCTTTACAAAGAATGGATCCAACCTAATACCTTCACCACTACTAAACTCTTAGTCAAAACTTTCACTAGTGATGTATTAGAATGGTATAATCAACTTACCCAACATTATATTTGGAAACTTGAAGATTTGGTTAATCCTTTGGTTAAAAAGTTTCAACACAATGATCCTACTAAAAATTATCTTAGCCATTTCATCAATGCTAAGCAATCTCTAACTGAATCATCTCATGACTTTATTAAAAGATGGAAATATTTAGATCATAAATCCAACCATAACATGACTGATGATAACCTATTCAAACTCTTTATCACGTATTTAACTCCTACTCTTCAATATAAGGTTTGAACCTTTGCTCATTTAACACTTAATGAAGCTCTTGACCAAGCTAAATGCCAAGACTTTCTTATGAACCAATTTGAACCTAATCATAAACTTCTTAAAATATCTTTCTCAACATATAATGTTATCACTAGTAATGTTTTTCAAATCAAATAAGGAGTTGTCAAGATTGATGTTCATTCACCTTCTCATAAACCTCTTTTGGTTTAGTAAATTAATTTTTTTTTACCACCATCAAAACCTTTCATCAATCCCAATGCTCCTCGTAAGTGGTATGACCCTAATATATTTTATTGGTTCCATGCCAACATTGGGAAATCTCATGAATCTTGTAAAGGGCTTAATAAATTTTCTATCTCCTATATGCTTGGTAATTTATTTAATCACGAAGATATGATCAATATTCATCATCAATAATACATTGTTGCTTTGTAAAAATGATAAATTTTTAAATATTATACCTCTAATAACCAAAAATATTCTTACAATAATCAATAAAATGTCAAGGATGTTTATACCATTGATGTTGATTATGACCAATATTATAAAAATTATCAATATGTCAATACTACCAAGGTCAATTATCATCATAAACCGGCTCACAAAGATCTTGTTAGAAAACCTAAAAGGCCATCTTTAGAAAAATAACTTCTCAAATATAATACCACCTCTAATGTTGATTTAGAAGCACCTAAGGTATAACTTCCTCCTTGCAATCCTCCAACCACATTTATACCTTCTAAACCTCGTGATTTTTTTCTAAATATCATTAGAACTCTCTTGAATAACTCAAATCTATGCCTTGCAATACTCCTTTAATGGAGTTGGTTCATACTTTATCCTATCATCATAATTTCCTTATGCAAAAAATTCAAGAAATTGAAGATCCATCCCCCATAGATGAAGAACCGCCTTTTATTTATTATCAACCTACTAATGCAATACCATTAAAACCTTATGTCCTTATTACAAACCTTCCATTGAATTTATTGAAGAGGACATGATCAACGATGAAATTATTTTTTGTGCTAATGATCTTCCACTCTTTATTAAAGTAGTTATTAATACCAATCTTATCTATAAAGTTTTATTTGATGAAGGATCTGGTATTAATGTAACATCCTTGTGGCTTATTTAACAACTTGGTTATAACAAGGATCATGTCAAACAAACCTATCTCACATGCCATGGTTTTGATAATACTAATAAAAAACCACTTTGTTGCATCTGGATTCCATTAACCATAGGAACTAAACCATTCAAACCAAGATTATGGTCCTTGATCTACCTTTATCTTATAATATCCTTCTTGGTCATCCATGGAATCATCAAATAAGATGCATTACTTCTAGTAGTCAACATATTAAATTCTTACATAATTTGAAATAGTAAAAGCATGAAGCCAATCCCAATCCATAGAGTATTCATCTTCCTAATTCTAAACCTCAATATCATATTCCTATAAATCCTAAAATTAAAAATTCTTCTTTACCCAAATTCATCAACATGAATCTTGATTTACAAGTTACTCTTACGGATTTTGATGATGATGAGTCCAATGAGTTGCAATATACTTGCAATATTACCAAGTTACCTCCATATATTTTGTAAATGATTCCTCCTTATCTATTACCAAGGGACCATATAGTTCCTCTCATGAATGTGATTACTAACTTCCCCCTCTATGTAATGCGTAAAAGCCTTATTTACCAGAAGATGTCTTCACATGTAATGATTTTGGAGTGGTTAAATTGTTTCAAGATCCTCTCATCATGTCTCCTCATACATTAAAAAAAATTGGGATTTCACCTTCTAAAACTCCCCCTAATTCTCAATCATGTACAATTTATCCAACATATGACAACAACTATATCATGGCCCAAGCCCAATCTTGAGATAGAATTTCAGCATTACCAAAAAACTTTAGCCAAAAATCATGCTTTTAATTAGGATGTACATACCATTTATGTGGATTATACCTTAGATCTTGAGGGTCATGTACTTCCTTTCAATCCTCCTCTGATCGATACTCCTTGAGTGGTAGAGCAAATTATGCCTTCTAAACCTCCAAAAGTCCCTACACCTTTGGATCCTATCATTACATTTGCTCCTCCCATTATTAAATCCACCATTACTCCAATTCTCTTTCGATCCATCTACTTCATCTACTCCTAAAATTACAATTGATGACAAGGCAACCAATGTCTATCAGATTCATTCTGAGCATGATAACCATGGAAATAAAATCCTAGATCTTGAATTAGATGTTGAATATTATGGTCCTCTTCCTACTTTGCCTAGTGACTAGGCTTTATTTGAGTTTATTTATGCCTAGGAACCTCAACTTACTCAACAACATCATAAACTTGGAAATTTAAAGACTAAAACTCCTTACTTTAACAACTTCATTGCTAGCATTGATCCTAAAAAAAATCCAATTTCAGCCTTAACTAATGCACCATACAACTTTCAAGACACAAATTCCATGCTTATCGAAGGAACTACTTACATCGAATATGGTACTCCATATTTTCTTCAATAAATTATAGTTTTTCAAGATATTTATCCTACTAAACATGATAACTTTAGATTATTTTTTGACAAATATTGTGAGGCTTTCACTTGGTTCTATGAGGACATGTCTGACATTGACCCTAGCGTTGTAGTGCATAACATCATTACTTATCCTAATGCCAAGCTTGTGCATTAAAAGCTAATAAAATTTACACTTGAAGTTTCAACTCTATGTCATAAGGAAATCATAAAATTACTTGACGCTAAATTTATCAAACTAGTGGATTATTCTAAATGGGTTTCTAAAATTGTTCTTATTTGAAAGAAAGTAGCTATGGTAATTTTAATTTGCATCAATTTCTCCAATATTAATCTTGATTATCCCAAGGACAACTTCCCTTTGCCTTCAATAGATGCCATTATCAATTCCATTTTTGGCTTAAAAATGTTATCTCTTATGGATGGCTTTTTAGGATACAATTAGATTCATATTGCTTCTGAGGTCCAACTTAAGACTAGTTTCACTATGGAATCACCCACCTATTATTATGTGAAAATGCTCTTCAGCCTAAAAAATGCTAGAGCCATTTACCAATGTGTAATGACTCACATCATTCGTGATCTCATTCAAAAAATTGTTGAAACCTATGTGGATGATCTTATTGCTAAATCTAAACATTGTAAGAATCATCTTTCCAATCTCAATATCATCATTGACCATCTTCTTAAATATAAATTTATACTTAATCTATACAAATGTGTCTTTGGAGTCATATCCAAAAAATTATTAGGATTCTTAGTCTCTCTCCATTGTATTGGCATTGATCTTACCAAAATTAGTGTTATTATTAACATGTCTATTCCTCATTCTATTCACGACATTCATACTTATTTAGGCAAGCTTGGGGTAATTATATAATTTATCCCTGAAATGGCATATCAAATTTACTCTATCAATTCCATTCTCAAGAAAGGTATTGCTAATGGATGGATCCATGTCAAAAAGCCTTTGATAAAATGAAAGAGTCTTTGCTTCATCTACCTACACTACATCCTCCTTCCAATGATAAACCTTTGATTATATATAAATTCTTACACATCTATTTTAGTTGGGGCAATGCTTTCCCAAAAAGATGATATGGAAAGAGAGTATGCTATCTACTACATTAGTCAAGGCCTCATCGATTATGAAACATGTTATACTAAAATTGAATGTGAATGCCTCACCATCTATTTGGCAGTTAAAAATCTTCTTCACTATATACTTTACCAAACTACTTATGTCATTATTCATTCTGACCCCCTTCATCATTTTTTCTCCAAATCATTTCTTCCTAGAGATATAATTGACAAATGGATGGTTTTACTTATGGAATTTGATCTACACATCATCACTGAAAATGTTGTTAAATGGTGAGTCATAGATAACTAATTTGTTGTAGCTCCCATTCTAGCCACTTTTTTTCTTCAAGATGATCTTCTAGATGATAATATCCTTTACATTAAAGGTCTTAATCAATCTGTCTATCTTAAACATTATTTTCATTGATTTACCATTAATCTTGAAGCCAATAATCTTGAAAAATATTTCACTCCCTCTAGTTATACTAAACCCAAAGTAGTTATCAAAGAGCTCCTTGAAATTAATGTTGACTTGCATGAGGATACTTGGACGCTTCATTTATATGGTGTCAAATTCCTTCATGGAGCTAGGGCAGGTTGCATTCTCACAAGTCCTCTTAAAAAGATCATTCCTTTAGCTTTTCACTTCACCTTTGATGTCACCAATAATATTGCTAAATACGAAGGTCTTATTTTAGGCATGAAATCTAATATTGATTTATACATTCAATACCTTCATGATTTAGGTGATTAGAAACTTATTTTCCATCAATTCAGTGGTGATTATCAGTGTAAAAGTGAAAACCTCATTATCTATCATCAAATTGCAACCACTTTTGATAAAGATTTTATGTCTTTCACTATTGAGCCTATTCCTAAAGATCAAAATTCCATTGTTGATTCTCTTGCCTGTTCAACATCTCTACTTCATCCACATCATGTTATTTTTAATCCTAATTTTGTCATAAAAATAAGAAAATCTCCATCTTCAACTCAACCATCGGGCTCACTTATCTATCATATTGAAGCTGTTACCTTTCAACAAAATCCTTGGTATAAAGATATCATTCAATTCCTAGAACATCAAACTTGACGTTATAATTTAGACTCATAAAAAGACACACATTCATAAAAAATCTTTCAAGTATGTATTTTGACACAACATCCTTTACTATCATAACACTGAAGGTACCTTGTTTTGTTATGTTATGTTATGCAAATTGAGATCCCTCCTCTTTTTGAATAGGACCATGGGGGAATTTGTGGTGGTCATTGTAGTAGACATGTTATAGCATGAAAATGCCTGTGTGTGTGTTAATTTTGGCTTAGTCTTGAAAAGGATACAATCAAATATGTTAAAAACTCACTCCTTGTTAGCTTCATAATGATATTATCCATTCACTTCCTTCTGAGATTCAAAATATTAAATCTCCTTGGATATTTTCCACATGGGGATTCGATCTCATTGGTAATATTCTTCATTCCCAAGATGGGCATGTCTTTATAATCACCACTACCAAATATTTTACCAAGTGGGTAGAAGCCATGTCCCTTGTTAATGTCACCAATGCTACAATTTCCAAATTCATTCTTAATCAAAATCATTTTCCATTTTGGCATTCCCCATACCATCATTTTAGATAATGGTGGTAATTTCAAAAATAAAAATGTTAAATAACATTACAACAAATTTAAGATCAATCACAAGTTTTCCACACCTTATCATCCACAATGCAATGGTTAAGTTGACGCCACTAATAAAATTCTCAAAAAAAATCTTCAAAATACAATTCATGAAATGTGCATGGATTAGCATATTCATCTTTACCCTACACGTTGGGCCTATTGGACTAGCATTCATACTACCATTGGGACAACTCCATTATCACTAGTCAATGGTTATAAGTCAGTTCATCCATTAGAACTTGAGCTTCCTTATCTTTGTATATCTCTTCATGTCATTATTCCCAATGAAGAATTACATTAATCTCATCTTCATGCCCTTGATCTTTTTGATGAACATCATATTTTTTCCTTGTAACATAACTACCAATACAAGGCTCGCATTACCAGATAACATAAAAATATGTTAAATTTTATAATTTTAATGTTGGTGATTTCATCCTTAACCTAGACTACACCCATGATAAAGAGGGTAGATATGCCCAAAAATGGTGGGGCCCATATTTGGTTAAATATATTCTTGGTACAAGCACCTATCATCTTCAAACCAATGAAGGTCATGTTTTCAAAGAACCCACCAATGCTTAATTCCTCAAAAATTACTTTGCCTAAAAATTTCCTTCTTATCATGATTTTTTATCTATATCTATATAAAACTTTTTTTTAGGTTACTTAAGCATGGATCTCTCCCTTTTCAATAAGTTCTTTCCTTTCACAAACCTTTAGTCCCCCCTTTTAGTATTTTGGTTTATTGACGTACCATAGTATTCTTTATCTTCTTATATTTTCTCTTATTTTTCACACCCCTTGGGTTTCTCTTTTATGGGTTTCTTTGTAAGACCATGGATAGGACCAGACATTCCTTAAAAAACCACCATATTTTAATCATTTCTTTCTCTTGTTGCTTCTTTCTAATGTTGTTTTGGAATCCTTTTCAGTTTTCTTTTGTTAGTTACTTTGTAATACCATGGATAGGACTCGGTGTTCCTCAAAAGACTACCATCTCTTTGCTTAGCTTGCTTTATCTTTCACTTGTTTGTTGGCACCCTAGTGGGTTTCTCTTTTATGAGTTGCTTTGTAAGAATATGGGTAGGACATGGCCCTCATAAAATTACCACACCCTTTAATTTTTTACATCCTTGTTCTCAACTTTAGCTTTCGCTTCTTTCAATAGATGGAATTTGTATAATAATCTATTTTATCATGTTTTCTTCCATTTCGCTAAATCTTATGATAAGAAATCATACTTTACTATCATTATATCCCTCTTTTTGAATTTTGTCACATTTTTTTGCAATTTGAATAAATTTAAAATTTTTCACGTGTCATTCCTCTTTATTTCCCCTTCCTTTCACTCTACATTGGATTAAAAAAGGTTGAAATCAAGATAACACTTTTATTTCACCTAGATTTATGAGACTCTTAGACCCCATGCTCTTTGAAGTTTCTCTCACTTAGCAACCATGTCCCAAGTTTTCAAATGAAAGTCATCTTTAGCACCCATGTTTGGTTTTCTAAATCCGTATGGAGGAGGGATCTAAAAAAAGCCATCAAGAAAGTTAAAAGCCAAATTATTTGAAACAAAAAGTAGTGATATCTAAAAGGCATTAGAAAAAATTCAAAATTTAAATTCACACCAAAAGACATGATTAAAAGCACATCTCATGTCTCTAATCAAAGCTCAAATTCCACAATTGGCCTCACCTAGAGCTGAGGTCCTTTAGGGTGCAGTAGGCTAGTAGATTGGAATAGGGGATTTAAAAAATCTATATGGTACTACCTACTTTCTCATGTAAGTACCCAATCTTTATAGTAGACTGACGACAATGTAAGGGGTCCTAAAAAATGGAGAACATGTTGTGAGAAGGTAGGTCCATTTTAATTTTCATGCATATAGCCTTCATGAGATGATCTATATACTCCATTTATTTACCTAATACTTGTGTGGCTAAGAGAAGTTATTCATACTCCTTAAGGTTGAATGTCCTTTTATTTTTACAAACATAATTTGAGTGTCTTGACTTCGATAAAGAGTTTATCTACCTTGGTTTTTCCTTCATTCTCCCCTCTATCCATTTCATTTTCCCCCTTGATAGATAAACTTTGATTCCAAATTTGTTTTCCCTCTTCTTTAATTCCTTCTTCTTCACCTCTTTAAAACATGCTAGCACTACTTTGTTTTAGTTCTATCTATCTTTAGAGTGAAATAACATGTTTGAGAAACTATGGATTTATTTCTTTACACCATGAATTACATTACTAGACTTTCTTTACTTTCCTTTTACCATTTATCATGATTTTTTTGTCTTGCTATTATGGACACCTAAATTCATACCTTTTTTCCATTGTTGAGTGAGGTTGGCTTTATTCTTACTCGACAATGTTGTTTTCCCTTTTTATGCACCCTTTTTTCATTATTTAGTGAGATGTGGATTGTTACTGATCACTCATTAATGTCGTTTTACCATTTTTTTAATTTCTTATTTTACCATTTTATTTTTCTACCATCCTATTTGACATGCATCCTTGGTTTGACTTGATGAGTTTGCCTTTCTTACTTTAGGATAACTTGTTTGAGTTTTTCAATCTTTAGTAGCCTTGGCCTTTTAGTTACCCAATTTACTCTTGTTTATTTTTTTTAACTTGGTCATTTGGTCTAACATAGCACCTATCACCCCAACTTGCCAAATTTCCCAAGTACATCCCACCTCATAACACCAACTATCTTGGCTTTTTTTACATTTGTTTGTTTTTGCTCTTTAGTTTTGTATTCTTGGGTTTGTTGAAAGCATTCTCTACACCCTACACAATCGAAACTAAAAACATAGTAAATAACCATCTTGTGATAAAGGTAAGGCAAGGTACGCATCACATTTACTTTTTAGTTATTTAATTTTTAGTCATTTACATTTTTGATTAGTTTCCCTTGCAATAATTTAATTTAATTTATTTTTTCTTTAAAATACTGTAACTTTTTTAGCATCAACATTGTGTGTTACTATGTTCTTTTTCGAATCACCATCCCCTATGACACCTTAGTGACACATGATGATCTTGGAGTGGGGCATATGTATACACATAATATTTTCAACTTTTATCAATTACTGATACTTTACATCTTATAGAAAACCATTGAGACTCAATATATTTGAGTGCATGCCTTAAGGGGTGCACCACAAAAGAAGTGGGAAGAGCTTTCATTTTTTTAGGATTATTGTGCCTTATTACCACATTATTACCAATCTAACCAACTCCCAAAACTATTTCTTAAGCTATTTATCCTTCATTGAGCATTCCTATAGTCTTTTCTTCTTTCCATTCTTCCTTTTCTTATCTTATCCCCTTTTGGATAACTATCTATAATATGTCAATTGGGCTAACCCAATATAGTTTAGGGGTATTTCTCACTTTGTTAGCTTGTTAGCCTTTTAGCTGACCTAGCTCATACCTAGTGAAATATCCTAAAAAACACACTAGGTCGACTAAGTTGACCCTATACAACCGACATTCTCAAAAGTATTTAGGACAAGATCTACCTATATATACAGTATAATTTCTATCATTATTAATATGTGTAATCAATAGTTATTATTTGCTTGCACTTATTCAAAATCTTCTCTTCCACCATTCTACTTGAAGAGACTTATCTTAGGTTTCTTATTTGGAGAATATAGTCTTGTGAATAAGTCTTGGATGCTCTGGCCTTTCTTAGTGATCCTTACAAACCACAACAACCTCTTAGAAATAACCATTAGCTAAGGGAGATATTGAGTCTCGATGGGTTCACATTCAAGTAAGTATATTCTAACATTATTCTCCTCTTTTTTAGTAGATAGAATCATCATAAGTATTGGATTGAATAATACTATCTTTCATATTTTATGTATTAGGGTGTTATACTTACTTTAATTGAAGTTCTAGCCCCCACTTTATGTCACAATACTTTGTGTGCAATACATTATATTTTCTTGCTTATTATTAGAATAGAGTAAATGTTTTAAACCTTAAGAATCTATTAGGGTTGTTGTGTGATTATGTTATATTATAGTCTTTAGAACCCTTCTTAGAAAGATATATTGTGACAAGTGATCCCCTAATAGGGTCTAGCAGATCCCCATATTGGTCATGCTCCTACTTAACAAGTGTATCCCCAATCGGAAGTGTAGGTATGCTCTATCTCCTCTGAACTAGGATTTATTTATAGACATGATGCAGTTGTAATTTCATACATAATATACTAATACAAGATATGAATTATGTACTACTATGAATTCAATACTTTAGTGTCATCGAAACTTAATGGGGAATATTTTAGAAATGTCTATATGGAGTCCTAGTCATTTAAATTATTTATAGCACATAAAATTAAGTATACTTTCATGATAGATCATGAACAAAACTTGATATTTATTAACATAATCAAATAAATTTATTATGTCTAAACAGTCCAACCCTATCATTTTAAAAAAGTGACATAGATGGTTCCACTATTTACATTGTGTAAGGACACAAATATTAAGGCTCACAACCTAAATTAGGGTTCTTATGGTTTCTTCATTATTTGAATCTAACCTTAGCTTTTAATAATGCAAATCCTCTATAATAAAAAGATTTCTTGGATTACATAAATGACCTGTACTCCATGGGTTTATAATAGTAGATGTAGGGGTAGAATCACAACTATGTTCTTTGGATTTCTTATCCTAAGTGAAATATCTATGGATAATAGCTCCTAAAATTTTATTTTTTATGGCATAAATATGTTTTTATGATCTTATAGCTATAATAACATCCCTTTCAAAATATTCTAGGTCAAAAATCCTTACCTATATTCTAATATCAACCCCCAAGTTTTAAATATAAGTTTTTTACACCAACTTTTAAGAGAGATTAACCTTGGATAGAAAAAATTGATTTTTTATTTATAAGGCTCCACATACATATCTTTTTGATATAGGTGCATCAAATGGGTATCATATGGATCATCCCAATTACAATCAAAAATATTATTTAGAGCTTTGGAGAAGTATAAAAAAGTCCCCCTCTAAATTTTTATAAACCCATATCTCTCCCCAAGTGTGGGAGAAACTATCTAAATGTTGTAGAGACACATTTAATTTGTCCTCTTGAGTCTTAATCTTTTCTACCATAAAGTCTACTTTAGGCTTGCTCAACCATGTATGGGCATTAATATTACCTCCAAAATCACACTATGGGATATTAATTTGTAGGTAAAAATAAGGTTGATGTGATTCACTTTCTATTTATCCTTATCTCATTGTTCTTCCTATTCCTAATTTAGTGCATTTGGATCATGTTTTCTCGAAATGCTTTCATCTTCCTCGTAAACAAATGGTCATTCCAACTATTTTCCTAATTAAGGCATCTACTTTTGAACCTATATAAATATATAATCAAATAACCCCATTATTTCTTCTTTGGTCAATAAATTTTAGTTTTTTTTTGGCAAATCCCCCTTAGTATTTTGGCAGTTATTGGAAAGGAAAAATTGATTGAATCTCTAATACCACTTACTACATTAAAAATAAGAACAAAAATTGTAACTTTAAAATATAAATTAAAATGATATAAAATAGAATAATATGAGAGTACTTGTCTCCAAAATGATGGATTGCACATGAAAATCTGACTGTGAAAAATATCTCTCACAAGGGTAGCTATCTCTTGCATTATGTTGATATTATAAAAGGATATATTCTTTAGGGTTTTCCCATTTTTTCAGGAACTATTAAAAAACCTAATAAAACCATGATTAACTCATGGCCTAATCCTTCACTAACTCTATGCATACAAAATCTAATATAACAAAACTATTTTAAATTAAGCACACACACAAACACATACATAAATATATGTTGTATTTAGGTAGACAACAACTTTAATTCTACAATGATTTATACCTAGATGATTTATTCTTGTTTTCACATTATTATTATTATTAAAGGTAGAGTGTGAAGAGATCACTTAATAGGGTTGTAAATATGGTGATATTGATGAAGCATCATAGGATATGATTTGTTTTCACAAGTTTTATTTATTGCATGTTCCTTCTAGTTTTTGGGTTTGTTGGAGTTGTTATTTCACTCCTTATTATTCACATTACATTTTTAGTTCCATGGTCAATTTTGTATTTTCATGGGCATTAATATCATTATTTTATCTTATCTTATTTATATGAGCTATTTTAAATTCCAACATTCCATTAAAATAATTTAGGATATTTTTGTCGAACGAGTTAGGTGAATCTCGAGTCTTATGTTTCAACTATGCTTCACTCATCTAGTTGACCCACTTATATGAATCACATAGATATATAATTAATCATATTATTTATCCATCGATTAAATGAAGTTAATTTATTTTTCATCGATGAAATAGATGCTAATAAAATTTATCAATATATTACATGAATTCAAACCCCCCAAAAAATTAAATTTATAACACTATAAGCACCTAAAGATGGTCACAAGGCATTTATTAAGTTTTATTTCATGTGTTATTAGCATGTTTGTCTATTTGTTGATTACATAACTAGATTAGGCATTATTGGTGCATTTTCATCTTAAGATTATTCTTCCCTTTTTCTTCTTATCTCACAAGATCGTCTCTTTTTCTCATGATTTTAAGTCTTTGTGCCAAAAATTCCACAATGCTTCTAGTCACCTCCTTTTGTCTTTGTCAAGTAAAGGTGCACCCATATTCTTTGTCTCATACATTATTAATCTATGTATTTGATGTCAATTTGGGTGCTAATAAAGACCTAATTTGAATTCCATTTTTATATAAATACCAAAATATTTATTATTCATTTGGAAATAATAATAATCAATAAATACGTTAAGAATTTATAGTAATCAATTGAGTAATCACACACTTTAAAATGAGATTGATAAATCATTAGAGCATTTATCATTTTTTGAAGCTATCATTTCCTATGGAGAAATCTTGGTGCATAGCCTCTACTTGGGATTTATCTATGTTATACAAATTTGACGTTATTTATTTTATGTAATTTACTATGTTTGAAAAAAAGAATCAGATAATTAACATATGATAAATACCAATTTCACTAGATGAATCAAGTAAAAAATTAATTTTGTATTTGTTTTTTACTTTACTAGAAGTAGCTTCATAATATTGACACCTAATCAAATGGAACCTAGTTTTGTTTTTCACTTTACTAGAAGTGCCTTCATAATTTTGTGTTTGTTCCTGATAATATATATATTTTTAGGTGAGGATTGTGTTAGGATTTAAAATTTGTTTTCATATCCAAATTCCCATGATTTTATTCATATTGAAACTTATTTGAGATATGTTTGCAAAGCCTATGATTTTCCCTCTTGATTGACTTGAATAATTGATTAAGAATTGTAGGATATATTTACTCTACTCTACATGTATTTTTTTATGCTTAATTATATGTAGTGAAAATATTTATACTAAATTTTGGTGAACATGAATTTTGATACACCTCATAGCATTAGATATGTCTCATATTATGTTAGATATTAGTTTTTTCTATTGTCATTTACATTTTATGCTCATACATATGAAACCTTAGCTCTATTTTTATAATTTATGCTTGATCACAAGATCTCGGTTAATCTTTTTTTTGTAAATTTTAAAACCATCGTGTGTTTTTATGGTATGAATTATTCATATTTGAATTCAATTCATTCCACCTAAATCAATTAGATATGAGATTCCAAATAGGATAAGTGCTATATTTAATCATGAACCCATATATGTTGACTTTTTTGGGGGTTAATCAAGTTGGGATTGAAAAATAAATGGAACATAAAATTGTGTCTAGTATTATTCCAAAATTTTTACTTATTTTAATAAAATATGTGAATGACATGCCATTAACAAATGCCAATGTGTGTTCCTTGAATTTCAATGTGAGTTTCAATGGATCTCAAAATGTTTATTTTAGTGAGAATGAAGAATAATTTGATCAAATTTCCTATTTAGTTACTAAATATAGGGATAGAGTTCATGATGTTCCTTATGAGGTTGACAATGCATATATAAATTCTATAAACAACAGTAATTGTGATAATCATGCTTCCTAATCCAATGTCAAGATAGTATATTCAAATACTTCCCAACTTAGATGGTACCTCTTAGAGACCCCTAATGTAATTCAAAGAATAATGAATGCTATAAATGAAATTTCACATCAAATATTGTATTATAATTTAGTAATTTCTCAAATCTATTCGAATATATTTCAAATCCTATTACTTAAAATACACCTTTTATTACTATTTATTATACTCACCTTCTATATCTTAACATGCTCTTCAGTTTACTATTAAGTATATTTCTCAACATGATCTTTCTTCTAATATTCATTATAATTCTCAACATGATTGTAAAACTAATATTATTTCCAATCCTCCATATGCATCTCACATTTCTCATGTTCCTAAAATTTATTTCATCACTTATATTCTTATTTTATTGGAAAAGTACAAAATGAATACTACGTAAACAAGTCTATGTCATGCATTACCTATTTTATTTTATCACTTATATTTTTATTTTATTTTTGAAAAAAATTAATGTTACACAAACAAGTCTACATATTCGATTACCTATTTTATTTTATCACTTATATTCCTATGTTATTGGAAGATAAGGGATTGTGTTACCTCATGCATTGGTAAATTTCATTTTGGAGAGAATTGGAGGAGGAAATATTTGTATAAATATATTCCTTATATATACCTCCATGGAAAGAGAGTCATCTTAGGTTGTTGATGCATCTATCCTTTCTTACACCTCTATTTTCTATTTAGGTTTGGGAGGAAATAATGTAGTACTTACAACCTGTACTATCCTTCTCATATATTCATCATCTTCTACATTGGAAAAATCCAAGTCATGAAGATGGGGATGATGATTGTAATAATTTAAACTTTACCTATTAATTCCTTGATATGATCCATGTCATTCCCCTAGGGTCCTATTTTTTACAAGTCATTATCATCTAAATTTAATGATGACTTATGGGTTATTACTGCATGTAGTGTAGGCATTAATTTAAAAATTCTCCTACCAAATTTTTAGGAACATGGATACCATGGTGCTTGTTTATTTTTTAAAAAAATTGCATAAACTCCATGGAGAAGCTAGTAAGCTATTTATTATTTTTTCAATTTGTCTAGGACACATATAATTGGCCTAAAAGGGTGACACTAAGACTCCTTCAATTATTATTAATATGTAGTCTGGATAATATCAGTATGCTCCCATGATGAGTATATATATTTTTATTTCTTTATATAGCCTAGACATCAATATTTTATTGATTGCTTGATACATTGGTAGGTAAAAATACTCACAAATATCCTAAATGAACTATCGAAACCTATATGCATATAATATAGAGAAATGAAAATGTATAATTATTCTTGAACCAGGGGCCCAAAATGTGATTTTTTGGAAAAAATTGGTATCACTAGAAGCATAGATAAAATATGACATAATGTATAATTTTATGTCTTACTCCCAATACCCATTATCTTAAACTAAATGAGATTATTTCCCCTAGGGCATGGACCTACTTTTCATTGATTACCATTAATAACTAAGGAACCCAAACCTTGTTTAAATGTTAAATGCCAATAGAAACATATAATATGTTCATTAAGGTTATGCTAATTCATAATTATAGAATGAATGGTCTAATGGGAGTTTTATCAATGTCATCTTTGTTCACCTGTCTGCCAAGGTCCTTAGACATGTATTTATTCATAGACTACTAATTTATTTTAGAATTTTGTGGGTTAAGGAATTTATAATAGTCTTAAATGGATTTACTAACCAAGAATGCAATTTGCTTTATATTATATAAAGATAGGAAAATGTCATCTAAATATTATGTTCATCCAATCAAATTAGACAACTATTAAACCAATCATAATAATATTATAAAATATAATCATTATGTTATTACTACATTATATATACTATCATATGTATTTCACCATCTTCATATATTAAAGCATTACACCATATAAAATGATAAATTTCTAATGTTCTAAACATTAAAAATAAATTATGGTTAGTTTATATACAATGAAAACCATATACTATTCACATAGATTTACGTTCCTATAAGCATTAACAATCATGAATAAAATAACAAGAAATAATCATACAACAACATTATACACTAAATATACATATAATAACCACAATGAAATCACACAAGATTAATTACATAAAAGTATTAAACTAAACTAACATACAACTAACATACATAATCATATAATTAAAAGTAGATGACATAAAAAATGTACTAATGCTAAAAATTCATATAATGCATATAATTTGTACTATCTAATGTCATGTGTACATAGGTTATAGACATTCCTATATCATCCCCCAATACCTCCATTTACGTCATCCTCTTCAATGATGCTCTCCCTCCTTCATGCTTTGATGGATCAAAGTCTCCTGCATCCAACTCACGACAAGAAGCTAGTTAGCATATAACATCATAATATGTATCATAAAATACTACTGTAACAACAAATCAACATGATTATAATATAAATAATATACATTACAACTTACTCATAGCATTGTAATCCAATTAACATATAATTGTCCCATAACAATGTATGACTTACATCTTAGTTAAAAATTAATTAATCAATTTAACAATCATAATAATCCATGGATAATTAGGTAAATTAGCTTAGTGATAAATCGATATGTGACATGCTTACCCCCTAAAGCTGGTCATCATCCTGATGACACTTATTCAAATAATAGTACTAAATAAAAATATTATTTAGTAGATAAATAACATAGTATAATGCATCAAATAAAGCAAACAAATGTGAAAATAGGCTACAAAACTCATCATACTCCTTCTAAGTAGTATTATATTTAGAGTATTGGTCCCACAAGACCTTGCCCTATGACACTTATCTATTATGTAAATGAAGTTTTAGAGTATCAATTACTCTGATTGGTTCTACCATGACTACCCTAAGATCCATAACCTACAAAGCATTTCAATCTAGCACATGTGAAGGATCAATTATATAATCTTTAAGATAAGATACATGGAAGACATTATGCAATAGAGTTAGAGCTAGTGCTAATGCAAGCCTATATGCTACATGATTGATCACTTATAAAAATCTGAAGGTTCCCATGTATCTTGGTGAAAGTTTTGTTGACTTCTCAAATTTAATCAAGCTCTTCTATGGCTTAACCCACAAAAACAATTTATCACCTATTGAAAACTACCTAACTATTCTCTTTAGATTAGCATAAATCTTCTACCTATAATTAGCATGGAATAATATATGCCTAATTGATCTGACTTGATCTTTCATTTCTAAAATCATCTCAAGTCCAAATACTACCCTATCTTCTAGATTATCCCAATTGATTGGTGTATTTCACCTTCTTCCATACAATGCTTCAAATATTACCATATTCAAAGTAGATTGGAATGAGTTATTATAAGAAAACTACACTAATGGAAGGCATTCATCCCACTTGTATTATTGATCTATAAATACATATGAATAAGATCCTCTAACACTGATTAAATTGCTCAGTTTGACCATCAATCTATGGGTGATATGATGTGCATAAGTTTAGTTGCATACCCAAACCTGAATTCAGAATTAACCAATATCTAAAAGTCATCCTTAAATCGTGATCTAAAATTATCTTCTTTGGAAATATATACAATCGATACACTTCCTTTACGAATTTCTTTTTAAGAGTAGGTGAATCATCTATAAAATTTCTTGGTATAAAATGTGATACCTTTGTTAGTTTATCAACTACAACCAAGATCATGTTGTGCCTATTTTGTGACAATGGTAAACCTTGAACAAATTCCATACTGATCACCTACCACTTCCATTTTGGTATGTCATGTGGATATTATAATTTATCTAGATACACATGTTTAGATTTCACATGGTTACATTAAATACAACATAACACAAAGTTTTTTACATCTTTTTTGATTCCCTTATAGAAATAAAGTGGTCTAAACTCTGCCATAAGCATGGGTACTCTTAGATGTCCTAAATATAGGGAATTGTGTAGTTCCTTTAGCACTATGCTCCTTAGATTCTCCTAATCTAGCATATACATCTTTCCATTATATTTTATAATACCATCATTCTCTATTCTATATCCTTTATACCTAAGATTCTAATCATTCTCAGATAACACTTTCCTAACCTTATCATAAAATTCATCTCCTGGTGAGAATTTGATCACTCAATCCCTGAAAGTATTCTTGATAGTAGCCATGACTACTATGTACCTATTACAACTTAAGGTATCAAACACTTAGTTATCCTTGACTTTGATGTACCTGATATCAAAATCATAGACAGAAATTCTATCCATCATCTCTAATGAACATTCAAATTTGATTGGGTGAAGATGTACTTGAGTCCCAAGTTATCAGTCTTGAGCTCAAATGGTTCTCTTAATAAATAATGTCTCCAAAATTGTAAGGCATGCATAATTGCTACAAGTTCAAGAATATGAGTGGAATATTTCACTTCAAAAGGATTCAACTTCTTCAATTCATAGGCTACTATTGTACCATGAATTTTTCATTACTCCAAATTTTCTAGATAACTTATTTAGAATTCTAAGATCTATAAAACATTATGTATCCCCTTTATCTATCAAAATGGAAACTATATGTTCAAGAAAAATATCTAACAATTCAATGGGTCCAGCTTGGAACTTGGCTTATCAATTATAAACTACTGCATGAATATGTTACTAAAAATTTATTTGCTAAGGAACATATCCTTTGTTCCTCAACTTATCCTAGGTACACTAATGCACAAAATGGTCACCTCCATAAATGAATCAACCTATAGGTGGTCCCTTTTTGTTAGATTATTGGTTTACCTTGAAATTTCCTTTATAATCATTATCTAGTTTATTATCACCTAAACCACTATTGAATCAATGATTCTGAATCTTTAACTAAATCTTAGATTCTCCATTGCTTTGCTTTCACTTCTTGTTTTTTGAAAATTGTCTTAGAATTTCCAAACTTATTCTTAAAATTATCTCTAACCTGAGCAAGAGATTTTCAATTTTGTCCCTATTTGACTGCCTTCTTAAAGACTTGGTCTATGGTAGATGTTCCATAGATGTCCACCTCTCCACAGATTTGGGGTTTTAATTCCATGATGAACTTCCTAATCCTAAACCTCTCATCTACCTAATACTAAGGTATACATTTTTGAATCTTGGTGAAATGTTCCTAGTACTCATTCACTGATAGGTCTCCTTGATTTATATTCTAAACATATGTATGCTTTTGGTCAAATTATAAATATGGAAGCCACCATGATATAAATATTGTCACAAATTGCTCCCATGTAGTGGTGATCAAGTTAAGATTCATTTTCAACTTCTTGTTGGCCCACCACATAGTTGCTTCACTAGCTAACTGATAAGCTTCCTAAATTAATTTGGTAACCTTAGAGTAGTTTCAAATATATAAATAATTCTCCATCTAAATAAACCAAACTTAGGTGCCATCTCCCATAATGGTTCCATAAAACATAGGTGGATTCACCTTTTTCATATCCCTTGCCAATTCCATAGCTACATATTATATACACATAATATTTTCAAGATTTTATCAATTAATGACATCTCTATCTTGTAGGAACCCATTGAATCTTGATATCTTTGAGTGCATGCCTTAAGGAGTACACTAGGAAAGTGGTGGGTAGACCATTCTTGCTTCACAAGATTGTTGTCCTTGTTTTCACTTGCTATCTACACACTTGTCTCCTAAAAACCATCCTCTAAGCTTTGCCTCCTCTTTTGTACACTCCTTTAGTATTTTACCACCTTCATTATCCTTTTTTCTAACCTAAATCCCTCTTTAATAGTTTACATGACTATGTCAGCATGTTGACCTTGTGCTCTTATTAACAAAACTTATTAAGGGTCTAGGTCAGCCCCTAGCCAACCTAGTCCATAACCTAGTGAGTTTTTGTCGATTATGATACTAGGTCAACAAGGTCAACCTTGTCAGCCAAATATTTTGGAAGCGTTTAGGGTTAGAAATTCCTATATAAACACAATCATTTCACCATTGCTAAGAGAAGAGGAGAAGTAAGATATATTTTGCATCTACTTATCCAAAATTTTACTTAAAGAGCAAGTTTAGGGTTTCATACTTTCTTTAGAGATATAGATCTTGTCTTGTGGAGAAGTATTTTGGATGCATTGATAGGTTATGTAACCTAGATCTGATTTATATTTTTCATCTTTACATAGCTTAACAACCTCTAATAAATCACCTTGGGAAAAGAGAGATTGAGGATCAATAAGTTCATCTTCAAAGGTAAGTATTCCTAACTTTGTTACTCCTTTGTAAGAGTAGATAGCTATCCATTTGAACTTCTCTTTCATGTATTAGGATTACATATACATTTATATGAGTATATGTGTTATATGCATGTTTACTTTTGGTGTTTATTACCCCCACTTTGTGCCACAATCTTTTGTGAGCACTAGATGATGGAAATCTAAAGATTTAAACACATATTTGCACAGAGATAATAATAATCGAACAATATATTATCTTGAGCATGATAACAAGAAAAAAATAAAGGCTATTATATATCCATGGAGGGATAACAACAACCTCCTAGAAAATAGAACCTAATAACCCTGAATAGTCATGGATAAAAATAAACCAACTAACATACTAATTAATAATGTTATAGATATTAAATTCTAGAATTCACCCCCTTAACATTATTAATTCCTAGTAGCCCTTTAATGTGAATATGGGGATAAAATTACATTCTCAAAATATTTTCACCTCCTGAAAGTGCTAACTATACTAGGTTCAAACTCCATAGATTATCTCTTTACCCTCGTGAAGGCGTAATGGTGAGCCAAATTATGTAAGACTAATCCCTTCCTCTTTGGGTTCCTGTGGAACATTCCCTTCCTCCTTGGGTGCATGAATTCTGAATCTCCAAGATTCACAAGCTTGACACCAACTGGATAACCATCCCCAAGTTTATCTCAAAATCTTCTCCTACTTCTCAAGAATGAGTTTTATAAAAACGTGAATTTTTCCCAAACATTTAGAAAGGGATTTATTTGAAAACCAATGTACTAAAAAAATGCATGTGAATAGGAATGTGATTTTGTTATTATTAACACACACTAGATAAATGTACCATTAAATCAGATGTGGCCTCTTTGCTAGTGGCTTGTGAGAGGCTTGAATAACCTCCATCCTCCTATGCCTCCATCCTCCAATTTTCGTTGCTTTATAATACTAAGTCATATGAGGCATAACCACAATCTTCAATCAATGGTTCATATTCATAATACGATTCCTCTTCTATTACATATTTGCTTCATTTATTTTGAGTTTTCTTTTTAGAAGGTTAGCAGCTCAAGATCTATAATATTTGGATGTATGTCCTTTTTTTATACAGAAATAACACTCAGGTTCTTCCTTATTTTTGAAAAACTTTTTATGGGTATTTTTTACATGCAATGCAATTTTTCCTTCTTCTAAATCTTATTTAATTCTTTTCTCTTCAACAAGAAGTGTAGAAATCATATCTTCCAATGACTAAGAAGACATTTATCCAATAGTGAGTACAACACTAATATATTTAGGATAGAAACTATTCACTAATATAGCTTTTGCATCTTCATCATTAAAAGGGGATTTGACATTAGATAGTTGTCTCATGAGAGATCTTAACTCATTGATATGACTTGTCATTGAAATTCCATCATTTATTTTGAGCTTAAACAACTGAAGTTTTAAAGAAAACTTTATGTTGATTGCTTTTTCTCCAAAAAATTTCTTTATGTTTTTCCACATTTCATTTGACGCTTTCTCAAGATACACATAGTGTAATTTAGAATCTAAAAGAGCTAGACTAATAATAATTTTGGATTTATCACCCTTATTTTTCCATTCAATTATATTGTTTACATATGTAGTCATTGTCTTGATTCCATTTACTATTCTTCACAAGTTTTTTTCATGAGTTGCATTTTAATTTTGACTTTTCAAGTGTGAAAGTTGATATATATGAATTTTTCTAGGGGAATGTCCATTCTAACAACCAAGACATTGAGTACTCTGAAAAAGTGACCTTGCAAACTTTTGACACTGACACTTTGGATACTTTGACACTTTGAGGACTTTAATGACATAAAAATACATTGACTGATTTAATATCATAAAACCTATAGACAATTACTTTATTGTTTGGGTTTTCATAAAACTTTATAAAGACTAAACTATATAGAAGTAAATATTAAAATCTAAACCTTAACTTTTGACTTATAGGAAACATGACTTGAATGAATGAATTTAAAATGATATACATGAATTTATGAAGAAATTTAACTTGAAAAGTAAAGGACCATTGAAAAAAATGAATGGATGCTACAAAAACCACGATGATACATACCATTTTGACAGTGGGGTGGTATCATACAATTATTATTTGATTTCATGTGTCAATGTGAAATAAATATTGCTAAATGATTGTATAGCATGGAGGTATGAATCTAGGACTTTAGACATTGGAAAATGATTTCAAATGATGCCATAGAAGGATGGTTGAGATGTGGAGGGCTATGGATGGTTATCTATCAAAAAAAATCTCCCATCTTCATTTTCCAATCTCTAACATACATCTAGAATATATGACAACTCTTTGACATACACCAACCCAAAAATGACTCCAAAATTTTTGCCAACAACATCAATCAATTGTCAATAACAATGATCAAGCATATTTATATGTTGAACATCGAATATGAAATTAGGCCAAGTTTGACAGGTGTGATGAGCAATGAACAACTATATAGAGAGTGGTAGATAATTGTAGAATAGAAAAACATAATTGATTAGAAAATCTTCATGTTATTCCCATCATGATCTAAAGCTGATCTCTGATACTAGTGATGGAAATCTAAAGAGCTGAACATATATTTTCATAGAGATAATAATAATCAAATAATATATTATCTTTAACATGATAACAAGAATAAAATAAAGGCTATTATATAACAATGGAGGTAGCACAACAACCTCCTAGAAAATAGAATCTAATAACCCAAAATAGTCATGAGTAATAAAAAACCAACTAACATAATAATTAATAATGTTACAGATATTAAATTCTAACACTAGATTAGATTTTTACTTTAATTGTTATTAGTTTAGTGAATATGAAAACATAGGACCTACTTAGGGTTATTACATAGTTTTGCTTGACTTGAGGCTTTGGAACACTCCATAGTAATATTATTGTGGTAAGATATCCCCTAATTTGGTCTAGCAGATCCATATTGGTCATTACCCTGATTATCTAATGTATCCCCAATTGGAAGTGTAATTAGGATCTATCTTCTCTGAACAAGGATTAATTTCTAGATCTAATGCATTTCTCTTTGTATACATTCTAGTGAAATCCAAAATGAATATAACCCTTCAAGGTTTTATTTCACACTTTTCAATTATATCATTTTATTATTTTTCTATATTTACGATACTAGGTTGACCATGTCGGTATAGTTATAACTTATTTGTGTAGGTTTAACACATACTCACATCAAAATGACTCTATTATTTTTGTGTATTTATTCATCAAATAAAGGTTAGTAGATCGAATTGGTTGACACATTACTCTTATTTAATTCCAAATAATAGACTATGTTAAATAAGCAACTTAGTCTCTAAGATAGTATCGAGAATAACAAACTAAGTCTTACAGGTCAACTTAGTATTCCAGTCAACATCTAGATAACAAAATAAGTTGACCAGGTTGACTTGGTCATCTTAATAGGCTTCAAAAAATAAGGTTTAATATAACTAAGTTGACCTAGTTGACATAGTTGGTATAACTTGCATGCAGCATTTAAGGCACTTCAAATAGAAAATTTGTAATCCTTAGCATCTTATAACCCACTAAAGTTCCTTTATTTCTCTCTCTTTCAATTTGGTACTTCATTATAGTTCTATTTTGTGCATGTTTTTAGTAAAAAATTTACAATCCTATAGCAAACAAGGTTGAACTAGTCAACCTAGTTTTGTACTCTATCTTCTATCTAAAAGACTAAGTCAACCTAATCAACTTAGTTCTTAAGGACTCTTGTTTTTACGTTAAAGTAGAAATCTTGTCAACTCTATTATGTAATGTTTGTATATAGTGTCATTTGAACTAACTTTGTACCATTTTTAAATTGGGAATTAACAACTATATGCTAGTAATTAATCCACACTTTCATTTTCATCTATTTGCATGCTTAGAGTAGCTAGCATAGCCTAATTAGATGGTTTTTCAATATACCATTTAGTTTCACTATTTTTATCTTTTTATCACACAATACCAAATCACATAAATTTTAAAACAGATTTAAACATTTGTCTACCTAAGGCCTACTTACTTGGATTTCATCACCAAGCGGGAAGCTAACTTGGTTTTCTGGCTAGGTATAAACACGTGGTTAATGGTATATATTGGTAAAGCATTTGACACCTTTATCACTATGATATTGTGAAATGAGGGGGTAGGTCCAAATACCAAGTCAATATCATTATCAAAATGAATCCCTTTCATCCTAAAAATCTGAAAACCATCCATAAATTGATTTCTAGTTCCCTACTTTCATCCAACATCCCTATCAAACTTAAAATAACATTTTATAATAATCTAAAAACATTTATGATGACCACTTAGTTATCAATTACTTTTTAGTTGACTGCTTTCTCTTTGCTCATTATATGTTATATTGCATAAACTTGCGTTGGCCAACATTGGTGTAAGGTTTTGTGCTTTGTGCCAATTGGATCATTCTCATTGATCTAGTTATTTGTGTGTTTACTTCCATTTCTTACTTCAAATTACATTTCAAAATTTTTCCCTATTTTTAGTACACTATCATTCTATTCAACACAATCTCTTACAAACTATATTTTTACCTAACTATAGTACTGAGTTAACATGGTCAACCTAGTACTCCTTTTTGCCTATCAGATTATAGTACTTAGTTGACTTGGATAACTTTGTATCCTTATAAAAATATTTGTTTTCCTATCTATAGTACTAAGTCAACCTAATTAACTCTATACTCTTATGCCTTCTATCTAGAAATATAAGGTTAACCTGGTCAACTCTGTACTCTTATCTAAATCTTTTCTAGCTTTTGCTTTGCATCATTTTTTTCCTTCATTAATCTCTTTCCTTCATCATCAAATTCCTATTTGAAGACAACACTAAGTTGAATTCAATAGATATGATGAGTCTTACCAACACTAATGGGTTCTCCCATATGCAACTTGTGGCTCATATCCTAGATGAAAGTAATGTACATGTATCCAATCACACTATAAACTATGGGACCCCTCCTCATTCCCCTTCACTTCATAATCCTCTTTTATCATTTAAATATCAACTTGAATTACAGTATACACCATAAATATTCTTCTTCATCAATGATTTTCCTCAACATCAAGGAAAATATCCTTCTACTATTTACCATCTTATGATAAGTGGTTAAATCAAAGATTCCCATTCAATTCTCCCACATTCTCACATGGATTTGAAGACACTAGATTCTTTGCTTCTCATCATCTTCCCTTTATTTTGATCCCTTCTCATACCATGACATCTTCCTCTTTGATTTCATCCACCTCCATTCCTATTATTTCTACTAACATGAAAGGTTCTACATCTAGTGGGCCTCTTCCAAGACCTACTTTTATCAATTCTTCCACTAAAGCATAATTTTCTATCCATGGTAATCATGTCTCTAGTGATGCTTCTTCTCATCCCTCTACTAGTACATATTTTGCCACATAGGTAAATTATGCTACTAGTGCCTCACTTACCAATAATTCTTCTCAAGCTACTACTAACACCCATAGTGGTACCCAAGCCACCCCTACCAATTCCAATGCTACACACAATGACAATAATACAACTCAAACCCATCAATTATTATTAAAAAATCTTAATAAAATAAATTCTTTCCAAGATAATAATGAAAATTGAATGAATCAAATGCAAAATCATCTTATCCATCTTCGAAATCACCCTCAACAGATGTCATGGGGCATGCATAACCAAAATGTTCCCCCACCTCCTCTTTGGGATTCCCATGGTAATCTTATCCCTCAACCTCCTCTTGTTAATAAAATAATCAAACATATTTAAAATGAGCCTCTTCCATCTTAAATTTATAATATCGATATAGGAGGTATCATCCCTACCATTACTTACAATGGGTTAATCGATCCTAATCTCCACTTAAAAACATTTGGAAATCTATATAAAGACTGTGTCAAGTTAAATACTTTTGCCATTACCAAGCTATTATCAAATACTCTCATGGGTGATGCTTTATATTAGTATAACCAAATCAAAGTTCATTACATAACTAGTTTGGAAGATTTAATTATTTCTCTAGTCCAAGAGTTCTAAACTAGTGATCTCCTTGAGAATATCTTAGCCCATTTTATCAATTGTAAGAAACTTGAGATTGAAACTGCATTATCTTTCATCAAATGATGGAAGATTTTATGTAATAAATGTGAACATAATATAGTAGATGAAAACCTCTTTCATCTATTTATGAACTCTCTTTTTCCCAAGTTACAATATTAGGTCTAGACTCTCTCCATGTAAATTGGAAGAGGCCATTTCCAAGCCAAGTGTCAAGATTTCCTTATGCATCAACAAGATCCATCCTAACCTTCTATGGGTAATCGCATGTAAATCAAGAATAATAATCATCATGCTAAAAATAATGGTGTCACTAAATCATATGATACCATTCATACTATTGAAGCCATTGTTCCCAACCAAACTTTGGAACCAACTTCCCCTCTCAACCACATCATTAATCCTCATTTATCTTCAACCAATAACATTAATGTTCATAAAATAGTATCCTTAATAGAATTACAAAAAATTATAACAAGGCCTCTTTTGCATGAAATTGATCCCATGAAATCTTGGTATGATCCCAATAAATTTTGTTACTTTCATGTTAATTAGATTAATTCTCATGAGACTTGTAGATAAATTGATAATTTGGCTATGGATTTTCTTCTTGGTCCCAATTTTGACCATGAATCTATCATTCATAAATTTCAATAAGCCTATGACATTACCTTCAAATCCCATGAAATACAAACTAAAAATAAAGTTTTGAACCAGGCTAATACTCATTTGGCCATCTATAAAGATCATCTTCCAAATCACCAAGATAACAAAGACAAACTTACCCCTTCTACCAATAATGTTGACACTTTTCTCAACCCAAATCCTAAAGATAATGTGGTCAATATGAATAATATGCTAAGGGTGGTTTCCATCATTGATCCTAATCATATCCACATCCCTCAATTATCTCACACATTTCATGTTATCCAAGGTTCTTCTCCAACTCACTTAACAAAGCTGGGGCAAGAAGACCTTATATCTTTTGATGAACCAATCCCAACACCTTCCTTAGATAACATTTATCATACCTTTTATACCATTCCTTTGACCTCTTTACCTATCACTAATGATACTCAAAATTTTATCAACACTTCTTCTCAAAACAAACATACATCAGCTACCCCATATTCTCAAGACAATAAAAAAATTTGTCTTGCAATTAAACCTTCTACATCTTATCAACATAAATTCACATGTACTTGAGCTCCTCCTTCTAAGGACCTCTTTCAACACTATGCACCTCTTTCCAAAAGTCCTCTTATGGGTTATGATGAGTGGGATACTATCATGGAGCTTACTAATCTCCCATCTCAAATCCCATTTCTTGAACTTAAACAGACCTCTCTACATCATCATAATCATCTTATGCATCTTTTGTTTGAAATGAACATCCCTCATCCTCTCATAGAAGGATGCAAATACACATTATCTAGATCATAAGATAGAATTTTATAACAATTTGTAGAGATGTCCATACATTTTGATGAAACAATCAACACTTCTCTTTCCCTCAAATTCCCCATTATGTCTATGATCCTTGATGAGATTTTACTTTGTATAGATAATCATCCTCTTTTTATTAGTGTCTAAATTGGTGATATCCAAGTCAAATATGTTTTTATTGATGAGGGATATGATACTTGTGTTTCCTCTCTTGATTTTATCAAAACCCTTGGATATTCTGAATGTAATCTTAAATCCACATGCAACACATGTCAAAGCTATGATTGAAGGAAAATGCTTCCTTTAAGTTGTGTGTGGATCCCCATTACAATCCCACCTATCACCATTCATGTGAAGGTGATGATATTAAAATTTCTTCTATCCTATAACATTTTTCTCGGTAGGCCATGGACTCATCGTATGAGAGCAGTTGCCTCTTTTGCTTGCCAATGTGACAAATTTAATCATAATAGATCCATCTATAGGATTCTAGGTGATACTAATTCTTGGAATTTTGAACAATTACAAGACCACAATGTATTCAAGATTCCTACCCTTGAACCCTTCCCAAGCATCCCATTTCATGAATCTCAATAGTTTTACTTTCCTTTCAATTCTACCCAAGGTTATAATGGTCAGCCCAAACTCATCTAGAATATTCCCCCTAATCACCTAGATTTTGATGATGATGAACTTGAAGAGATCAATCTCAAGATTAAAAATTTGGATCTCTCACCTCATCTCATTTCTCAGCTTCCCCATTCTTTATAACCTCATTCCTATCAACCACCTTGTGATAATATACCTATTGCCATAACTAAGACTCAAAATTACATTCACCACACCACATCGAATGATAATGTCATCCCTACCTACATCATTGATCTTAATACACTTGATTATTATGATGGATATACCTTAGATGATCCATTCTTAGGAGGTTTTGTTTAGGCCTAAGATGATAAGATTATTCA
>JARHVA010002147.1:717500-887500 GCA_037957365.1 Torreya grandis
CCCACCATGATGTCTCTTTCCCTCCACCACTATTTTGGATCCCCACTCTCCCTAACCTACCATTATATGCACTGGTCAATAGGCCAACCATCGGATTCAACCAACCACCCATGTTTTTAATAAATCAAAGGTAGGTTGTATTAAATCACAAAATATGTTGGTTAAACTTCAAGTATCTACTATTACATTCAATTACTAAATATATCTAAAGTGAATTGGTTAAAGCAAGTTTGTAAGAACATTTAAAAGTGGGAAGGTCTATATAGTTTGGCACACTCCACCAAAGTTCATTTTTGGTGTGTACGTTATATTGAACTTTTGGTTTTTATTTAAAGGGAGGGACTTTACTATGGTGGGGGATAAGCATATTATATGGTGGAAAGATAACTTCTATGTGGTGGTCCATTTTGACATGGGAAAATAAATTTTGTGGGATTTTCTTTAATGCATAGTTTTTTATTATTTTTTTAAAAAACAATCTCATTGTATTATGGGAAATTATTGCAAGTAGAGCATTTGTATTATTTCATTACCATTTAGATCTCATTTGTTGAAGACCAATGGGTGAATTCTAGTTTGGCAGGTGGCCAAACCCCCTTACAAGTAAGTAATTATTTTTCTCCTTATCTGCTCTTGCTTTCTCATTATGATTTTGGATGAATTTTTGGCTACAAATGACATCCTATTTGCATGATATTTGACCCACGTTGTACTGTTTATGCCACTATTATACTTTGCATTATTTCAATCTCATTTTTAACTGAGTCTAACATCCTTTGCTTATGTTTACAATTTGTGGTGACATTTTAGTGGTGATGTATTTGCTATTTTGTGACAATTTATTGAGAAATTATTCATTATTTTGCCCCTACCTTATCTCTTTCATTTGTTAAAGATCAGAGGGTGAGGTTTGGTCTAGTAGGAGGTCAGACCCCCTCATAGGCAACACAAACTTCTATCTTTCTTCTTCTTGATTACATTGTCATCATTTGTTGCACTCATGGATGCATTTTTGAATGAGTTTGACATCTTATTCTTGAGTGTACATTGTCACTACTATAGAGTTTCTTGTGTTATGGGATCTACATTATACTTCATACACTCATTATCTTATATGAATTTTTAGTTGAGACTGACATCCTTCTTTTGCATGTGCTTTACACATTGATTTTGGATGTTGATTCTTTTATGGTGTGTTTACATACATTATGGATTTTTTCACCATTTTACACACTCTTCCATTAGCCCATAACATGCATCATTACTTAGACATACTAGTATTTGTGTCATGTCTCCTTGAGGCCCCTTTATTATCTATTTTCCTTCTTTTACGGAGACACCTCGTTGCTCCCTTATTTTTGGAACATATCTCTTGATGGATTATTCAACAAGTTGATAGTCTCGTCGTTTGGAGCTATTTTGGTGAAGCTCAGTGTATTCTTTATCTCCATCTAGTGATTTTTGTGTATGGGTTATATTATACTCACATTGATTTATAAAGTGTCATAGGGGGTTTGATGATTCAGCCTTGTCTACCTTTATGCATTTGTGTGCACTATTTTGGGTAGATTTTCACTTCATAAGTTGCTTATCTCTTCCATCACCACCATGGGCCATCATATTTGAGAGATATTTTCTATATTTTTGACACCTTTTTTGATAGTTGACAATATACTTATTTAGAGCTATTATGGTGTATACAGTGTCAACTTGTTCGGTGTTCAAGTAGTAGATTCAAACCACTCATGCAGACCTTTTTTCTCCACTCCACCTAGATAGTAGTATGGGGTGTGTGTATATTTTGCTTCTTGAGTTGAGCATTACTTACACATACATTACTCTTTTTTAATTTCATCACCATTAATAGTCTTCATGATTGAAGCTATTCTGGTGAAGCCTAGTGTCAATTATTTTGTGATCAAGTAGTGGATTTGGACCACTCATACATATTGAGTTATTTTATAAATTATGAGTACTTAGAGTGTGAATTTATTTATAATCATCATTGGGCGGCTTATAGCCCTATATTATTCTTTTTTATCTTTTGAGGGGAGATTTTTTCCTATAGGTTTTCTCTCTTTTTCTCCATTTTATGAGATTTTTTTATATGTTGCTCTTTATAGTGTTTTTTTGATTTTTCCTTTGTGCATGGGTATTTTATTCAAGAAATTTGTTTGTCATAACCCATAAGAATATTGTTACTTAATTCCATGGATTTCTTGGTGATTATTATAGTGATACCAGTGTGGTATCCTCAAGAGTGACATTGGTGTTGTAACCCCATCATATTTGTTTTCACTTCTCACCATCATGTTGGAGGGTGTTAAAGCTATGCTTTCTTGAGTCCATCATTATACCAGTGCTTTAATATGTTTGTGTTTAGTGATCTTTGTATTCAATACTATTCCTACTTTCACTTCGCAGTTATAGCGACTTGACATCCATGTACTCATGCAAGATGGATTGGCATCTATACGGACACACAACTTCATATTTCATCCTCTATTGTTATCCCCTAGCTTCACTTGAGGGGGGGTGTTAGAGTATATTATTCATGCTTTATAGGCTCTAGATATTTGTATTTACCTAGTTTTGTCTTATGTGAGGTTTAGTCTCACATTGGTTAATTTAGCTTACATATTATTTTGCCTTGCTTAAATAAACAAGTTCTATACATTGTACTATACATGTTTTTTATATTTCATAATCTTTTACATATCATTTGAGTATATTAATTATTATTTTTAATTAGTTTATTTTGAGTATATATTGAAGCATAAATGGATATAGTAATGAGTCATTTGAGAGATCTTGGCTGAAGAGTTTTGATAACTCTTTCAAATATTAAGTCGATTGGATCGACCTTATCAGTCAAAACTTTCAAAAGGGTTTAGGGTTAGATCCACCTATAAACACAATAATTTCTCCATTTATAAGAGAAGAGGATAAGAAGTAAGATATATTTTGAAACTATTTATCTACCATTCTACTTGAGGAGCAAGCTTAAGGTTTCATACTTTCTTTAGAGATATAGATCTTGTCTTATAGACAAGTCTTTTGGATGCATTGATAAGTTATGTAGACTAGAGATATTTATCCTTGTCATCCTTACATACCATAACAAACTCTTGTGAATCACCTTGGCTAAGGGAGATATTGAGGCTCGATGGGTTCATCTTTAAAGGCTAGTATTCCTAACTTTGTTCCTCCTTTGTAAGAGTAGATAGATATGTCTTTGCACTTCTATTTCATGCATCAGGATTCTGTATATGATTATGTGAGTATATATATTCTATGCATGTTTAATTTGAGTGTTTATTACTCACACTTTTTACCATAAGATTTAGTGAGAACTAGATTAGATTTTTTATTTTACTTGTTATTAGTTTAGTGAATATGAAAACATATGACTGAGTTATTGCATAGTTTTTCTTGACTGGAGGCTTTGGAACCCTCCCTAGTAATATTATTGTGGTAAGAAATATCTTAATTTATTTTACTAGATCCATATTGGTCATGACCATATTTATTTAATATATCCGCAATTGGAAGTGTAAGTAGGATCTATCTTCTTTAAGCTAGGATGGATTTCTAAATCTTCTACATTTCTCACTGCATACACATGTGCTCTCACATCCTAAGGTACGTACTCATGTCTTTGCTCTTGAGGTATTTACTACTCAATAAGATGTTCTTTAAACACATCCTAATGAGCTTCTTCTTCATGTCCATGAATTTCCTATTATAGGGCTATAATTTGGTCTCTAGTCTCATTTATAGCTATAAGAATCCAATCCAACTTTTTTGTTTGCTCAGTGAAAAATTGGTTAGGATCAAATGGAGGATTATTTTTATTGACATTTAAAATACCCTCTCTATATGCTCTAGTTCACAATATTTTATTTTCTATTAATAAATGGATATAAAAATATTAACGGACTCATTGAGTCCTAGAATTTGAGTGACATCTCTGATACCATAATATAACATCTCCACTGGGATTTACTAGAATAACATATATTTTTTTTTGTAAATCATATTTTATGTATTATTTCATTATATTACAAAATGATAATCTAATTAGTGATCTTAGAATACATACTAAGTATGGTAAGCATAAAGTAAACATATAACATCTATTAGTTACGGATCACTAGCATCACATAAAACAAGACATAACCGCACATAAAAAGTGATTACATAAAATCCAAACATGGCTGGTAAAATAATACATCCATTAATGTTAGTGTATAATAAGTAATTAATTACATTTATGAATAGCATTATGTCTTAATATAAATACAATATCATATACAAGGCTCCATGGAACATGAGTCTTACGAACTTTGATATCTCTAATAATCTCAAGTGTTGTCTCCATATAGTTATTTTGTGTGGAGGGAGAGAATCATCCAAAAACTTTTACACACCAACCATGAACCATCGATCCCCTACACAATCCTCCAATTAGGGAATGGTCCTCCATTCATAGATAGGTAAATAGTGATGGTGCAAGAATCCAAAGAGATAAGCTAGTACTTGTGTGCTATAACATTTATACTACATGATGTGTACTATAAAGAAAATGTGTTCTAACATAATATCACACACACATGTAAATCATACACGTGAAATGATAATGTATAACTAAATATTGCATTGACTAATGTTTTCAAATAATTATTGATCTCTATAATCAGTAAAATTCATACACACCAATTGATTGGATTACCTTCATCTAGCATTGGTGATGTTAAATATGCCAGTGAAGTTTGTCTCACTACTTAGTTAGTACCAATAATGAAATATTTGGTTAATATAAATATAACCAATAGATTCATATAGATTATTTCCTACTAGCAGCTATAAATCATGCAGAATACAAGAATACTCATAATACATACCTTAAGCCTATCAAATGTATGAATGAATCTCTATTATATTAATTTCCACATTAATAATAATCATAACAAGTATAATTTATACCAAACAGGTATAATATATATAGACTATAAGTTTCTAATTTTCATAAATAAATTCAATTGTAGTACATCCAAAAATATCATAGCATATTGTACATATTATTCAATTATGAATAGTAATCATGAATATTTTGAAGATCAGTTAAATCATAAACAAAAACACAATCTTTCATTTATGCAACCTATTATACTTTAGGAGGTTGTATGCATATAATTATAGTGTCATATCCCTCATGATTATGTGACTTAATTTAATAGTCAAAATATATAATTATAGGCATGCATCCCAATGTATAAATATAAGATATATATGTATACAAGTACCTAAATTCTCATATAGATATATTTAGTATATTTATACACCTTTCATAATATATACCACACAATTTATATATTCTAATACACAAATACTATTTTTCATACTAACAATAAATTTCATTTTTCTTATAGAAACTTATGTGATTATAACTAACTATTTAAATTTTCATGAAAAAACATCAAGATCTATATAGGGTTTAAACATTTTCAAAAATCCTTATAGATTTGAATCAACCTATATACATTAATATTCTTATCCCTATGTCCATATAATTCCTTCCCTCCTTAACATGTTTTGTCCTCAAAACATAAGAAGAAACCAAATAATGAGTGTGTTTCAAATTATTGCACACTTACCTCCAATCTTGATCATCTAGCCATCCATATATGATCTTAGCAAGTGATAGTTTTCCAAGCTTGTTTCTAAATTCTATTGTTCTCCTTTGATTTCATTGATGATCATAACTATACTGCTTTGGTGTCCATGCATAATTATTCCTCTTTTTATTTGATGTACCATATTCCATTACACTACTCTGATTCCATATATGACCATAGTAGGTATTATTCCATGCATATTGATAATGATTTACCCATTCATCACATGTTCCATAGGCCATTGCATTTCTTTGATTCCATACATGAGCATAGTAGTTCTTCTTTGGTTTCTATGCATAAGCATAGTGATTCGAAATGTAATTTTTTGTATAGTCAAAATGATTATTGTTATGACACTCCCTCACCTAATTCCATAATTATTTCTCTCATGATGATGTGGGTGTCTATATACCTCAACTTTTTCTAATAATTTGACATTATCCACATTTTATTCTACCTCGTCCACCTTTTCCTTCTTTGTCTCTTGAGTAGATGAAGTGTTCATTTCTAATTGTAGTGTGTCTTTATCTATGTCATTAAAATCTTCTTTATTCTCTTCATCACCTATTTTAATCTCATCCTCATGATCTACATTGATTTTTATTAGTGCCTTTCCCACTATGATATCCTATAAAGTGACCTTTTGTTTCCTATACCAAAACTTCATGAACTTCTTCTAAACATTAAGATTGATTGTTCCCAAGTCTCTAACCATGGATATCTAAGAACCATATCTACATCATCCATATTAAAGCATAAAAATATAAATGCAAAATATATTTTTACATAATGAGCTTCAAATCTTCAAACATTGGAATATTCTTACCATCTACTTGAACCTCCTCGATATTCTTTGCTTGAATATGTAGATGCTTGGCCACATTCATGTTGATGAAGTTATTCTTCCTGGTAGGGTTTATGGACACAAAAACCTTATTCTTTTGAATGTATCTATGAAATTGAAAAATTGACTCTGATTTCTTTGGAGCCAAATTATTTGAATACTTATCATCCAATTCTTCTTCTTCTACTTCTTTTTCTTCTTTTTCACTTGCATGTTCTTCCTCATTGTCATTATTTTCTTCCACTAAATTTTCTTCTTCAGCATCGTCATTCACTTCTTCATTACCATCATTATCTTCTTCTTCTTCTTCTTCTTCCTCTTTTTCTTTTATATCCCATCGATCTAGGAAGACCTGTTCCATTTCTTCCCATGAAGAATACTATTATACAAAGCTCAACTGATTAAACCAATGTTGTGTAGGCCCAGAAAAAGAAAGAGATAGACATGTTTGATTTTTTTTTTAATTATTATTCTCCTTAAAAATAATCCACCATTCTCTAGAATGAATATCATCCTCCCTTAGAAAATACTTGCAACTTCATGATCTACAAAAAAACTAGGGTTAACGAAATACCCTAAAATATCAATAACTCATTAAAAACTAATAAAAATAGTCCCAAATTTTTTATATATCTTTGCCTTATGATAATGGAACTTTAAAAAAAAATTGTGAAACTTTTCCACAAATTTTGGCCTATAGATCAAATATATGAAAAATAATAAAATCATAATAAATCACTCTAAAAATATTAGATAACTCTTAAATTTTGTTTTTAGGCTTCCTATGTTATAATACAATACTAAGAAAATTTCACCAAAAAATTCTTTATATTTCGGAAGATATGATGAAATGAGTAAAAACCTTAAAATATGAATAACTCCCTCAAAATTAATCATAAAGGCTCAATTTGTTTAGTAAGACTTCCTTGTAGTATTATTCATATCTAGTAAAACAATTGTGCAGAAATTTGTAACACGTTGAAAGATATTTATGATTTTAAAAAACCAAGGTTTCACTCCACACAAATTGCTCAAATCAAAGCTCTGATACCACTTGTTATGATCTACAATTATAATAATTAGAAAATATGTATAATATAATGTAGAAAAACATAAAACAATATATATTGGTGGACCAAGATGTTCATATATTAAATATATGCAGAAATAGAATACCCTTGAGGTAGGGCAACACCATACAATACTCCTTTAGGAAGGAATAACTCCACAATGTTTCGTAGAGGGGACAAACTCCAATATCCTCTTACAATAGAAGAATCAATGATTAATTTATTTTATTACAATGATAATTATCTCATTTATATACACCTCTATCTAACTAACAATGTATGAGTAACCTCCTAATCCCAATGTAGGTCGACCATTACCCAATACACTAATTCCACAAGTTACTCCATTATCCTAATATAATGGACTCCTTTAACTAACTATAGGGGATGTGTGCCACATTTTGGCATCTCCATCAACCCATATTTATTAATATATCATATCCCTAGGTATATAGCATACATTATCCCCAATTATTAAAAATAGAGTTTAATAAACAATCAACCATACAAACCTATACATTGCTTTTGTTTATTTATTGGAGGTTTATACTCATTCTGAGTGTCTATATGTATCTATACAATCAAATCAACATATAATACAAAATCATTGAGAACCATACACTAACATACCTTGAAACATTTGTATACATGCTCAACCAATGAAAATAGTTCACATTTATTCATTCAAGCTTGATACTATTGATTTCTTTGTAAGTAAAACTCATAAGTTTAAAGACACCAATTACACTATAGGTTCTATAATGGAATTTACACCTCTATATTTCCACACTATAACTTATATGTGTACACAACCCTCATACATATGTTCAGTACTTTGAAAGATGAATATACACATAGTTTATATATCCTTCCTTTTTAAATATCAATAAACCCACAGTTCATATATCTTCACTTTTGTGTTATAATACCTACTCTGTCCAACCATATGTATTCTCATAGTTTGTAAAACAAAAGTGCATAGTTTGTTTATGTATATGTTCATAGTGTTTAAGACATATGATATAGTTAATTCACACACACACACACACACACACACACACACACACTCACCATTTTGTATAATAACTATACACATAGTCCATATATATATATATATATATATATATATACATATATACTTTATTTTGAATGACATGAATACACAACCCACACATTATGCTAACCCTATTTTGACAGTCATCCTTTATATATATGGTAACCCAAATTGACAGTATACATAATTTCTTTGTAAACCCATTCAAGTAACAATTTGATTCCAACATCAGTCAAATTAAAACATATACTAGACATGTATATTATATCTATCTACTTAGTATTTTGATAACCATCTGCTTGAGTATATTGTATATAATATAATTTATGTAATAGAACTCATTACTTGTATATATCAAACCATCTGCCCAGGTTTTCACTTTATTAAGTTAGGGCATTTTCCATTTCAACAATAAATATATTAAACCTTATTATTTCCCCACATCCAGTACTAGTCTATTTCATAGGGGTTTAAGGTATAGTGATTTAGTTTTCTGGATGGACGAGCCAGGCATAGGGACAAACTTGTATCCATATAAAAGGCATACCATTTTAAAAAATCCCTAAGAGATAATTTTTCATTCATAATTCTTTTGAGACAAGCAATAATAAAATAACATTACCAACCTCTTAATTATTTCTAGCTGAAATTGTATGAACCAAATAAATCCTCATCTTCTTCTTTCTCATCTCCTATTTCTTCTCTTCTCTCTCTTTTCCATTATCTTCCTCAAATCACCTATTATCGTAAATTTTCCATCTCACTTACTCAATTCGAGCTGCATGCAACTATTAGATTATAGCCCATAGTTTTCCATGCATAAACTGAATTATCCAATCAAAATGAGACTTAACATAGTTAAATTCCCATTGACTAAACTAGGAAAATCCCTAATATCTCTCTAAAAATTTCCCCAAATAAATTTATCATTAATTTAGTCTTTTAACTCCTTCATGGACTACCTATGTTACATGCCTATGTATCCCACAAAAAAGTCCTCTTTTAACATTATTAACAATGATGACTATCACTTCAAACTTTATGATAGTCTATGCATGTGAATAAAATCTAGGATTAGTCTTTAGGATATAATCCAATTTTGTTACTTATTAAATATAACAACTTCATGAATTTAATAATAACTAAACTAATTATATTCTTTCAACAATAATGGTAAATCAGATAACTATTAAATTAATCATAATAGTATTATAACAACATGATCATTTTGTTCTTACTATGTTATATAGAATATCCTATGTCTTTCATTATATTCATATACTAAGGTGTTATGCCATATAAAATGATAACCTACTAATGTTCTAAACATTACAAAGACATTATGGTTAATCTATATATAATAGTAACTAGATACTATTCACATAGATTTAAGTTCTTGTAATCATTAACAATCATGAATATAATAACATGACATAATCATACAACAACATTATACACTAAATATACATATAATAGCTCCAATGCAATCACACAAGACTAATTCTACAAAAGAATTAAACTGAACTAATATACAACTAACATATATAATCATTTACTTAAAAGTAGATAACATAAAAAAGTACTAATTCTAACAATTCAAATAATGCGTATAATGTGTACTATCTAATGTGGTGTGTGCATGGGTTTTAGCCATTCCTCTATCATCCCCTAACACCTCCATCTATGTTATCCTCTATGATTATACTCTTCCTCCATCATGATCTAAGGGATGAAACTCTCCTGCATCCAACTTACAACAAGAAGGTAGTTATCCCATAACATTATAGTTTATATCATAAAAGACTATTGTAATAAAAAATTAATATGATCATAATGTAAATAATATACAATACATATAACTCGTAGCAATTTAATCAAAGCAACATACAATTGTCCCATAACAACATATCACTTACATTGTAGTTAAAAATTAATTAATCAATTTAACAACCATCATAATCCATAGATAATTAGGTAAATTAACTTAGTGAGAAATCAGGTTGTGATAGTTGATCTAGGTTAGGGTTTTGCATCTAAATCACATTACTTTTGTTATTTATGTAATCAATTCTATTTTCATGCTTCTATTTCATTATAATGAAGACTCATGTGAGTTTTGTTATCAAAATGGTGTTTTGTTATCTAGTATTCAACTAATATTCTAGAATCAAATATAAAAATCAGAATTCATAAATTTATCAGAAAAGGATTACGAAAAAATATAAAATTATTTTATTTTCTTTGAAAATGGACATTAAAAAAAGTTATCACACACACACACACACACACACACACACACACACACACACACACACACACACACACACACACACACACAAGCATATTTTTTGTTCTTTTTTCACACCTACTTTGCTCATGTTTTCTTATAATTTTTTATCTCTACTTCGTTCATAAATTATTTTTACTAATTTTTTGTATATTGTAATTCCCCTAAATCATGTTCTTATAAACGAAGAAAAAATAATTAGTTAATGTTCTTTTTTCACACCTACTTTGCTCATGTTTTCTTATATTTTTTCATCTCTACTTTGTTCATAAAGTATTTTTACTAATTTTTTGTATATTGTAATTCCCCTAAATCATGTTCTTATAAATGAAGAAAAAAAAATTAGTCAATATCCAATGAGAGAAATAAGAGAAAATTAGAGTTACTTACAAAGTGTGATAAAATCTTAATAGAGGGAAAAGCTTCACAGTGGGAAAATACAAATACCTAGATTTTAAATATTACAATTGGCTTTAGTGAAAAACAAACTAATCATATTATCATAAAGTTTCAATGCTCATTTATTTAGCATTTCTTAAGGAATAAGATACAACATATATAATATTGATATATATTTTTCTAGTTCAAAGCTAACTGTTTTATATAAATGGCTCATGTTGGTCACATGATACATCATGCCTGGTGTATTAGGTTCAATTGTAGGGGAATAACTTAAATGTATCCAAATTTATCCAATTACAACATGGGAATGAGGATTCAATTTACAATGGCCTAGATAAAGTGTTTCTTGATGTTTTACCAAAAAAACATTTAAATGGAACAATTGAGCATGCAAACAAAAATATTAAAAAATGATGATTAATTATAGTTTGAAGTTTTATTTGGGGCCCATGAGGAGACCCATAGGACAACCTACTTGAATGGATTTAAGGGTATTATATGTAGAATTAATTTGTGAATGATAGATATCTAAGACATGCATAACATAAAATAACAAGGAAGGTGGAGGATACAATTGACAATTGATATAGAGCTGTAATAGCATATTTGTATTAATCTAAGTTATTATAATATGTAAGATGTTATATGTATGGTGTCTATTGTTAGAGGTACAATCAATAAGAGCAGGGGGGTTAATCAATGAGCCTAGATATTTAAAATTTAGTTCTAATCCTTTCAAACTCTTAATCAATTACCACAACCATTTATGAAGCATACACATTAATCATAGTAATGAACAAGAAAGACAATGCAAGATCAATCACATAACATGTGACATATGTGGGAGACCCTATTGGGGGATAAAACCCACTTGAACCTATAATTGGAATACTATCCTATAATAATAATATCCAATTTAGACTAGATACAACTGATCAAGGAACTATAATCCATATTTAGTGAGACTACAATCCCACAAGATGCTACCACACATGTCTAGCTGAGCTGCAACAACAACTAGAATTTTAGAAAGTTTCACCTTAAAAATAGGATGAAACCACCTTAGATGATGAGATGCCACAACAAAACATATGAACACATCCACCTTTGAATTGATGTCTTCAAAACCTAATGATGGACCTCTGATTATCACTCTTCATCTTTGCTCATATTCAATCTGCAAGAGCACTATTCTACCAAAAAAATTATGACCTATAGGCCATACAAATAGTTATCAATTTTTTATAATCTTAAAATCATACACAAGGCACTCTACCCTCCTTTGTTTCACAATTCACACACATAATACTCTCTCAAAACTCTCCTAAGTCTGTCACTCAAGTCTAGAAACCAACACATTTAGTTTCACTATTTATAAAGAAAACGTGATAATAAATACTTTGGTCAGATACTAGGCATGCCTTAAACCTTAATTAAAATATCTCATTGATACATATCTTAATAAAATATTCATAGGTTGGCTATAGCAACTATGGGTCACCCTTAAGCAGCTACACCTTTTAATAAGGCCCTTATAGCTCTTATACATCTCATGGAGACTTGTTCCCCCATTTAGCACATCAATAAACAAAAAAATAACATAAGACTACTTATAAATGTATATATCCACACTACATGACCCTTTAGTCATCCTCAAATTCTTATGTTCATCATTACACTCTTTTGTACAAGATCAAACAACATTTTGTGCACACAGTCACCATGAATAAACAAGTAGTCACCATCTTAAGATTTATTCATACTATATATGAATGGTCAAACCTTCATAATGTACATATAGAATCATTATAGAGTCTACAATACTCCCCAATAGCTAATTCATCAAGATATTTTGAAACAACATCAAAACTAAGTTGAACAATCTTTTTAGGTCACTTACAATCCATGCATGAACACATAGTCAGATTTAAACCTTCATAAATATGACTCTACACACATTAAAATATTTAAATATATATTTATATGTGTGCCTTCTAGTCCTCTACAAGTTCTCTTTTTACTGCACTACCAAATTCTACTTGGATCAAAAGTTAAGGCCTAAAAACTACACACTAGTCTTTCCTTCATAATTTCAAATATTCAAATACAATTGGTCATAGTTAAACTTTGAACACTATGCTTGCATCTCATGTCCTCTTAGATTTAGATCAATCTAATGACATTGATCCTCTATGAACTTTAATCCATAGGCACCAATGCTCAAATGTTAAACCTTAGTCATTTTGACCTCATCTCGTGCATCCTTACAATGTTAACTCAATACTCACCAACAATCTTTGCAGATCAACCAGGTCTTTATTATGAAATGTGCACCATTATATAAATCTATATGTATACCCAATCATCATTATATCCTTATCCTTTACCTTTTCTTAATCATTAAACAATGTGCACTTTTTTCCATCTCATTGCTTCTTGACATCTTAGAGAAAACATAGTCCATCGATCTCCTTGAAAATTGATCAAACTTTACCTCTTCCATATTTGACAAAGTATGGGGACCATTGTAATTTATCTAAAAATCCAATTTTAAACATAAATTTTTTTTACTATGCTTAGATGGATGATCTCAAATTTGGACCATATGATCTCCTTACATAGGAGAATCCATCCATATAACAATCTACTCCTAGAACCCACACATGTACGAGATATGCATCATCAACATGCTCACTCAATTTTTTTTTCCACAGAGCCAACTATCCTTAAACCTTCTTGGAAGGCCAACTTAGCTCATGCATATTTTTTGATGTGATTCATCGCATGATCTAAAATTAATCATAAATAAACTTAGTACAAAATTGAATAAATCTATATGACCACCTTCTCTTGAAATTTCCACACATTCAAGATATTAATTTATTAATATGTTTACTTGGATCTTCTTGCCTCATTTCAAATTTGGCTAAGTATGGGAAAACATTATCAAAATGCATGTGAACCCAAATTTACACTTGCATATCTTTTGATGTGTTTAGGCACATAACCTGGGATTTAACACATAAGAATGAGGCATAATACTAAATAAACCCATGTGAAAATTTACTCTTCATACCTCCATGCATGCGAATGTTGACATCATCAACATGCTTACTCATCTCTATTTGAACATAAAAAACACTATCAAAATGCCTACGAGCCCAACTTTGAACCCACATAGCTTTGACTGTGTTTAGGTGTATGACCTAAGATTTATCGCATAGTAACTAGAGACTAATGTGATCACAACCATATGACCAACTACCCTTGACTTATCTACATGTAGAAATAGTGATGTCATCAAACTGCCTACTCATATTTTTTGCCACTAGACCCAAAATGTCTAGATGACAACAATGATCAACCAGATGAAATCCACTCATGAACACAAGCACTCAAATCATAGAAAAAAATTAGGAACATTTTACACATGCTCAATACTACATACTTATCCTTGAACATTTCTAACCATGCCAAAATAGAAGATCAACCGATTATACTTCAAGCATACTAGGACAAGCACATTGCACACTTTGTCATTGTCACTTAAACTATCAAGGCTCTTCATCCACTCACTTGGACATCTTCATGACATCATAATGCCATCCTTGACAACCCTAAAACATATTTATACTCTCTAACTTCATTCTTATCTTTTTTATTTACATACAAAAAATATAAGTGAACATTAATATATAGTGGAGGGAGATGAATCATCAGTTGACCCATTATAAATGTTGGTACTAACCGTTTTATAACTAATGAGAGTGGTGACATCATCAGCCACAATTAATAATAAATTATGTGCTATAGTGTTGACAGTGTAAGTGATTTATAGTAACACTAAAGATGGGTTATAACTTGTGGTTTGACATGTGGGTGTTGAACTCAATGCAAAATCTATTAACATTAGTGCTAGGCTAGATGAGTAACACCCAATAACTGTAGTTTTATCAAGTAACCTAGATACCCATAAATCAATAGCCTCTCCTTAAAGAACTATTGTCCCCATTGTATGAATTTGTGGTAAAATACATGGATATAATTTGGCAACCTTTACTTCTATAAACCATTTTCCCCTAGAAGGCACTTGTCCTACTTTAATAATCGATAAGAGAGAAATATCTTGTTGACATGTCTATTTGAATCTAGAATCAATGACTTGATCCATTTTTATGGGAGCATTTCATTATGAATTTATCTCTATTTGTTAAGGATTTTTTTACTGCATTTCATGTATTTGGCTAAGGTGTAAAGTAATGGCATAAGAGCTATGGATTGAAGACTAGATGCAATCTAAGATATGAAGGAAAATTAAGTTTGAAAGACTACTCTCCTAATTATTTGGTAATGATGTATGGCCCATACCTAATTGGACAAAACTTTTAGTAAAGTTGTGTCAATATTTCCTTTTATAGGTATAGTCAAACTTGATCACCAACCTTAAAGATGTGTATTGTCTGATGATTATCAAGGCATTGTTGTAATTATTATCACCCTTTTGTAGTATGGTATGCACTTGTTGAATTTGCTAAATGAATTAAACAAAATTTTCAAATTTCCTTTGAGTTGAAGTATTTATTGATGGTGGGAAAAGATAAATTATGTGAAGGGTGTCATAGGTTAGAAACCAAAGCAAAATTGAAAAGAGTTGTGTGCAAAAGAGTTGTGTATAGCTCTATTATAATTGTGTTGAATGAAAGGAAAGATTTCATCCTAAGTGCATTTATTTTTTGAATTGTACACTATGATAAGATGCACTATCATCTTATTTACAACTTCTACATGTCCATCAGTCTATGGATGGAATGTGGTAGACTTGTTTAGCTTTGTGTCTTTTTCACTCCAAAATACCCTACAATTTTTTTGAAATGAGACTCTCATATTAGTTTATGCATCTTTTCCTCATGTGGAATGGTCAATTATCCAAGGTGATATAAGAGTCCATCTTGTAAGTAGAAATATGGAACTGAATTACCGCAAAAAAATTTAAGATAGATATCTGTGAAATCTATGTAAAATGGATACAATTTTAACCATATGTTGACTTCATGTCTACATTCTTAAGTACAAAATAGAGATCTTGTGCTGGTGGATGGCTTAGATAATCTATAATTAGATTTGTACTTGCCTTCTCATGGTTGATTTTCAAATGAACTGTTGAAGATAATAATACCAATTCTGATGTCACTCTTATATATCTTATTTTAAGTCTATAAGAAATTATGCAAATTGTGATCTATGTTGACTATAGTATCCTTTCCCAAGATATAATGCTTCCATGCTTGAACAATAGCATAATGATCATAATAATATATTGTGTAGTTTATTACATGTGTGGTGAAAGTTTCATTATTGTAAGGAACTGGGTGACCATATTAAGTGAGGACTGATCCAAGTGTATAATTTAATGCATTTATATTAATCTCAAACGGTTGTTGAATATTAATTAATGCAAGTACTGGTTTAGAATAGAGTTTGCATTTTAGTTCCTCGAATGATTTATAAACTGACTAGAGAAACTTGACTTGAATTCCACTTTTGGTAACTTGGTTTAGAGGCCAAGTCACATGAGAAACACCAAGCACAAATATGTAGTAGAAATTTGTTAATTTATCTAAGTGATTTAAAATGAAAATAAATCCAAATTCCAACATCTATGTTTGAAGTGGAATGAACATGCGATGCGGACTAAACACTCTAAAATAGGGAATCCCCTTTGAATTTTCATGAGTAGACATTTAAGTTAATATTATAGCTTTGATAATTTAAAATTAAAAGTTATTTATTCCATAACTGTCATATATTTGAACTCAAATTTTCATTGCATGCCTCCAATGCATCGTGATTAGACTATATCATCTAATAGAATCCCTAAACAAATCTTTAGGTGTCCAAATCATGCCCCAAATCTTGAAACTTTGACTCATTGTCCTTCTTGTTCTAACCATCACCATATGAAACCACCAACCATGTAATTAGTTTTAAAATAATAGACATAACTTGAAAATTACATTTTATAATGTTATGACCTCAAATATTTGTTTGTCTCAGTTGAACCCATTTTGATCATTCCAAGATGTGACCAATTGCTTGTCAGCTCCTTCACCATACCAGGTGGTAGTCCTAACATCATCCCAAATTTTTAGGGTAAATTTAGTAGTAGATAAATTTTCCCTATAGGAAGGTATTTTTTTACATAAATTTAGGAGGTTGGACTTTAGGGACTCACAACTTACACCTTGGTTTCTAAGACTCACTGGGTAGCTATTTTACCCACTTTGAGGTGGATCAAACATTTATTCAAGAGTTTATCCCTATCCCACCTTGATCTACTTCAGTCTCAACTTCACCCTAGTTCTTTGTTTGGCAAAATTTTCATTATAGTCCAATCCAAAAACTTGGATTTTCCCATTTTAGCTTAGGATATTAGTGTAGATGTCTAGTTGGCCACTACTCCATTATTGTACATGATTTATGCCTTATATACCCAATCTAAAGATCCAATTTGAATGTTTTGATCTAACCTTTTTGCATTAATAACAATTATGTTGGGTAGCTTTAAATCTTCATATCCACCTCTTTATTTCCTTTGGTCTCTTCAGTGTTACACAATTAAAGTGTGAGTTGAGGGAATTATCATCATTTCATAACCTAATTGTCACCTACAAGTCAAAATTATAGTTTTTCCAATCTATCTATTAGGCATTCACATTTCATGCATTAGATTCTAGTCCTCAATAGTTATCTACTTTAACACTCTCAGGAGGATCTTGCAATTATTTACGATTCCTTTTCTATCACAACTAGATATAATTCAACTTCAACTTCACCCTAGTTCATAACTCACCTCAGTTTATTTCCCACCCAATTTTCAAATGTATCTCACCCAAAAAACATGATTTCTCCATTTTAGCTTTGGATTTTGACTAGTTTTTTTATTTTTCCAATATTATACCTAGTTAAACCCTATCAAACACTCCCCCTAATAATATATATTAATGGTTTTGATTTATCCTTCCAAATCTAATCCCATTGTTATTGAGTGGATTTAGACCCCCATATTTAACTCTTATTACCTGTGTCCTTCAACTTTGTAGAATTGAAGGTTTATTCATTATGAGCCAAGGGAATCAATGATCCTGGTGGCATTTCCAAAGCTATCTCAAATGATACTAGTAGAACCTACTTTCTGGTTCATGGTGACAACCAATTAGTTTTTATGCTATGCAATAATGCACTATCAACTCTAGTGACTCACGATACTTCCAATATCAACCTAGTAAAGCTTTATTCAATGGTTCACCAGATACCACACCAGTAGTTCTAGTGGCATAGGATAATCAGGTAGCTTGACCACAACCTGGTATCTAAGAACTCCAATTCTTTTGCAATACACATCATGATCGCAAACACCTATGGTTCAAACCACATAGTCTAACTCTCTCAATGCAATACCAACAAGTGATGATGGTTTTCTTGTTCCTATATTTAGTGGTGCAGAATCCCACATATAAATTTTGTGTTTCCCCTCAAAGGGTTGAGGGGAAATGTCATGTGATCCAAGTTTGAAAATTATATTTTAATTAAATTTGGCCTCAACCAACAAAAGGTGAAGAGTCACCCAAGAAAGATCAACTATTTCATATTCCATAATGTTTCTTTCCTATTGATGCCATTATACGATTATGTTTATGCATTTAGATAGATAGTAAGTATAAGCAAAAATTAGTTAGAGGAGGATAGGAATCCATAACTCTATTTGAGAATATGCCATGTGGAAAATGTTCAAATTATTCAAATTTATTGTTACAAATCTTATATCTTTATTATGTAATATTCATTTCCATTTCTAATTTTTGTACATTGTTTATTCAAATTAAAATACTAGGTTGAAGCAATAGAGAGTGGTGTTCCCCAAATATATCCTAGTATCTAGAACAATCACCATCATTATTGTTACCAGATCTGAATTGTTGCCTATGAATCAAGTTTTTTAGGTTGGATTTTGAACACTGGTATCTTATGCTTTGGATATTAGCCCTCACTGGTTATCTATTTTCAAACTCTCACGAAGGATCTTGTAGTCATTAGAGAGTCCCTAGGCCCAACTATGTCCACTCTAGCCTCAATTTCACCCTAGTTCTTTGCTCACACAAATTTTCATGTAGCCCATTCAGGAAACTTTGTTTTTCTGATCTTAGCTTAGAATTTTAGCCTAGATTTTTGGCTATATGCTATTAAACTTGATTAAACCCTATCAAATAGTCCTAGATTAAGGACTTGATCTAAAATCTTTGATCTACCCTTCTAGCACCAACCCTGGTGTTGTTGATTAGCTTTAATCCCTCGTATTCATTTCTTCTACTTTTGAATCTTTTAGCCATGCACAACTAGAGATTGTCACGCATTGAGTTGAAGGAATCACCATCATTATTTTTTCCAAATATGAATTATCTTGAGACAATACAAATGGAAGCTCTAACACTATACTGAGAGCTGTTAAAATAATATAGACCAAATATAATAACTAGTGTCTCAAGAAAATAATAATATGTCTAATAAAAAATATAAAGATTAAAAATAAAGACTTTTATTCAATCCATGAAGCGTTATTCATAATCTTGATATATAGCAAAGGAGCACTGAAATAAATGATTTTAAAAAATAATTTTAAGAAATAGTTAATAAATATACTACTTTTAGTTTTGAGTGAACAACAGTCTAAAAATGAATTAAAATAAACTAAACTTTCATGAAAATATCATGCATGCAATTAAACATGCTAACTGCATTGATTATGCGTGCATTCGAACATCTTCTTAAATCTCCCCCTAGATGATCAATGGGGATGATGCCTAATTGATGTTGCAAAGTAATAAAACTGGATATAGGAAGAGCTTTGGTAAAAATATCAACTGCTTGGTTAGATGTAGGATAGAATTATAATTTCACTTGCCCATCTTTGAACCAAATCTTGAATGAAATGATGTCAAATCTCTATGTGTTTTGATCTAGCATGAAACATATGATTTTTTGTCATGGCAAGAGTGCTATTGTTACCACAAAAAAGTGTAGTTGGATGTTCCTTAATCAAATGCAAATCCTCTAATATCTTTCAAATCCATATTGCTTGACAACTTGTTATTTATGTAATATACTTTGCTTTTGCTGAAGAGAGAGAGTCATGATTGCCTACTTTTTACTACTCCAAAATATAACTCTAGAACCAAGTGAGAATACATAACTAGATGTATATTTTAGCATCAATTGAACCAACTCAATTTGAGTCTATGTAAATAACTAGATCAATTCTTTTAGTGGAAGAATAATGAGTGCCAAAATTTTGTGTACCACTTACATATTGTATGATACTTTTTGCAGCATGTCAATGAGACTCATGCATATCCTACATGAATCGAGAGATGAGACTCAAAACATACATAATGTCAGGGCTTGTTGTAGTGAGGTACATGAGGATCCCAACCAAAACTTTGTACAAAGTAGCACCCACTTTGGAAATTTCATCTTCCTTGGTTAATTTCTCATGAAGGGTTTCATGAGTTTTAACTATTGTGCATATCATCATTCTAAACCTTTTCAATAAATAAGCTACATAATTTTTTTCACAAATGAATATACTTGTTGCTTGTTGTTGCACTTCCACACCAAGAAAATAATGCATGGGTCCCAGATCTAACATTTCAAATTCCTATTTCATTTCTACCTAAAATTTCTCCATGAGAATTTTTTGTTACCTGTATAAATAAGATCATCAACATAAAGACAAATAATGAGAATATCAGTACCAATATGTTGGACATACATGGTTGGCTATGAATGGCTTCTGTTGAATCCCTTCTTTAATAAACAACTATCAATCCTTGCATAACCAGCATGAGGAGCTTACTTCAACCCATAGAGAGATCTTTTCAACTTCTAAACCAACTATTCTTTACCTAGAATTTCATAGCCCATGGGTTTTTCCACAAATACTTCCTCATTTATATAACCATTAAGGAAGGTTGATTTTACATCCATATGATATAATGACCACTTGTGTTGTGCAACAATAGCAAAAAAAAATCTTGATTATATCAAGTCTTGTAATTGGAGTGAAAGTTTCTAAATAATCTACTCCTGGTGTTTGTGCGAATCCCTTGGCAACTAGTCTTGCCTTGTGTCTTTTCACAGAACCATCATCATGATATTTCACCTTATAAATCCCTTTGACACTAATCAACTATTTGTATTTTAGAAGTTTCACTAATTCCCATATATTATTTTCATCAATTTTTTCAATTTCATCATTCATAGCATCAATTCGTACTATTTCTTTCACTACTTCTTCATATACAGATGGTTCAACTTGAATTTTACTAAGCAAAGAAAAATTAGCAATTGCATTCACATTACTCCTTTGATAAATTTCATTTAAACTTTGTACCTTTCTTGAAGATGTCGGACTTGATGTTAGACTTGAACTATCACTTGAAGGTGTGTTAGTAGATGAACCTAGTGAACCTAAGCTTGGAGAACTTGAACTTGAGCTACTATTGGGGATTTAACTTCCACTTGAGCTTATGAGGAGAGGAGGAACACTTCTATCTTCTATGTCCATTATTACTAGTCGTAGTTTTTATTGTGCACCTTTTTGCCATTGCCATTCTCACCCTTCATCAAAAACCACATTCCAACTAACAATACATTTCTTTGTGTCAGGAATACATAATTGGTATCCTTTAGTTGCATCAAAATATCCCACAAAGATACAATGTTACGATTTTGCATCCAACTTCTTTTTCTTTTGAACTGGAATATGAACATATGCAGGATAACCAAATACACAAAGATGAGCCACTAAAGGCTTGTGACCACTCCAAGTTTCCTTTAGAGTGATGTTTTGAGCTGATATTATGGGGATTCAATTCAGAATGCATACTGTTGTTACCATAGCTTCTCCCCAATAACAATTTGGAAGATTTTTTGATTGCAACATACTTTGTGCAATTTTCATAATGGTACGGTTCTTTCTTTCTGCAATACCATTTTTTTTTTTTTTGGGGGGGGGGGGGGGGGGGGCGGTATAAACTACATAAGCTATCTATTGATGCCATTTTTGTTATAAAAATTATAAAACTCTTTGGATGTGAATTCACCCCTCTATCTATTCCGAGTATTCTGAGATAATACTTTCTTTATTTTTTAGCTATAGCTTTAAAAATTTTGAAGCATTTGAAAGCTTCAAATTTTTTCTTAATAAAATAAATCCATCTATGGTGAGAAAAATCATCAATGAAAGTCAAAAAATAAATATTCTTAACCAAATATTCTTCTTGCGTAATACCACAAATGTTAGCATGCACAAGCTCTATAGGATATTTTTCCCTACAAGATTTGTTCACTGGAAAACTATCTCAATGTTGCTTACCAAGTGCACATCTTGAACAAACTTCTTCTTTTTCTTAAATGCTTGGAATTCCTCTCACCATATTCTTATTGTGATGTAAATTTAATCCTTGAAAATTTAGATGACCATAATGTTGATGCCATAACCACGAATCATTTGTGGTTTCTTTGAAGACATGCATAATAGTAGAATGCAATGTGAGAGGAAATATCTTGTTCTCTATCATAGGGACCTTTGCTACAAGATGATAATTAATTGATTTATCAAATATTTTGTAGCACTTATCTTCAAACATGATTTTATAATGTTTTGTTATAAGCTGCCCAATACTTAAAAGGTTATGATGTAATTTGGGCACATGCAAAGTATCATGAATATAAGTAGTTTTTTCTTGCTTAGTTTTTATAGTAAGGGTACCCTTTTCTATCACATCAAACTCTTTATCATCGCCAAATTTTACATGACATCTTATAGATGCATCTAATTTGACAAAGTAATTAGATATACTTGTCATATGATTAGAGCAACCACTATCCAAGAACCACACATATTTTTTATTTTCTTTCACCAAATTGTATGTGAATAAGGTGGAGTGCTTGGGATCTTCAAAAGACTCTTCAGTATAGTTGGCTCTTGACTTGTTCAAGTCAGATTTCTTCTTTCTATACTTAGATTCATAATGTCCATAACGTTCACAATATTTTCACTGGATGCTTCTCCAATCCAAAAAACTTTTGCTTCTTCCTCTTCCTCTACCACGCCCTCTATTATTAGAAGGCTCCCCTTGAGATTTATTTGTTTCAGAAAAAGGAGTTGTAGATTTGTCTTCAACATTCACTATAGACTGGAAAGCTTGTACTAAACTCCTCATAGAACATTGTATAAACCCCTTATGAGATTGTAATGTACCAACCAACTCTACCACTTTGAAGGTAGTGAGATTTTTGCTTTCTTCAATGGCTATCACCACTCGATCAAATCTAGGAAGAAGAGATATCAACGTCTTCTCTACAATTTTTTGTTCTGTAATTGCTTCCCCTTGTATTCTAAGCTTATTCACAACAACTTGAGTCCTAGTAATAAAATATTGAATGGAATCAGTGTCTTTCATCCTTAAAATTTCAAAATCTCTTCTTAAGGTTTGACATCTTACCAATCTAACTTTGTCATAACCTTGGTATGTGATTTGCAAAGCCTCCCATGCAATATGTGAGGAAATTGGAATATTCAATGCAGATTGGACATCAAATAGTTCTTGTTTGTCCTTTTTGTCTTCTTTCAATTGAGTTCATTGGTTTGTTGTCAAAATATTTAGAGCATTCTGATCTGCAGGTTCTGTGTATCCCACTTCCCTTAATTCCCAAAGATATTGGGATAATAGTAAGGTCTTCATCATAGTACTCCAATAATCATAGTTGTATCCTATAAACAGTGGAAGCTGGAATGGAAAGTTGCTTCTATTTGCCATTCTAGAGATAACTGATAAGTTGAAATTGCTACCTGTACAATTAAATTTCTACAACCTACTCTGATACCAATTAAGATGATATAAATGGAAGCTCTAACACAATACTGAGAGCTCTTAAAATAATACAAACCAAATATAATAACTAGTTGCTCAAAATAATAATTATATATCTGCTCAGAAATATAAAGACTCAAAAAAAGGACTTTTATTCAATCTATGAAGAGCTGTTCATAATCTTGATATATAGCAAAGGAGTGCTGAAATAAATGAATTTAACAAACAGTTAAAAAATATATTGCCCGTAGTTTTGAGTGAACAGCAGTCTAAAAATAGATTAAAATAAACTAAACTATCATGCATGCAATTGAACATGCTAACTGCATTGATCATGCGTGCATTCGAACATCTTCTTCAATTATAACCTACAAGTCAAATTTTTAGATTTTTACTTTTTATTGCATTTGTGTCTGATTTATCACATGTTTTTTTAAAGCATTGATTGCACATACGTAATAAATATATATATCCATATGACAGATCATTTTATCTGAATTTTACTGATGGTGAGTGTGACTGATTATTTGATTAGAATGTTAATCTGATTGATTCAGCTATACATTTCTTTTGTTTTAAATTTTAGGTTTTAAAAATGTCTATGGATGTTGCAGCGATTCAAAATTGTTAAACACTTGGCAAAACAAGCTAAACTGTTGCCTACTATCTTGCCCGAACCATTTCCCAGTGTCTGCCCAATCAACTCCAGACCTTTGGCAAATATATTCTCTCCAATTCTTTGTGGAGTAAATCCACCACTCTAACCACAGGTGGCCATTTCTCTTTAAACAAGCAATTTGCCAGATCTTGACATTAGTATTATTTCTTGTCATGACATCTCTTTTGCGTCCCTCGTAATCCCGATATGGTTATCGACGTCTCCTTTAGGCATGCCCAAGCTTATTAGCTCATATATGGTGGCACCCTAAAGTAGCATCCTGACCATTTTGGGTTCCATGTCCTCATTTTGACCATCCGTTCAAGTACACTAGGCACTTTTATATTGTCACCACGACTTTCTTCGAACATCCACAATGTCAGAACATAGTTGTCTCCAATAAACAAAATTACCACCATTAAAAGTGTTCATTTTCCTAGAAAGGGATTCAAATGGCTATTTTCGCGTGTTTTTTAGATTTAGGCTGCTTGACAATAAGTATTTGACGAATTTACTCGATAAGGATCCCTCAAAAACCTCTAAGTTATACACCATGACATGATCTGTTACACTCTCTATTGCTCATCTCACCAAGCTAGCACTACACTCTTTGGCTATCATTCAGCTACACCAACAGAGGTTTTCAGATAACTTTCAGCAGTCTAACTTCGTTAACAGAGTTGCAAGTCGTCCTTCCACTGTGTCATCAGCGCCTTCCATCCTCACATTCACAAAGCCTTCGGCACTCCAAGATTTGGGTTAGTGGTTTTGGGTATCTCATTTGGACTTCTAACGGTCATTTACATTTCCCAGATTGCAAATCGCCTTTATTGTCATATTGTTGCATCGTATTCTCTAACCCTACTTATTTACATTCAAAATTGATAAGTGAAAAAATATTGTTAGAAACTCAAGATGAATAAGAGTTTAATTTCTCCACTCGTCATGCATGCAATTGTAAGTAATTAGTTAGTAAACTGACAGTTGAGCAATCAGTTAGTTAACAAACAGTGAGTTAAACTATTAGAGAATTTGTTAGAGAGTTAGTTTGCATGGAAAGACTAAAATTAGTCTTGAGTTTATTTTTCTAATTATTGTTTAGATTCAAATCTATTTAAAGACGCTTTGGGCGCACATTGTAAGCAAGGAAAATTGAAGATCAATAAAATCTTTTTCTTTCAAGAGATTGTTGTAGCAATTGAGTCAAGTTCTTATTTATTTGTTTAAATTCTTATTTAGGAAAGCAGGTAGTAGGGAGGCGATAAGAAGAAAGGAGAGTGAAGCAGTCAGACGTAGGAATTGCCAGCAGGCAGCGCAGACACCGACATCGGTAGTGTAACTGACATCGGGCGACTCTCAGACGGACATCGGCAGAGTAACTGACATCGGCAGTATATCCGACCAACCGCGGCAGTGTAACCGTCGTTGGCGACTGTGTTTCATAAACAGTGACCAGAAAGTCATTCCAGCGTGAGAAATGGCAGCGTACAACAATATTTCACAGCCTCAAATTCTTGTTTTCGATGGTAAGAATTATGATTTTTGGGAAATTAAGATGAGAACTTTATTTTGCTCACAAGATGTATGGGATTTGGTAGAGAGTGGTTTTGTAGAACTGCAGGATGGGGCAGCCCATCTGGCGTTAAATAGAGCACAAAAAGACGAGCTTAAAGAGAACAAGAAAAAAGATGCAAAAGCTTTATTTCTCATCCAACAGACATTGGATGAATCTATTTTTTCCAGAGTTGCAGCAGCAACAAGATCCAGAGAGGCATGGAAAATCTTGGAGACTACCTATAGAGGTAATACAAAGGTAAAAATTGCTAGATTGCAATCTCTTAGGAGAACTTTTGAAAATTTGCAAATGAATGAATCAAAATTTATAGACCAGTTTATGGGTCAAGTTTTGAATGTAGTGAATCAAATTAGATCTAATGGAGAATCTATCACGGATCAGAAGATCATAGAAAAGATACTCAGATGTTTACCTAGTAAATTTGATGCAATAGTTGTAGCTATTGAGGAAACTAAGAATTTGGAACAGTTATATGTAGATGAATTAATGGGTTCTTTGTTAACACATGAATCTAGAATGAATAGGAATAATACTTCTCTTGAGAATGCCTTCAAGTCACAGGTATCAGTTGGCAGAGGAAGAGGAAGAGCCAGGTGTAACTTTAGAGGAAGAGGCAGAGGCAAAACTGGAAGGAACAATCTAGATGAAAGTGAAAACAATAATCAAAACTATAGCAGTAGAGGACGTGGAAACAACCACTTCTAGCAAGGTTCATAGAGGTTTGATAAATCTAATGTTTAATGTTATTACTGCAAGAAATATGGTCATTATGCAAGTGACTGCAGAAGTAAACAAGGATATGTGTACAAGCAGAATGCTAATTACACAAGTGAATCTAGTTCCAATCCAGGTGAATTTAGTCCTAATCTTGGAAGCTTATTTCTTACTTGTAATGTTACTCAAGAAAAAGCTAGTGATATTTGGTTCTTAGATAGTAGATGCAGTAATCATATGACAGGAAATAAATAATTTTTTGCTAGTCTTGATGATTCTGTAAAATCAAAAGTAAAATTAGGAAATGATATCACAGTAGATGTCATGGGTAAAGGTGTCATAAATGTTTTGGCCAAGAATGGTGAAAGAAGGTTTATACCTGATGTTTATTTTGTACCTAGACTAAAACATAATATTTTGAGTGTTGGTCAGTTAGTACAAAAAGGGTACATAATATCCTTTATGGATAATGTTTGCACAATATTGGACAAGTTTCCAAGTAACAGGTTGATAGAAAAAGTGGAGATGACCAAGAATCGAATGTTCCCTCTACATATTCAGTGCATCCAAGGAGAAGAGGAAGCCCACTTCAAGAACATGCATCTAGATCAATCATGGCTATGGCACTTAAGGTATGGACATTTACATTTTAGTCATTTAAATTTGTTACAGAAGAAAAATATGGTGAAGGGTTTACCACCAATAGAATAGCCAGGAAGTTCATGTGACAGTGGTATTCTGGCAAAACAGCACACAGAGAGCTTTCCAGTAGGAGGCTCATATAGAGCTAAGGTAATATTGGAGTTAGTCCATAGTGATTTGTGTGGACCAATGCAAATTACATCACTTGGAGGTAGTACATATTTTCTAACCTTCATTGATGACTTTAGCAGAAAGACTTGGATCTACTTTTTCAAAAATAAGTTTGAAGCCTTTGAAAAGTTTAAAGAATTCAAGGCAATGGTTGAAAAGTAGAGTGACCGTTATATCAAGGTACTCAGATCAGATAGAGGAGGTGAATATATGTCTAATCAATTTCAAGATTTTTGCAGATATCATGGAATCAAAAGACAGTTGACTACAAGGTACACACCACAGCAGAATGGTGTAGTAGAAAGAAAGAATAGAACATTAATGGAGATGGCAAGAAGCATGTTGAAAGCCAAACACTTATCAAATGAATATTGGGCAGAAGCAGTAGCATGTGCAGTGTATATTCTGAATAGAAGCCCAACAAAGAGTGTCAGAGATCAAATTCCACAAGAAGCGTGGAGTGGTAAGAAATATAGTGTATATCATTTCAAAAATTTTGGTTGTGTTGCATATTCTCTTATACCATTTAAATTGAGAAAGAAGCTTGATGATAGAGGTGAGAAATGCATTTTAATTGGCTATAGTGAAGAGTCAAAAGCTTATAAACTGTATAACCCTATTTCAAAGCAAGTGATTATTAGTAGAGATGTTGAATTTAAGGAAGCAGAAGCATGGAATGGTAGCACCATCACAATTGGAGCACCAATTCCATAGGATGAAGAAGTTTTTGAAGAACAAAACTTGTAAGGTGGACAATCCTCTCCACAAGCAGGCACAAGCACTCCAATAAGAACACCTAGGAGGTTTGAACAAGGTGAATCATCTAGTCATGCATGTCACCCTACTCCAAATTCATAAGTAAGTGATGAATCAGATCCAACTCTTGCTACTTTAAGAGCAAGATTTAAAGGTAAGAAAATGAGAAATTTGAATGAGATTTATAATCAAGAAGAAGAGAAATTAGATTTAGTTTCAAATTTTTCTCTTTTCACTCATGATCCTATGTATTATGAAGAAGCAGTTAATGAGGAATATTGTCTAAAAGCAATGGATGAAGAGTTGAATGCTATTAAAAGAAATCAAACATGGGATCTAACTATTTTACCTGAAGGTAAGGATTGTATTGGAGTCAAATGGGTTTATAAGACTAAATTTGATGAAGATAAAAATGTTGAAAAGCACAAGGCAAGGTTAGTAGCAAAAGGTTTTGCACAAGAGTATGGAGTTGATTATAATGAAACATTTACTCTAGTTGCTAGATTGGATACTGTCAGAATGGTATTATCCATAGCTGCTCAAAATAATTGGTATGTATATCAAATGGATGTAAAATCAACATTTTTGAATGGATTTCTAGATGAAGAAGTATATGTGAAACAACCCACATGTTATGAAATACGTGGACATGAAAAAAAAGATTACAGATTGAAGAAGGCTCTTTATGGTCTTAAGCAAGCACCAAGAGCATGGTATAGTAGGATTGATTCTTATATGATAAACAATGGATTCAGTAGAAGTGATAGTGAGCCTACTTTGTACACAAAAATCAATAAAAAAAGTCAGATTTTGATTGTCTGTTTATATGTTGATGATTTGATTTTTACTAGAAATTTGTCTATAGACACTTTTAAATCAGCAATGAAGAAAGAATTTGAAATGACAGATTTTGGATTAATGAAGTATTTTTTGGGAATAAAAGTTGTACAATTAGAAAAAAGAATTTTTATCTGTCAAACAAAATATGCAAAGGATGTGTTAAGGAGATTTAGGATGCTGAATTGTAAACCAGCACCTACACTAGTTTCTACAGGGACTAAACTTAACAAAGAAGACCAAGGGTCTAATGTTGATTCTATAACATTCAAAAGACTAGTTGGCAGTTTGATGTATCTTACAGCGACTAGACCAGATATTAGTTATGGGGTTAGTTTAATCTCAAGATTCATGGAGTCACCAAAAGACTCACATTGGCAAGATGGAAAAAGGATATTAAGATATGTGGCAGGAACTATAGAATACGGAATTTTATATTCCACAACTAATGATTTTAGTTTGATTGGTTTTACAGATAGTGATTTTATAGGTAGCGTTGATGATAGGAAGAGTACTTCTGGACATGCCTTTATTTTAGGCATAGGTGTGGTCACATGGGCATCCAAAAAGCAACCTATAGTGACACTTTCATCAGCTAAAGCAGAGTATGTAGCAGCCACATCAGCAACATGTCAAGCAACTTGGATGAGAAGAATATTGAAAGATTTGTTACAAGCACAGAAGGAGTCAACACCAATCTTTTCTGATAACAAATCAACAATCGCTTTATCAAAAAATCATGTGTTTCACAAGAGGAGCAAGCACATTGATACAAGATTTCACTTTATCAGAGAGTTAGTGAACAATGGAGAAATCCATCTGGACTTCTGCAGATTTGAAGATCGATTGGCAGACATATTTACAAAGGCATTACCAAAAGAGACCTTTGATTATTTGAGACAAAATTTAGGCATAGTAAATGCTAAAATTGTAAGTGGTAGAAATTAAGGGGGAGTGTTAGAAACTCAAGATGAATAAGAGTTTAATTTCTCCACTCCTCATGCATGCAATTGTAAGCAATCAGTTAGTAAATTGACAATTGAGTAATTAGTTAGTTAACAAACAGTTAGTTAAACTGTTAGAGAATTTGTTAGAGAGTTAGTTTGCATGGAAAGACTAAAATTAGTCTTGAGTTTATTTTTCTAATTATTGTTTAGATTCAAATCTATTTAAAGACGCTTTAGGCATACATTGTAAGCAAGAAAAATTGAAGATCAATAAAAAAAAATTCTTTCAAGAGGCTGCTGTAGCAATTGAGTTCAGTTCTTATTTATTTGTTTAAATTCTTGTTTTTGCATGCTCTCTTCATTTTGACAAATATTAACTGGGTTATTGCTTCTATGTCAAGTTAAAGTTTGTTGCTGTATTTTATATATTGTGTGCTTTTACTTTGATTATCGCAAATAAAATTGACAAGATATACAAACCCTAAATCTATCCAAACCCTACATTTGGACCCTAGTTCATTTTTTTGGTTTTGCCCTACATTTATTTTGTTATCTTTAGGGCATGTCCATCACACGGTATTCCTTGACCGTGTTAATGAGAGTATGAAATTGGTTTACTTATTTTTTACCGCATCGTCCTAGCACTACGTCACTATTTATATTCTTGCAAATGCCATTTTGAGTGGTAAAAGTGTCATTAACAGATAGAGGATACAATCTTTCATGACATGGTCCAGTAAACCCATTACCTTACAAAAACAATACACATAGTTGGAAGAAAAGCATAATCTCCAATGTAGCTAAATATATAATTTAACTTGAGCTTGGGATTATCCACGTATAATAAAGCAACGAAGACGACATCATGCAAGTATGACCAGAAAAACATTAAGAGAAAAAATTAAAAACATAACTTTCTTGGAGAGGGGACCTTAGATAGCATCTTCCTAACCATAGCATTATAATTTTCTTTACAACAAAAACTCTTCTAATTTTCAGCTTTCTTTTAGTCCGTTTTTATGTGCCTTATAAAAACATTCCAAGATGTGCATTAACAAACTCTTTCTTTTCACTCTTGACCTTTTTTTCTCCATGTTGTGCATGACAATAAGAACAAAACAATATTTATATGAACAATAAAATGAATTCAATCCTTCAGATCAAAAAGCAAAGAATAAATATGTGAGGAAATCCTTGCTCAGAATGGTGCACATCAGAAATAGATTTCAAGCCATCAAGGCAATCACCTAGACTTGGTCTGTGCCCAACCCGCATCTGCCTCCGTTGCGCACTCGGCTGTAGATTCTCTCCTTTTAAAAGGCGACAACCATCTCTCCAGATCTGTTCCACAGATTTAACCACCCTCTCAAATTCATTGATGAAAATTCACACCTGATTATTGACATAAATTCACTTGTTGCATACTAGATAAACCAATTTGAATGTGAACATAACCTTCAGCCTAAACTTTCACTCTAGTAGAAGTCTGGTACACAACATAAGCAACTCTTATGACAGGAGTAAGAAAATGCAGGTGATAATGCTCAAGACACAATACACAAGACAGTAACTGGATAAGGCTAACATTTCAACACTCTTTTGAATGTTCCTGATACTTTCTAAGTTTCTACTGTTAACCTAACAATGGCTGTAACTCGTTTTGCACAAACTGATAACTAACAGAAACAGATATTCATAAGAATATTTTCCCTAACCAGCACCTGAAATAGCTCAGCTTTAAATGCAGAGGGTTTCTGACAACTTCATTGTTTCTCTTTATTTTGACCAAGTAACGAATCAATGTATATAAATGCATTACACAGATGACATCCCTTTAAATTGGCCAAAAATGAAGTTATTTTTCTCCCAAAATTGGTTTACAATAAATTCATTTCAAGATGCATTATCAGTAATAACAGGTGTGAAATACAATTTTTCCTCATCGGACGAGTTCCATAGTGACTACATCAATGTGATTTTATGTTGATTCTTACATAGTCTTGATGACTAAATTTTAGAGGTCAAAGTTTCATTGTGTGAGATACTTACAAAGTATCTCCTTGTCTCCTTGCTACTGCAAATTCTGTGACTTTGAATCCCTTACAAAGTGGAGGTTACTAGATTAGTGGCTTCTTCGTTTTCATTTATGGTCTCCTGCTCTGATATTCATCAACTCCTTTCTTCATTACGCGGTCCTTCTTTTATATGGCCATCTATACTTTACTCAAATCTTATGGTTTATGGTTATTTCATTTTTGGTTCATCCTTTGTTGTTTGTGTTAGCGCTTTGCATTTGGTTATTTTCCCATAACTTAAAGATTCTTTTACCCCGGTACTTTTCTATTGTAACAGATTGTACCTTCTAGACCTATTGACCTACTTTGCTCGTTTTTAGACATTCTATATTTTATTTTATTGTTTTCTTTTCTCTTTTTTTTTTTAATTCATTTTTTTATTTTTTTCTTTTTCTATCTTCTTTTTCTCTTTCTTTTATTTTTTTTTAAAATAATATATTTTGTTGTGCTTTCTTTTTTTTGATAGAAAATAAAAACATATAAGAGCAGAAAACAAGAACACACATAGATTGCTACAGCAATCATGAAACAAGGATTTTATTAATCTTCTTGAATCTTGCAGATCTTCTTGATCTTGTTTATCTTGCTCAATTACAATACTACCCCATGGGTCTATTAAATAGATATGAAAGCAAACAATAATTACAAAAACAAACTAAAGACTAATTTTAGTCTTTACATGCAAATTGAAATTGAACTGCTTCAACTAGTTGTTTGTCTACCTGCTTCTCTAACAGTTTAACTAACTATTTGATAACTGATGTGCATGCATGAGGAGTGGAGAAATTATCTCCTGTTAACTTCAGTTTCTAACACTCCCCCTTAATTTCTACCACAAACTACTTCAGCATTTACAATGCCTAAATGATTTACCATTCTTGCCACAGCTGCTTTGCTAGTGGCTGCCATTGATGTCAGGTAGGCTAGAGAGTAATCTTTAGTGCTGCATCTTCAGAGTAGCATACAGACATTCTCCCTCTTAAGTTGAAAAATTGGTCTCAAATTGCTAAACCTTTTCAATACACTGCCTCTCATGTGGAATAAACTGCCTTGCGAAATACATCGCCTTATATGTGGATACCCCACCTTGCAAAATACATCGTCTTATATGTGGAATACACCACCTTGCGAAATACATTGCCTTGAGAAATACATCACCTTATATGTGGAATACACCACCTTGCGAAATACATCGCCTTATATGTGGAATACACCACCTTGCGAAATACATCATCTTATATGTGGAATACACCACCTGATATAGCCTAGATTGAGGCTACAAATAAATACAATTGCTCAATGAGCGTTCACTCAGCATTTAAGACTGAGGAGTACCCTGTCGAAAGGCTATCAATGGACATGCTTATGTCCAACACTGGAAGCTTCCTGCTTGCTTACCTTTCTTTCACCTGATACTTAATTATTCAGGTTTCCTCCAAGGACTTTGTTGGGTTCTTTCCACGTTGGTCTAGATTTGCCAACGATCGGCCTAATCTTCAGGCTCGCTATTCAACACACACTTTCACAGCTTCACTCGCTATTCAATACACACACTTTCACATCTTCACTCGCTGTGTGACACAAGCTCTCCGGAGCTCGTATTTTCAAACACGGCACTGCGGCCGTCAATGCTATAATTTCAGCATTCATCTTGGAAGCATCTAAGTACTTTCTTTGGAGCAATCTATCCACACTCCTCTTCTTCTTCACCGCTGCCTTTGGCAATCTTCTTCCAGCTACTCGGCTCTTTTCAACACTAGCTGGGGCTTCTCCTTTCATACGCTTTGGAGTCTTTCTTGTAAACCGCCTGCGCTCCATACGTGGACCTGTTGCGCAGGTTGACTCCTTTTTTTCTCTCCTCTCTCCTCTCTTACCCCACGAGCTGGGTGCTTCTTTATGCAAACCATGCGTTGTCTGTAGTTACTTAATTAGTCCAACTCTCAGCTAATCACAAACTATGTAGCCAACCCTTTAAACGTGAGAAGGGACAGAAAGTAAAATCAATCAGATGAAGAAGATTTTGTTTATCTTTCATCATCGTGTGTATCACATCCTCCAATGTCCTTAACTACTCTCTTTCTACTTCAACGCACAGCTGCTCGGCTCTTTTCAACCACTTGCCTGCTGCACTTCTCCAATGATTTAACCGGCTCTCTGATCAGCTTTGATCCAATGCTCAGCTTGCTGCAACCACAACGATCATATTCAGGTGGCCATGGTGACTTCACTATATTCCACGATTCTGCCATCAGGGTTCTTCAACGCTCTGTTGGTCTTCTCTTTCTTCCAACTCAGCGGGCACTTTCTCTACAATTTGATTTTCCAGCTCTCCTCAGCTGGGTCTACATGATACTCCATGCTTCGTTCCTATGTCACAGCGACTGCTACGGCTGCTGGCTCTCCACGTCACTGCAGATCTGACAATTTTGCTATGATCTGCCTGGGTTGACTGTGCCTCAGACTGCGATCTCCCTGGAAGCTTCTCCTTGATGCTTTCTAACCTGTGCTTCACTCCTGTGCTCTTCTTCTGGCTCTTCTTAGCTCAATCTCTTCTGGTTGCGCTTTGCACTCCTATGGTCTCCTCCTTCCATTTCCTTTTCTTGTCGCCACTCTTATCTTCGACACAAATCTAGATTGCTTCGGCTTCGCAAATCTTAATCTCGATACATTTGAGGTCACCGTCTCTATGGACAAGTGGATGCACTCCACCACTTTGCTGTTGTCGCCGCCTGCAATTACTCCGCTCTTTTCAACAAGAAACTTTTTCTCCTTTGCCACATTGGCGACTACTTTCTCCTTGCTACTCTTTCTCCTAACGCTGGCAGCATTCCAGTGCTTCCAACCCCAGGCTTGAGTGGGGCTTTTCAGGATCATATCCTTACAGCTCTCCTTGGCATAAGACCTCTGCTATTCCTTTCTTCTCCCTGGATCTTCTCTCCAAGGCTCTGATACCATTTGACAGAAAAAAAAAACATATAAGAACAGAAAACAAGAACACACACAGATTGCTACAGCAATCATGGAACAAGATTTTTATTAATCTTCTTGAATCTTGCAGATCTTCTTGATCTTGCTTATCTTGCTCAATTACAGTACTGCCCCATGGGTCTATTAAATAGATATGAAAGCAAACAATAATTAGAAAAATAAACAGAAGACTAATTTTAGTCTTTACATGCAAATTGAAATTGATCTGCTTCAACTAACTGTTTGTCTAACTGCTTCTCTAACAGTTTAACTAACTGTTTGATAACTGTTATGCATGCATGAGGAATGAAAAAATTATCTCCTGTTAACTTCAATTTCTAACATTTTCTTTTTTCTCTTTTTCTTTTTCTTTCTTTTACTTTTTCTTTTTTTATTTATTTTTTCAAAAAAATAGAACTTGTGCTTTCTTTTGAGTTAACTACATTTCTTCATTTGCCAATACAGTTTTCTACCTCACTTCTGATAACACTTACATTTGCCTTTAGGCTACACAGTTAGTGATAAAATATTGCAAATTATTTTCCCAGAAAAACCTTCTAGTTAAATTGGTTTTGAGCCAAATCGTCTTTGTATGTATTGGTTATTATAATCTATGCTGTTTCCCCAGTTTTAAAACTGTCCATCTACCAAATGCAAAATATCTGACAATGGAAGAGTTGACAGACTCAACATTGGGTTATCCAAAGCCGTGAGCCTAGGTGTACCGCCCAATTCATCTTCCAAATGATTCCACTACTTACGTTGTTTACATATTCTTCAGGCCTGAAAATTTATAATTTGCACCTCATATCAACAATTCTCCCAAAGGTTTATCTAGAAAATCACCACAGAATTGTACACCGGTTGACCTCACGACTTTCAAGCATAAAAATGTACAACTGCACATAATTCCGAGCTCCTGCAAACTGACATCTTCCAGAATTTTTGAAAAACTTATTTTTTTTTAAATTGAAAAGCCAGTTGAGTTATATTAAAAAAATAATAAGGTACAGAAGCTAGTAAGCTCGAATTATTCTAAGAACTTTACCATTAAGTCTCATATTATGCCATTGTTCAAATTTTCCTTTTTTGCAAAAGGAAATACTTAGTTGTTCACTCACTGGAATTTAGTCCTTCAGGAAACAAAAGTATGTAAGAAGAAACTGTTTTTGAGAAAAATTCAAAAAAGAGAGCCATTGACTTTACATGGTTCATTTGCATACATCTTAACTTTATTTAGCTCAAATACTAATGTCCACTAGCGACCAAATGATTATTAAACATATAGTTTGTGTTGTTTATTTTGTATACATTAATGAAGTGTCATTCAGTTTTAAATACGTAACTAGGAGTCATAGTCAGAAAGACATTAAGGTCAAACTGTCATTAATAAAAGTCTCGGTTATTAAATCAGATATCGGAACATAGAAAATATATGAACATATAGAACAATATGAAACTGATGAAATGACTTCATAGATTCATCGAAAATGTATTTAGTTCTTGTAATCAATCAACACCCGGAACCGTATCAACTCCAGCCAGAGGTAAGGCATGAAACATTTTCTGAATCATAAAGTCCTACGTAATCAATTTGGCATTGTGACATTTGCCTTGACAAGTTGCCAATTTTTTAGCATCGTCAGCTACCATGAGCAACAAATAATTTTGTGGGATAGACAGACAAGCCGATTGTTCTAGTGACCAGAATCAATGTGAACCACTACTTTTTTTTTTCTTGATATACCCTTGAATGGGAATAAACAACTTCGGTTATGGCAGCTAGCGATACACTTGGATGAACTTCTCCCTCATCCAGTTGACTGCTATTGAATTGGATCTGTTTGAGCTCGTGTTATCACCACTTTCATAGTGATGCTCAACTTCACGAAATATAATTTTTGCAAATTTCTATTGGTTGAGATTTGTTTTGGTTTTTCATGGTGTCATATCTATCAAAATTAGTCTGGCAAGCCCATAGTGGTCGAAATCTCTATGATTTTATTCACCCAACTACATCTATTCCCACTATTGGCATACGGAAACCTGATTAACGAGAACAGGGCAAGGATCCATGTGATGACGTGGAGCTTGATCCATAGCTTCTATGTTTATGTCTCTTCAAAGGTACCGATATCAGAGTATTAGCTAGTGCCTGACGGATTCTCTAAGTTTGTGGGGGAAGATGTCATGATTCCTCGTTGCCTCAATTTATCCTGTCTTTGATCCATAATCCATTGCACGATTCGTGAACACGGATTTACTTTCTATGTATGTATGTTGTTCGCAAGTTTTATGCCATTGAAACAACACTCTTTTGTTAAAACTTGATGCTTTCTAAAACCCTTCGGCTGCCATATACATCATATATTTCATTATGCATTTCCGCACATGCTCTCATGCATTCTATGTTTATTGGGTATTATGTTTCATACTGCAACAATGCTACTATCAAAACATGTGATTATTCTTCAAACTCACAAAACAGTGTTTTGATTATTCTTAAAACTCACAAAACAGTAGTGCACAAGGGTGTGTTGTTCTTAACATTCGTGTGAGACTGAATTCAAATCCAAATTTCTTCCACGATCGAGTCTTATGCTTGTGACCATACATTCAATTGAATTATTATGCTCTCTTAGGTGTTTGAAATTGTGAGTTAGTTGCAGAAAATAAAAGTAAGCAAACAACGAATCAAACACACCAACGAAAAAGAGATAAACACGAGAAGTTACATTTGAGAAACACAATGTGGGAAAAATCAAGAAGATTGAATTCATGCTTCCTCATCTCCACTATCGTCTTTGCAGTTTTACAAGCTCACTTCTTTCTTGAGGCCTTCAAGGACACCAACATCAGTCAGCAACATCCTAACACTTGCAAATGCTCTCTAAAATCTCCTGCAGATTACCTGCTTCTTCAACAAACATGACTACTATCCTCAGCCATCTCAGATGTGTAGGCTTCTTCAAACCCACAATTCAGTGTCTGCACCATGTATCTGAATGTCTAGGTATATTGCCTTCTATTCATTTCATTCATTGCCTTCCTTGAACCTCCATGGAATCATTTGTGTTGTTACACATCCCTTAGGCTTGAACACGAAGCCTAAAAGTCAATAATTTAAATAGAAACCTTTTGCTCTTCAGGTTTTTGTCTTGCACATTTTAATTTCTACAAAAGCACATTGTATTATTTAATTTAAAGAGAAACCATGTGTTCCCACTCACACACCTTCTTCTTTCCTCTCCTCTTTCTCTCCACTTGGTTGCAACTCCACTCATCCTCTTACTAATTGCAACCTTCGCCTCCATGGGGTCTTCAATATTCTCCTCTTCAAAACATATCTCTAGCTCAGTTATCCATTGCATGAGCCTTTCTGAACCTTCTTGTCCACATAGCATATGAACTCTTCCATTCTTCTTCTCCATCTCTTGAAATCCTAAAAAACACATAAACAAGAATGCACTCTAGCATCTTCTCTTCCTAGAAAGATTTGAACTTTCTCTAATACCAGTTGATGTGGCCTCTGAACATATAATGGATTTACAAATCTATAGACTTTACAAAGTCACATAACCACATCATATATTCAGCACATAAATTCAATACTTTCACTTTCAATCTCTCACAATTACAAAAGATTTCAACAAATCATTACAACTCAAAAGGCCATGCCACCAATGCATGTCATTACACACTCTCAATACTTGGAAAACATGCCAAGGAAGCTCCTCAAGCTTCTCACCAAGCCTATCTCCCAAACTCGCCTCATCCCAACTTAGCCTACCAAAACAAACAAAGAATACAATTATATATATAATACATGAGAGAAAACAACACGGGGGGCCAAAATGGTGCCATACATTCACATGGAGGGAAATCATGACAAGAGATAACGTGTACCCCCAATAAAATCCATGCCACATGCTTAATGGGGTCATCTTTGAACAAGCACAAACATCTTTGGAAAGTTGGTGCCACCTTCAAACAAGGACAAAAGGAGAAGCAAGATGCCAATCTGCAATAGTTGAACTTGTCTCCACAAGCTTCTAAAAGGGGTACCTAGTTTATTTTTTGACCATTCTTTTCGTGCCCCACATGAAAAAATCGATCCATGCCACCTAAGAACTCAAAAATAGTGTTGTGACACCTTGCGAAGGATGAATAGTGTCTACCATCTCATCAGGTAATAGTAATTTAAGAATAGTGCTTATAAATAGTGTTTCTTGCCACATCAAATACACATGCTAGTAGGCTAGGGTAAAGCTCTCTTGGAAGATGCTTGCTACTTCTTTTCTATTAGCATTCGTTCACCATAAGTGTGCTTCTAACCCTTATATCAACGACGTAATGTCATCCCACTTCATCTCCCACAATGGAATAACTCTTAGGATCATGAAGGTGAAGCTCTCTCTTGTGAGATGGTACAACTTCTTTGTTATTCACATTATTTAACCATGAGTGTGCTTCTAAAAATTCATAGGTAACCAGCTAGAATTCACTGTTATCTGCAAATTTTACCGACAAAAAATTGTCCAACTTGCTACATAACGTATCGAGTGTGGTTACTTGAAAGTTTTAGAGAGTAACTAACCGTAGTTACTCACCAAAACCCATGATTAACCATGCTTGACATGGGTAACTTTCAGTAACTAAGTTATCATTTTTTACCGCTATTTTCTACTTTGCAACATTCTATTTGCAATTTTGTCACCTACATGAAGATTGAAGTGATATCAGTTTGTCTGTAATTGTGGATTTTGTCAGTGCTCAATGTTGTATTGTTGAGATTTAATTTGCCATTGATTGCTCATTTTCTAATACAATGAATAATCATGTTTGTACATGGATATGCTCTCTGTCTTCCATCCCCACATCATATCCCCTTCTCACCATCCAATGGCATTACCATCAAGATATTAAGTTTAGGGCATTAAGTTAAAGACATAGATATTAATTATTTTTGCTTCTTAATATCTCATGATTGATAGTATGACCACATATAGATTTTGACTTTGCTCAAGTGGTGGTTTCATCAAATTGTGTGATTTAAGCTTTGGACTTTATGTTAATTTTTATTTTTATTTTATTATTTCTTAAAATTTATTTAGATGTAGTTACTAATAGGTATTTAGTTAATTGACTTAGGTTAGTATTTTCTAATTGATTTAGGTTCATATTTATTATTTAGTGATTAATTTATTATTTAGTAATTTAAGAAAATAAAGTTACAATTCAAAAATGCAGTTAGTCGATTTATATTAAAATTATTTATTTGATAATTTAGTTGGAATATATATTTAGATGTTATTTCAATTTATTTTATAAATTTATATTTTTTTAAAGTAGTGATAAAGTTACAGAGTTATGGGTATGTATCATAATTTTAGGTTACCAAGTATGAGTTTCTAAACTACACTTTTAACCTGGTGTCATGTCATTTCTTCTTCCACCATGGAAGGACTCTTGGGCTCATGAGCATACTTCTTGATGCTCACCAATCTGCTTTTACAATTGCTATCATAGCAAATCTTGATTTAAAAAATGTACTACAACCTCATCCATGTACATACAATAATTCAAAATGCATGTTACAAAATTATCATAGTTGTTATAATTGCTCATATGCATAGCACAACCATTAGAGGCATGTTATAACAACTCTAATGCACAACATACCGCATTCAACTACTGAAAAATGCATGCTACAAATTTATTGTAGATGTTGCACCTTCTTATGTGCATATTGTTAACCGTTCAAGTCACCATGACCTTGAAATCCTCTAACACTTGTGTGCATGCACAAGGAGAAAGAACACCCCCGAACTCATCTCAGTGCTTCATAAAACATGATTCCTCAAAGTTCACAAGGAGTTCATGAGGAGGCTAGATTAAAAAGAATCAAGATTCCATGCTTTGTTAAGGTTTTGGCCTCCTCAAGGATACGTGCCCAAGGACAAATGCTCAAAGACAAGGGCATAAAGAAGTACCCACATCCAAAGTGGATTTGGGATTACCATGTAAGTACTAATAAATGTAGCCCAATGCTCCTACGTACCCAGTGCCCTATAGTGAAATCCACCTGGATGGGTGATTGAGAAGTAGTTGTCAGGTGTCAGACTCTACCTAAAAGGAAAAATATGATTTGATTCACAGAATCAAAAGTAATCAGCTCTGATTGATATAGTGATTGAATTGGTAGCTAATAAGACAAAAGAGTATGGATAAAGAATGAATCCCAATGTAGATCTTAGCCACTATATGATATAAACATTCAATCTGTTGGTCACATGAGCATGGGGACCTACAACAAATGGCAAGACATGACATCCAACAGATCCCAAGGAGTCCCTTTAACTACCTTCACTTGTAGATTGTAATCAAAATTCAATAAGCATGGGCTCTAACTAGTACAATCCTTATCACCTCAGTACTTCAAACCACCCAAAAATACCTAGAGAAATCATCATCATGCCATAGGATTGCAACTGAGAACCATGTGCTGCAAGATTTGACTTCTATTTAATATTCTCACTTGTATTTATCTAATGTAATTAATGACCCATGAACTTCTCATATCTATAAAAGTTAGATCATTCATTGTATAAGGTGTGGACATTTTTAGACACAAAAATGCTTCTAAGATTTATCCTCTATTAGCTCTTTACTGCCTAAACTTAGTTACTTATGAAAAGATTGATTTTACCTCTCTCCATGATTCTTGTATTCTATGTGTATTTTAATGGTTGTTGATCTTTATTTGTGGATGCATTTTCCCTCGCATCATTGCCCATCCATTTACACATGTATAGAACTTGGCTCTCTTGAAGGGAATATTCTACATGTACCTAGGTCTAGATGTGCACCCTATTTATAGACCGTTTGCCATCCCCATAGTGATGCATTGTGTTCTCATGCAGGATCCATGTAAAATATTTATGCAAGTAGTGTCCAGATTGGAGATTATAGAATAGTTTATCATTTTTTTGTAGTTTCTTCATGTTCTTAAAGGCTATAGGGGTGCTTACTCTATTCTTGGTGCATCACCACTTTTCATTTTAGTAAACCCCTCACCCTCACTCTCCCTTTTTCCTTTGTTGAGATTAGGCTTAACATTAGCAGTAGATTTCCTTTCTGCACTTTGTAAGTTTGTGTGATGGTCTTAAGCCACATGCACCTAGATTAGTAGGATGTCGACCTTTTCTGAAGGTTCATCCCAAGGAGTGCAAGAGTCTCACACCTTGAGGGACAATCTCATTATTACACTAAAGCCTCAAACTATTCATGTGCATAGGATGTTAAGTTGTGGAGCTAAAAGCTTCACCAAGGTGCTAATCAGGTGGTTGTTGAGTTCAACCAGTAACCGGCATCAGCAGTATTACTGACATTAGTCAGGTAGGGACCAGGGATCAGTCGACGTCGATCAGGGGCAGACTGATAGCAACTGACGTCGGTCACCTATGCGTGTGCATGCACTTGCATGTGTTTCCAGAACGCATTTCTCGAATTAGACTCATCTAATTTTAAGAGGTCCGAGAGTGTTTGCATGTTGAAGACTAATTTAAGTCTTGAGTCTGTGTTTCTAATTATTGTAATTAAAAGTCTAATTATTGTATGTTTTGGATCCTATTTAAGAGACCCATGGGGCATGTATTGTAATTAAGGCAAGTAAAGCATTGAAGCAAGAAAGCAAGGTCAAAGGAGATCTGCAAGGTGTAAGGTCAAGGAGATCAGTTGAAGCTATCAAGGAGGGGATAACAAATCAGGTTGTTGAGTTAGTTGTGGTTGAGAAAGAGAGAGATAACTCTTGAGTGTGAATTACTGAACACTTGGTGTGGGAAGCCTATAAGGTGGAAGAGTGTGGCATCTCTTCATTGTAATTCTTTTTTGGAAGAGTATTAATACAGATAGTATTGTTTCTCATATTCTTTGTTGTTTCAAGTTTTTAGTTACTTAATCATTCTGGTTCAATTCCGTGTTTAATTGCTTATAGAAAAGTAATCAATTGTGCTTCCTAGATCCTAACAGTTGGTATCAGAGCTAAGGTTGCAGGGAGCAGGTTATTTTTTTATTATAGGTCATTCTCAGGGGTTTCTGATTGAGTGGGAGTATAGCAATGGCAGAAGAAAGTAAACTATGAATGGAGAAGTTTAACGGCAAGAATTATCAAAATTAGAGGATGCAGATAGAAGATTATCTTTATCAGAAAGATTTGTACTTACCATTGGGTGGGGTTGCATGCAAGCCCATAGACATGAAGGATGAAGAATGGAATGTTCTTGATCAGAAGGCTCTGGGATCCATAAGGTTGAACCTTGCATCGTCTGTGATTTCCAACCTATCACAGTGTAAGACAACGGAAGAGTTGATAGAATCTTTGGCAAATTTATATGAAAATCCCTCAGCTTCAAATAAGGTATTTCTTATGAAGAAGCTATTTACTTTGCAAATGCAAGAAGGTGGATCTTAGTGATTTCCATGGTTTGGTAAACTAGTTAAATTCAGTCAATATTGTTTTTGATGATGAAATAAAAGCTCTCTTAATCTTATGCTCATTACCTGAAAGTTGGGAGAGTTTGGTAATGGCAGTAAGTAATACTACGTCTGCTTCCAAAATCTTAAAAGTTGATGATGTAGTTAGTGTAATATTGCATGAAGATATTCATAGGAAAAGCACAGGTGAATCATCAGGGAATGCTTTAAGTGCTGAAAGCAGGGGAAGGCAAAGAGAGAAGGTCAAGCAAGGGAAATCAACGTTGAAGATGGGAAGGGGATCCAAATCCAAAAATGAAGGTATCACCTGTTGGTTTTATGGAAAGAAAGGACACACAAAGAAAGATTGTTGGTTGAAGGATAAATAAAATCAACATGAAGGAAATGAAGAAGCAAAAGATGCAGGTATTATGGCACAGGATGCTCTCATACTTTCTTTGGATAGTCAGCTAGAATCATGGGTTTTAGATTTTGGTGCTTCTTTTCATGCATCCCCAAATAGAGATTTGTTCCATGAGTATGTCCAGGGAGACTTTGGAGTGCTTTATTTAGGGGATGGTACGCCCTGTCAAATGGTTGGCAAAGGGAAAGTGCAGCTGGAATTGCAGACGGGCAACACATGGGTGTTGAAGGAGGTTATGCATGTCCCAGTCCTGAAGCAGAGTTTGGTTTCTGTAGGAAACTTGGGTGATGAGGGATGCACAGTAACCCTCACAAAAGATTCTTGGAAGGTTTCCAAAGGTGCACTTGTTTTATCAAGAGGTAAGAAAGTAGGTACACTTTACCTATCTACTTGTATTACTAATTCTCCTTCTAGTTTATCTACTTCAGTTGTAGATTCAGAGATGTGGCTTAATAGGCTTGGTCACATGAATAAGAAGGAGATGCATGTTCTTAAGTCAAAGGGTATGAGTTCAGATTCGGAGGCCATAGATCAAGTTCATTGCAAGAAAAGGAAATTTGATGCTTTTGATAAGAACAGGGAAGCCTTCATGTTTATGAAGGAGATGATGGACAGAGATCAGTCACAGGGGCTGAATAATTTTGAGCAGGGCAGTATGGACAGGGTTTTGATCCAAGATGAGCTCACGAGTAAAGAAGTCATCACTTACAAGAATACACAGTTATCGACGTCAGTCACTTGGAACTGACGTCAATCAGGCAAGTACCGATGTCGGTCATGTGCATACCAGCATAGTCAGTAGTGTCAGGCAGGTAGAATCGACATCGGTCAATTAGGAACCGACGTCGGCAGAGTCAGTCACATGAAACTGATGTTGGTCAGATGTAGACTGAGAGATGGCTAAGATTGGTCACTGGAACGGATGTTGGGTGGACAGTAAGATGTCAAGGAGTCTCAAGCACCCATATGGAGGACTGAAAGGGTAAGTAAGCTTCAAATTTGTCATTTCCCTTCTTTACACTACTTGTAGCTCACTGATGGTCAAGAACCAGGAAGTCATTAAAGAAGCAGAGCAAGTAGATCCAGGAAATAGTGGGAGCTTGGCATGGATGAGGAATGTGATTCCTTGGAAAAGAACCAAACAAGAGTTTTTGGGTGGAGTTGCCAGCTGGAAGAAAGCACTAAGAGACGAATGGATGTTCAGGATAAAGAAGAGCAGGAATGGACACGTGAGATGGAAGGCCAGGGAATATGGTCTTGAGTAAGCTACAGGGCAATGGAAGTTTGACCATTGTGTTTCTCTTTACCAAGTTGGGTAATATTAGCTACATTATCCTGTTACTATATTGTGTGCTTGTTGCAGGGTTACACATACAGGTAGTTGCTGAACTAAAGGTAAAGTTAGTTCAAAAGTGTGTCATGAAGAATCTGGGAGTAGCAAGATTCTTTGGCATGAGTATGTTTAGAGACATGGAAGATCATAGGTTGATTTTGTCTCCAGTGGGAGCTGATGTGAAGAAGGTGTTGGTAGGGTTCAATACGTAGGATGTAGAATCGGTAAGCACACCAAGGGCTAGATAGTTCAAGCTGAGCTTATAACAGTGTTAGAAATCACATAAGGTCTAGTGTAGATCTAAGTTTTCCCAAGAAGTGGGAGTTGTCAGAAAGTTTGGAGCCAATTTGGGAAAGAAGGAGTACTGGAGAGCAGTTCAGTAGATTCTCAGGTATTTGAGAGGGACTAGTAGCAGGTATTTATGCAGGGTTAAGCACTTCTCTACATGGTATGTAGGTTTGGATGTGGTAGGTTACTTGGATGACAGGTGTAGCATTATAGGATGTGTGGTGGTTGGTCTTCAAAATTGAGCTTAAAAATGGAGGTGCCTGAGATGGCTAGTGGAGGTTGCTGTATAGGTGCAGCTGTTTATCTCCAAGTGGGAGATTGTTAAGTTGTGGAGCTAAAAGCTTCACCAGGGTGATAATCAGGAGGTTGCTGAGTTCAACCAGTAACCGGCATCGGCAATATTGTTGATGTTGGTCAGGTAGGGACCAGGGATCAGCCGACATCGATCAAGGGTAGACTGACAGTAACTGATGTCGGTCACCTGTGCGTGTGCATGCACTTGCATGTGTTTCCAGAACGTGTTTCCAAAATTAGACTCATCTAATTTTAAGAGGTCCGAGAGTGTTTGCATGTTGAAGACTAATTTAAGTCTTGAGTCTGTGTTTCTAATTATTGTAATTAGAAGTCTAATTATTGTATGCTTGGGATCCTATTTAAGAGACCCATGGGGCATGTATTGTAATTAAGGCAAGTAAAGCATTGAAGCAAGAAAGCAAGGTCAAAGGAGATCTGTAAGGTGTAAGGTCAAGGAGATCAGCTGAAGCTATCAAAGAGGGGATAACAACTCAGGTTGTTGAGTTAGTTGTGCTTGAGAAAGAGAGAGATAACTCTTGAGTGTGAATTACTGAACACTTGGTGTGGGAAGCTTGTAAGGTGGAAGAGTGTGGCGTCTCTTCATTGTAATTCTTTTTGGAAGAGTATTAATATAGATAGTATTGTTTCTCATATTCTTTGTTGTTTCAAGTTTATAGTTACTTAATCATTCTGGTTCAATTTCGTGTTTAATTGCTTATAGAAAAGTAATCAATTATGCTTCCTAGATCTTGACATAGGAGGTATTGAACATGCTCGTATAATGTGCCTAATATTCCCATGCCCCATGCCAAGTACTCTAGCTGAGATCCAAGCACTTCCATGCCATGAGTTATTGAAGGGTGCAAGATTTTAGTGATAATAGTTTTTTGCATGCCTAGTGGGACCACTATATACAATTCATCTAAGAGCTTGGTTTGGCCCTTAACAAGATTATAATGTAAATGACACACTTCAAGCACCTAGTGACTCTAAGTATTCCTAGTTTACAAGACAGTAGTTCTCCATCTGATACCAAGACAAACAAGAGCATCTTCAAGAGGTAATAACTTCTAATTTATTTAATTGCCTTCTGCACCCAAAAAAATAAGGGTTAAATCATCCTTATCTCCTATTAAGAGAACTAAAAATTTATGAAATTCATCTCCAAGAGCTTGGTTTACTCTACTTTTTGGTAGATTTCTTCAGCCAAGAGAAAGTCTATTTCCCATTCCTTTCATGGTTGTCCCAAGAGCTTTTATGACTTTTAATAGGTTTAATCCTTTGGATCTAGCTCAATATGATGATATCCCTATTGTAACTCTTAAAAGTTTATCATACTTCACTACTGAGAATGCAACTACCCCCATAGAGCACATCCAAGATATTGCTAACATATGTTCAATGCACCATATCATTGAAGATAATATAGTAGTTAGGCTCCTTGTCACTTCTTTGAAAGAAAAGACTCTCCAATGGCACATGAGTCTAAGGCCTAATTTCATTCACAATTGGGATGAGTTAGGAGAGTAGTTATATAATTTATTTGAAGATAAAAGTGATCACTTATCCTTGATAAATCTGCTCACTACCATCAAGAGAGCCCTACATGAACTGATGGTTATCTTTAATTTTAGATTCTAGAAAGTTTTGGACATAATACGACCTTTGTTGAAACCATCTCCAAACACTACATTCCTATCTAACTTAAAGGCTCTAATTAGTGATATAGTTTTAATGGTCTAATTCATGGTAGGTATTTCACATCCTCATGCTTACAACATTGTTGTAATGGCTAAGAACTATTTAATACAAGATTGAAAGATTGTTTAAAAACCTCTAATGCCTCTCTTTCTAGAATTATTGTATAACCAATCTACTCTAACACCCATCCCTATATCAGTTAGCCCACCAACCCCACCTACTACCCCTAGTGAGTCACATGAAGTCAAGGCATTGATGTAGAGTTTTGGAAATGAGCTAGTGACATTGAAGAAGCACCAAGCCCTACATTTAATGACTTATCATCCATTTAATTAGCCTTATAAACATTCTAGGAAGCCCTATCAAGGCATTTCACAAACCCAAATTCAACTCCCATATGTTAGTCCACCATACGCACAAAATGCCAATACTACTAGTGCTTCTAAATTTCTTTTGCTCATTGAAAATAACTTGGTGCAAGACCATAAGTAGTGTTTTCATTTAAATCATCCACATAATCAAACTAATTATGTAAATGGAGTGTTGAACTAAGCCTTGATGGTACAAAGCATATCATATCCCCATGATCCAGTAAAGGATCCAACCTCATAAGGAGATGGGGTGTATGTACAGGCACTAATACAAGGTAAAGCCACTTTGGTGAATTGGCATGAGAATGACTTCTATGACATAAATGAAAACTATGTACTAATAGTCAATAATCTAATGGCATATTACATAAGATTCAAAAGGAAGGCGATGAAATCAGAACCATCTCCTTCAGTTGGTTGGCATTTTAATTCCCAGGATCCAAGTGAAGCTACCATATGAAAGATAAACACTGGGATATCCCAAGCACAAGTAAGTCCATGTGTTCAAAATGGGAGTTAGCCTTAAAATAGCCAAATCCCAAAGGAAGATGTTGTTGCCTCAAAGTCTCAACTAAAAGGGGTGCATATCCATTTTAACATTGTAGATTAGACCAAGAAAGTGAACCTCAATGTAACTCTATGAGAGGCCCTTTTCATCCCTTCTCAAAGGGATTTGTTTTAAGAAGCATTGAAGACATTTCACCTGCATGATCCAACAAAGGGTGCTTCAAATATTTCCACAAGTTTGTGTCAATTAAAAGGAGTAAAGTATAGCAAAAACTACAAGCCCACCATTTATATCTCCTTGATCATCAACCAACACCTTGTCCATAACTATATGATTGATTCAGGTGTAAGTAGCTTAGTAATTCCTAAGAAGATTGCTAACATGTTAGGCATAGAATATTCCTCAATCACAAAATTTAGTTACTAATAGGTATTTAGTTAATTGACTTAGGTAGTATTTTCTAATCGATTTAGGTTCATATTTATTATTTAGTAATTTAATAAAGATTTGAAAAATCTATAGTTAGTCAATTTATATTAGAAATTATTAGCTAGTAAATTAGTTGGTATATATATTTAGATGTTATTTCAATTTATTTTATGAATTTATATTTTTTAAAGTAGTAATAAAGTTGCAGAGTCTCGAGTATGTATCAAAATTTTGGGCTATCAAGTACGAGTTTTAAAAATATGCTTTTGACTTAGTGCCATGCCACTTCTTCTCCCACCATGAAAGGACTCTTGGGATCATGATCATGCTTCTTGATGCTCACCAATTATATTTTAAAATTTCTATCATACCAAAATTAGATTTGAAAAACCTACTGTAACCTCATCCATGTGCATATAACAATTCAAAATGCATGCTACAAAATTACCATAGTTGTTACAATTTCTCATGTACATAACACAACATTTACAAACATGTTATAAAAAATCTTGTGTAAAACAGACCACATACAACTACTTAAAAGTGCATGTTACAAGTTTGCTATAGATGTTGCACCTTCTTATGTGCATAGTATTGACCCTTCAAGTCACCATGACCTTGAAATCCACTAACACTTACATGCATACACAAGGAGAAAGAACACCCCTAAACTCAACTCAGTGCTTCATGCAGTATGCTTATACAAGGTTCATAGGGAGTTCATGATGAGGCTAAATTAAAAGGAAATAAGATTCCATGCTTTGTTAAGGTTTTGGCCCCTATAAGGATCTGTGCCCAAGGATGAATGCTTAAAGATAAGGGCACGAGGGAGCATATGCATCCAAAGTGGAGTTTGGACCATCACGTAAGTATTCAACAAACACAACCCAATGATTATCCTAAGAACCAAGACTAACAAAAAACTTGTTGATATTTCCCAAGTCAATTTTGAATTTATCTCTTTACCTCGGTAATGGATCACAAACTATAGTAAATGCATATATAGGAGACTAAGACCTAAGAAGAAATATAAACCACAACTAACTCCTTATGGAGAAATGGATGGCACATATCTTCTCATGTTGACTGATACAGGCCAAGAGCATGAGAATCCTAAACCTAGAAAACCAAAAATAACTCAGACTCAATCAACAAAGCAAGAAACATACATCACAAAATTAGATTGCCTAAATACTATATCTACTCTAGTTAGGCATTTAGATCTAACTGAAATAGATTTATAGAGTCTACCTGACTTGGATGAAGAGAGAAATAGGTTATTAAATCTAGCTGGTAATCATTATGGAAATCATCTTGAGTATGATGCTTGTATCACCTATACATATAATCTTTAGAATATGTTCCATGTAAACATGATAATAAGAGAAGGAACTGAAGACATAATTCTTCCCCAAAAAAAAATAAAAATAGAAATGCTAATATCACTTAATCAAATGGTGGTGAAGTCAAATACAATGTCTTGGAACCATAGGAAGATTATATAAAATTATCTTCTGACGGACAATATGTGTTCCAACATGAACCTGATGAAGCTATTCTAGTAGGAAAACATAACACCACCACAAGAAGAAAATTAAAATGGTGTAATGTTTCTCTTTTAGAAAGGTCTAAGAATATAGATGATCTCTATCTAGAAATAAGTAAGATGAAAGGCTATTTAGACAAAAGGGTTGGAACTCTAGAAAAAATATCAATAGAAAAGATAAAGGATTTATCTCCTATTATAGCGTTCAAGGATAGAGCTCTTGCTAAAATAATAGCTACCAATTCTAGAATTATTGAGATAAAAACTACTATTGAGAACATGACTATCATAGTAGATAAATATTTAGGAATAATGAAACATATGCAAGAAACTATTGAATTACAAAACCACAAACACTATGTTGAAAATATTGAGAAAGCTAGGGAAAATGTTGAAGAGATTGTGTCCACAAAAAACATGTCTAATGAATGTATTAAAATAATACAAGAGAAGGTTATAGACATTATATCATTAGACACTAGTACAAACCTACAAATTAGAAAAATGGATTCTATTCTAGATCAACTCTAGAAGGTAATTTTCAAAATAGATACTGGAACCTCAAGATAAATTATTGAAAATCACAATACTTTGGCTGAAATAGAATCAAAAATCAATGAGCTCTAAGGAAGGACTAATGCTCTGATAGTATCTACTTCATTAATCCTTACATAGACACATGATCTCCAATAAAATTCTTATAGACCTAAAAAACAAAAACCATTAAGTCTATTTAAGGCTGAAGAAAGCTCTAGCATTCCAAAGATACACCCACTGAGACAACCTGGTTTTCATGAAATATCTAATAGAGAAAGACAATTTAGGATGGAACACATTAGAGCCTTATCCAAAGGAGAAATCCATTCATGGTATACAAATAAAAATTGTATATAATTTTATAATAATTACAATAGGCTTTAAAGATTTTACAAGAACACCTAAATCTTTACCAAATTGATTGGACTTAATAAATAATTTTATGAACAAGAAATCATCACAGAATATTTCTCTAGTGCTTGTTTATACTTTATTGAAATTGAAACCCTTGATTGAAACTTTGAGGAATTAGTTTCACCCAAAGTAGAAATCCAATATGATTGGAATGCTTCACTGAACTGGCTCGATCCCCTTCTGGCTATATGAACATGTATGCAAAAGGAAAAGGTTATACTTACTGATATACATAAAAGTTTAGTTAGTGCATAATCCCCTAAGAAAGAGTCAATATAATTAGGTATTCCTTATATTAGGGTTACCTTTCCTTGAGGAGAAGTAGGATATATATAATAAATAGATCAAGAGGTTTAACAGTAACAAAATAATAAAAATGCCAGTCATTTGACACAAGCACCAATCATGCTTTATACCCTCAATGTTGATTCATGGTGTGTAATGGGTAATAAGGTTAAATAAAAAATAGAGAGACTGAAAAAATCCATGGTTGGATGGAAACTTAGAGACTTCTCTTTAGGAGAGAAGTTGAAAAAGGGATGGATCTAATCATTGAAAACCTTGATGGTGGCATAACAGATGATGGACCTCACTCACTATCGAACAAATACTTAGGTCTAGTAGGACAATAGTAGACTTTGTAGAAGAAGTAATAAAATAATATGTTGGAGACATGAAAAATGTGAATGTAATCGAATAAAATAAATTATTCTGCATGAAGTTTTTTAATATGAAACACTGGGATAGATATAAATGTGACTTTTATCTTTTAACTAGGAGAACCAAGTAGAGCCATAAACTCAAAATAAAGGCTTTGTTCATAAACTCCTTGCCTAAAATTATAGCTAAAGGAGTAATGACTTACATTGAAAACAAGATTGATTAAACCATGTGAAAAAGGGCTAATCTTGAAAACTTGACTTTAGGGCAAATAATTCAATATGTTGATGAATACCTCTATACTAAATGTAAAGATAGAGAAGCCTCCAAAATTCTCAAATCTTAGATGAAATATATTATAAAGGTATTTGTAAGAAATCATATTTTGACCCCACAGGATAATATGGAAAATATCTACAAGCTTATTCTTCCCATAATAAAAAGAAATTTAAAAAATTCAGGAATAAAGAAGAAAGATCTTATAAACGTAGATTTTCTAAACATAAAATTTATGTACTTATGTAACTCCTCATAAGAAAAACTGAGGAAATTCATGAAAAATTGAATGCTACATTTGTGGACAAGAAGGCCATATAGCTCATAAGTGCCCTAATAAGTCAAAATATCAAAAGAAGACTAAACATCTTAGAACTATACTCCCCAATGAAGATATGGAGGTAGTTTTTGAATTTGGATCTTCTAATGAAATATCTTCTATCCTTAGTGAAAATGAAATTAGTTATGATAATGAAGATAGGATAAACATAACACAAACACTTGGTAGTTTAGTAGATGAATCTAAACTAGGATTTATTTATTACAATATGTTGGTAGGTATTAATCTTGAAGCACGTATTGGAAAAACCACTGCCTTACTTGATAACCCTAGATTTCCTATCCATGTCCTTTCATAATTGGAGAATGAACTTGCCCAACTCAGCTACAAACATGGTGAGGATAAAGGGAAATCCATAGTCCAATGTCATGAAGATCCATCCAATTATGCCAAGCAATAATATGAATGAAAACTAAATAAACCAAGTACAAAAATCTTGATCAAACAAGACAAAACACTAGTGGAAGTCCTAGAGTCTATCTAATCTAAACTAAAATCAACATCCCACGACATAGACATCTTGATAGAAACTATCCAAAATATTTAACAATAAATCCTAAAATGCTTCTAAAATTAAGCAAACAAAGAATTGATAATATCAATTTAAGTAGTTGATCCCAATTTTAAACCAATAATAAGAGATTTCTTAATTGATATAGGAGGCAACATGAGTATTGCCAAATATGGAACAATATCATAATATATGTGGGAAGATTCATCATTGGATTTTTTTAGCTCTCAATGGATCAAAAACCACCACAAAAGAGGTAGCTCCTAATGTTTTGATATCAGTCTAGGGTATATAGACTACTATCAAATTGTGGATGTTTGACAAAATCAATATGTATATGATTCTAGGACTGATTTTTTTGAATATGTTCATGCTTTATACCATTAGCGACACACATTTGACACTTAACCATTATGGTAAAGCTATTCCTATTCCTAGAAAGAATTCTGCTACAACTAGAGTCCTGAACAGACCAGAATCCTTGAAATAAAAAGATGAAAAGATCTATAGAACCATTCAAGAAGCAAATAAGAGATTGAATATATTAGTAAGAATAATTGAGTAAATAAAATAGTACTATGATGAGGATCAAAAAAGATTTTGGATACGAACAAATATACTATTAATCTTGACCTTGTTCTTGGAGTAGATTATACCAAAGATATTAAATCTAATACTATTATGTTTAATCCATAACAGGTCAGAAAAATAGAAGAAGAAATAAAGGATCTCCTTAACAAATTATTGATAAAAAGGAGTCACAATAAATGGGCATCCCCTAATTTTTATGTTAATAAACACTCTAAGCAAAAACATGGAAAACTGAGATTGGTCATTAATTATAAGAAGTTAAATGATTGGTTAGTCCCCTTTAGACATCCAATCCCGAATAAAATTGTATTCATAACTAAATTAAAATTATGTACTATTTTTTTTCTAAATTTGATTTAAAAAGTGGATTTTGGTAGATAGTTGTTGATCTAAAAGATACATATAAAATATATTTTGTCTTGCCTATTATTCATCGACATTATGAATGGAATGTCATGCCATTTAGGTTGAAAAATGCTCCTGCTAAATTCAATAAAAGGATGGATGGAATATTTGGGAAATTTGAATATATATATTTTTATATAGATGATGTGCTTGTTTTATCTAGAAATATTAACAAGCATTTAATAAACTTAAAACATTTCATTAAATTGTGTGAAGAAAAGGGGTTAGCTGTGTCAAAAAATAAGATGGACGTTAGCAAAACAAAAAATTAAATTTCTCAATTTGAATATAAAAAGAGGGAAAATTGCGTTATAGCCTCACATCCTTAAATCTCTTGAAGAATTTCCAAATGAAATTAAAGATTAAAGATAATTACAGAAATTTTTAGGATCATTAAATTATTGTGCACCATTTTACAAGGATCAAGCTAAAGATAGAAAACTCCTCCAATATAAATTTAAAAAGGGAAGCTCCTCCATGGTCAGAAAAAATCACAAGCTTTTATGAAGATTAAAATAAAATTTAAAATGCTACCAGATTTAAATATTCTCGGTGATGGAACCAGTTTTCTTTGAGATTATTAAGAATAAGTCCTTTTAAGTTGAAACATTTAAAGGAAAATTTTTTTTGAAAATTTTTCCTAAAGAAATTCATTTTATAGACTTTAGTTAACTTAAGAGTAGGTAACTTCTAGCTATTATCATGACTTTATTTAGAAAAATATAGACTTAATTTATGTCCTATTTCATCTCTATTCTTTATCTCTGATTGCTGAGAAAGTTCATGGAAGGGAACATAGTTAGAGCTTACCTTTGCCATGGTGATTGTTTAGAATGCAAATTATGAGGACAAAACTTTTCTAGATTCTAATGGGAGCTCATTCTATCTGATAAGAATAAGTGTTTCATCCTTCAAGCTTTGTCTATAGTGGTTGTCAGGAAAAATAGGCAAACATGGCAAAACATGCCTTTAACGCCTTCAATGCACCAGTATCCCATGTACGTAACTTTTACTTGAAATATTTTAGTCACACATCTATCCTACCTTATGAAATTAAGTATAACTAGTTTTTGCTCACAAAAACTTTAGAAGTAACTCAAATAATAATCAACCATGTATGAAATTAAAGGGCGGATATGATTTCTCCTACAATTTAATAAATAGAGATGAAAGAAAAAAAAGAAATTATATTATCTAAAGAATATAGGGTCTAGAAAAGGTAACTAGGTTCTAATACCAGTTAATCATATACTCTAATTTATTCACACTAATACACACTTATGACCAAACCTAGTCATCAATATCCAAACAATTTATCCCTAAGGCTACTACCTAGATTTTTTGCTCCCTCTTCATTGCTGATAGGAACTATGTTAGGAGTTATTTATATAGGAATCAAGAGGGCAAAATTACTCAATCTAGAGGTAGCTAGTAACAAAATATGGGTGACCTAGGTTATAAAAATATGAATGACAGCCACATCTAGCTAGGTGAAAAGACATAAATTAGATACCTTGGTCATGTCATTGCTAGAGAGTATTACCTAGAGGGTATCTTTAGTTAAAAATTAATCATGATCCATAGGCCTCACCCACCACATATGTCACTTCCCAATATGTTTGGATTACCCACTTGAAACATGAGGTGATATTTACACATGTTCTGATTTCTATTAGAATAACATTTTGACAAAGTAAGGCATAACACAACCATAGACATTAGGGGACATGTCCACCCTAATAACCAGAAAAGACCTTACCATAGGTCACATGGTGAGATACAACTGGATCCCATTCTAGGATTTATTTTTGTAGTTAGATCATCTTCATCACCATATTGAAGGACAATGATCAAACCTTCATATGTGTCATGGCATGGCCCATATATGACATTAAGTGGTGGAGAAAACACATTTAAAAGGGTCCACCTTATTTTAGCTTACCAGTCCCCTCAAGGAATTTCTAATGACCATTCGATATTAAGATCATCAATGTCCCCATATGTATCACAAATGTAATCATCCCAATCATAAGTGGTAGTGGTATAATAGTACGGACACAATATTTTGCAATGATTAGGATGATCTATATTTTCTTCAAGAAATTTGTCAAGTATCTCTAAGAAGGATTCTTCTGATAATGGATTGAATTTCTTGATGAAATTATAACTGAGTTGATTATTGACAAGATCATACTTACAATAGTCAAAGTGCAATTCAAATTCAATATCCTTATATATGTTATCATATGTTATTTTAAATAACATATCATCTGCAAAAAATTCCCAAGTCAGGATTTAAAACCAAAATTTTGAACCATGGGCTTATCATCTTTGGGGCATAACTTAGTTAAACACACTTCTTCAGGCATGTTTTCCCATTCATCATGGGCCATTCCATTGGGAAATATACTAAATTTTCTTAACTCATTAGTTTTGATAGAAATGGTTACCTTTTTTATAATAAATGGAAAAGGCTCTAATTTTCTAGATGTCTTCTAATGACAAATGTGGGGTTAAGAGTTCAATTGAATTATTGTATATATTTAACCCACAAGTCCATTCCATACAGTCAATTTTAGTAGGAATATATTCTATTCTAGAATTCTAAAATAAATATTTTGTCAAAATGATCTCTATTATATTTCCAGGTAATTCATCCTTAATCCTATCTTCGATAGGAATTTCCATCCATTGTTTCATCTTTTGTTTTTCTTCCTATAAGAGTTCTTTTGGGATATGCTAGTAATCCCAGTTTTCTTGATTTTTTCTTTCCTAAAAAACAAATACATGGTTAGAAGAATAAACCCTTTGGTACCAACCAATAGCTTCTCTTGAAATTAAGTTGGCAAGGTAATTGTAGGATCTTTTTTTGTATTGGATCTCAAAATAAAAATTAGAAAACCAAATCACCCATCTAGTAATAATTTGATTTACAACTTGTTGCACATGTGGCTTCTTGATGATAGATTCAAATCGTAAGAGATCAGTCCTCAATATAAAACATTTTGGAATGAGAAAGATCCTAAGCTTAAAAGTACATAATTTGGTAGCAAAGAGTTCTTTCTTATTGGAATGGTATTTATTTTGTGTATTATTCCATGTTACACTATAGTAATAACATACTTATTCCTTTACATTAGCATTTTGTTATATCAAAACTCCACTATATGCATCATCTGAAGCATTAGTTTCAAGTATAAGGGTTCCATCACCTAGAAGATTTAATTTTAATAGCATCTTAATTTTTTATTTAATATTCATAACATCTTCAATCATTTTTTATGACCATGGAGGAGCTTCCTTTTTCAATCTTTGTTGGATGAGTTTTTTGTATTTAGCTTGATCCTTGTAAAATGGTGCACAATAATTTAATGATCCCAAAATATCTATAATTGGGTTTTATCTCTAATTTCATTTGGAAATTATTCAAGAGATTTAAGGATGTGAGGCTATAATGCAATTTTCCCTCCTTTTATATTCAAACAGAGAAATTTAATTTCAATTTTTCCAACCTCCATATTCATTTTTGACAAGACTAACCCATTTTATTCACACAATTTCTTGAACTATTTCAAGTATATTAAATGCTCATTAATATTTTTGGATATAATAAGCACATCATCTATATAAAAAAAATATTCAAATTCGGCAAATATTCCATCCATTTTTTCTTCAAATTCAACATGAGCATTTTTCAACCCGAATGGCATGACATCCCATTCATAATATCTATGAAGAATAGGCAAGACAAATTTTTTATATATATCTTTTTCATCAACAACTATCTACCAAAATCCACTTTTTATATCAAATTTAGAGAAAATAGTATATACTTTCAATTTATCTATTAAGACAGTTTTATTTGAGATTGGATGCTCGAGGGGGACTAAATAGTCATTTAGCTTCTTATAATTAATGACAAATATCATTTTCCATGTTTTTACTCAAAGTGTTTATTGACATAAAAAGTATGGGATGCCCATTCATTATGACTCTTTTTTATCAATCCTTTGTTAAGAAGATCCTTTATTTCTTCTTTTGTTGTTCTAACCTATTGTGGAGTAAATAAAATAGTATTAGATTTAATACCTTTGGTATAATCTGTTCTAAGAACAAGGTAAAGTTTTACAATATATTTTCACTTATCCCAAAACCTTTTGGGATCCTCATCAAAGTAATATTTGATTTCTTCATTGATTCCTAAGAATATATTTATTCAATTATTTGCATCGTAAATGGTTATATAGATCTTTGCATCATTTTTTTTTAAGGGTTTTGGTCTATTCAAGCTTTGACTGTAGCATAATTCTTTTTAGGAATAGAATATATTTCCTATAATGGTTAAGTGTCAAATGTGTGTAAGTAATGGTATAAGACATGAACTGATTCAAAAAAATCATTCCCAAAATAATATATGTATTGATTCTGTAAAACATCCATAATTTGACAGTAGTTTGAATGCTTGGTACTGATATCAAAACCTTAGCATCTACCTTATTTGTGTTGGTTTTTGATCCATTGATAACTAGAATATCCAATGATGAATCTTCCCACATATATTCTGGTCTTTTTCCATATTTGGTAATACTCATGTTGGCTCTTGTATCCATTAAGCAATCTATTATGATTGGTTTAAAATTGGGATCAACTACTTCAATTGATATTATCAGTTATTTTTTTGTTCCAGTTTAGAAGCATTATGGGCTTTCTTGTTGGATACTTTGGCTAGTTTATATCATGTTGCCTATGTCCTGCGATGTTGATTTCAGTTTAGATTGGATATCCTTTAGAACTTCCACTAGTTTCTTCTATTGTTTGATCAAGACTTTTGGACTTGTGTTATTAAGTTTTATTTCATATTCTTTCTTAGCATAATTGTATGGATCTTTATGAAATTAGACTATGGATTTCCTTTTATCCTCACCATGATGGATACTAAATTTTGAAAGTTTATCTTCCAGTTATGGAAGGAGATGGGTAGGAATTTTTTGGTTAGCAAATAAGGTAGTGAGTTTTCCAATACGTGATTCAAGATCAATACCTGTCAACATATTAAAATAATGAAATTCGAGTTCAGATTCATCTACTAAACTACTAAGTGTTTGTTTATGTTTAGCCAGTCTTCATTATCATAACTAATTTCATTTGCACTAGGGATAGAATAGATTTCATCTGAAGAGCCAAATTTAGAAACTAACTCCATAAATTCATTAGGAAGTATAGTTCTAAGACATTTAGTCTTCTTTGGATATTTTGGCTTATTAGGGAACTTAGGAATTATATGGCTTTCTTGTTCATAAATGTAACATTTAATTTTTCTTGACTTTCCTTTAGTATTTTTTACAAGGAGTTACATAAGTTTGATGTTTGACAAATATAAATTTAGAAGATATTTCTTCTTTATTCCTAATTTTTTAAAATTTCTTTTCATTGTGGCAAGAACAAGCTTGCAAAATGTTTTCATAATATGATATGGGGTCAAAATTTGATTTCTTACAAATATCTTTATCAATATATTTCATTTGAGATTTGAGAAGTTTGGTGGATTCTCTATATTTACATTTAGTATAGAATTATTCATCAACAGACTAAATTATTTGCCTAAAAGTCATGTTTTCAAGCTTATCCCTTTCTCCCATGGTTTCATCAACCTTGTTTTTAATGTAAGTCATTACTTCTTCAGCTATAAGTTTAGGTAGAATAATTTATTATATTCATACTAATTAAATTCATGTGGAAGAATTTATTATCTTAAATAACATTCACATTTTTCATGTCTCTAGCATATTCTTTTACTATTGCTTCTACAATGTTTGCTATTGTCTGACTAGACATAAGTCTTTCTTTGATAGTGAGTGAGTCCCACCATCATTTTATGCTTTCATAAAGTTTTGAAATGATTAGATCCATCCCTTCTTTAGCTTCTCTTCCAAAGAGAAGTATCTAAGTTTCTATCCAACCATGAATTTTTTTAGCAAGGATTTATATTTTGTATCTAATTGTATTACCTATTCCACACCATGAATTAATATTGAGGGTATAAGGCATGATTGGTACTTTTATCAAATCACTAGAATTTTTATTACTTTATTCTTGTTCAGCCTCTTGATCTATTTCTTACATATGGCTTGCTTCTCCTCGAGGAAAGGTAGCCCTAATAGAATGAATACCTAATTGTACTGACTCTTCCCTAGGGAAGTATGCACTAATTGAACTTTAAGGTATACTTGTAAGTACAACCTTTTCCTCTTTCATACCATAGGGTTCAACTGATAGGGGATCAAGCCATTTCGGTGAAGTGTTCCAATCAGATTGGATTTCTACTTCAGGTGAAACTAATTCCTCAAATTTCCAATCAAGGGTTTGAATTTCATTGAAGTATAAACAAGCACCAGTGAAATATTATCTGATGTTTTCTTGTTAATGCAATTATTTAGCAAGTCCTATCAATTCTATAAATATTTGTGTGTTCTTGTAAAGTCTTTCAATCCTACTACAATTATTATAAAATTATGTATAATTTTTATTTATATACCATGGATGGATTTCTCCTTTGGATAAGTCTCTAAGGTGCTGCAACCTAAATTGTATTGCTCTATCAAATCTTTCATCAGAACTAGGTTATCTTATTGGGTCTATCTTTGGAATGCTAGATCTTTCTTCAGCCTTAAATAAACTTAATCGTTTTTGTTTTTTTAGTTATATTAGAATTTTATTAGAGATCATATATTTGTTTAATCATCAATGAAGTAGATCCTATCAGAGCATTAGTATTTCATTGGAACTCATTCAAATTTTATTCTATTTCAGCCAAAGTATTGTGATTTGCAATAATTTATCTTGAGGATTCAATATATATTTTGACAATTACCTTCTAGATTTGATATGGAACAAAATCAAATTTTTTGATTTGTAGGCTTGTACTAGTGTCTAATGATATAAGGTATATAACCTTCTCCTATATTATCTTAAGATATTCATTAGACACGATTTTTATGGACACCATATCTTCAAATAAATTCCTACCTTTCTCACTCTCCTTAACATAGTGTTTGATTTTTTTTGACTCAATAATTTCTTGGATACGTTTCATTATTCTTGAATCTTTGTCTACTATGATAGCCAAGTTCTTAGTAGTTGTTTTTATCTCAATAATTCTAGAATTGGTGGCTATAATTTTAGAAATAGCTTTATCCTAGAGGGCTAGAATAAGAGCCAAATCCTTAGATTATGTTCTAGATCAACTCTAGAGAGTAATTATCAAAATAGATATTGAAGCCTTAATATAAATTATTACAAATCACAATACCTTAGCTGAAATAGAATAAAAAATTAATGAGCTCCAAGGAAAGATCGATGATCTGATAGGATCTACTTCATTGATCCTTACATAGATACATGATCTCCAATAAAATGTTAATAGACCTGCAAAAAAAATCCATTTAATGTATTGAAGGTTGAAGAAAGATCTATAATTTCAAAGAAACCTTAGGAGCTATAGTTTTGTGATGGTTTTTGATCCATTGACAGCTAGAAAATCCAATGATGAATCTTCCCACATATATTATGGTATTGTTCCATATTTGGTGATACTCATGTTGTCTCTTATATCAATCAAGAAAATATATTATGATTGGTTTAAAATTGGGAATGACTACTTCAGTTGATATTATCAGTTCTTTATTTGCTACAATATAGAAGTATTCTAAATTTTCCTATTGGAAATCTAGCTAGTTTTTGTCAAGTTGCCTATGTCCTAGGATGCTAATCTTAGTTAAGATTAGATCACCTCAGTATAGTTTGGATTGCCTTAGTACTTCAAGCCACATAGATAGACCCAAAAAAATCATCATCATGTCATGAGACCACATTTGAGCACCATGCACTACAAGATCTAACTTCTATTTAATCTTCTCATCTATATTTATCCAATTTAATTAATAACCCATGGAGTTCTCATATCTATAAAAGTTGGGTCTTTCATTATATAAGGTGTGGACATTTTTAGGCACATAAATACTTCTAAGATTTGTCCTCCATGATCCCTTCACTACCTAAACCTAGTGACTAATGAAGATACTAAGTTTACCTCTCTTCATGATTCTTAAATTCTATGTGCATTTTAATGGTTGTTGATCTTTGTTTGTCAATGTATTTTTACTTACATCATTGCCCATCCATTTGTACCCATGTAGAACTTGACTCTCTCTTGTAGGTTGTATTTTTTTGACACCTAGGTCTATGCATGCCCTATTTGTGGATTGTTTGTCATCCATGTAGTGTTGCATTATGTTCCAATGCCTCCATGTAAAATAATTATGCAAGTAGTGACCATTTTTGGGATTGTGTAATAGTTTATCATTTTATGCAATTGTTTTGTGTTCTTAAATTTCGTAAGAGTACTCACTCTATTCTTGGTGCATCACCTTTTTTCCTTTTATCAAACACCTCACCCTCACTCTCACTTTTTCATTTGTAGAGATTAAGCTTAACATTAGTATTAGAATTTTATTTTTCACTTTGTAGGTCTGCATGTTGGTCCTAAACCACATGCACTTAGATTAGAGGGAAGCCAACCTTCTCTAAAGGTTCATCCCAAGGAGCACAAGAGTCTCACACCTTAGGTTATGATCCCATTATTGCACTAAATCCTTGAACTATTCATGCATTTAGGAGGTCTTGAATATGCCCATTTAACATGCCTAGTATTCCCATTCCCCATGCTAAGTATTCAATCTAAGCTTTAAGCACTTCCACACCATGAATTACTCAAGGGTGTAAGATTTAGGTGATAAAATTTTTTGGCATGTTTGGTGGGACCACTTTATACATCTCAACTAAGAGCTTAGTGCCTTAACAAGTTTGTAGTGTAAAATACACCCTTTAAGCACTTGGTGACTCCAAGTATTCTTAGTTTGTAAGAGATTAGATCCCCATCCTATGCCAAAATAAACAAGATCATCTTCAAGAGGTAATGACTTATAATTTATTGAACTACCTTTTGTACCAAGAAAAATAAGGGTTAGAACATCCTTATCTCCTATTGAGATAACTAATAAATTAAAATAGTCATCTCCAAGAGATTGGTCTACTCCACCTTTTGGTGTATTTCCCCAACCAAGAGAAAGGATATTTCCCATTCTACTCGTGGTTTTCCCAAGAGATCTTGTGACCTTTAATGGGGTAAGTCTTTTGACTCTAGCTCAATATGATGATATCATATTTTTTTCTCTTAAGAGCTTATCATACTTCACTAGTGAGAAGGTAACTACCCCTATAAAGCACATCCAAGATATTGCTAACATATGTTTAATGTACCATATCATTGAAGATAATGTAAAGGTTAGGATCCTTGCCATTTCTATGAAAAAAAAGGATCTCCAATGGTATATGAGTCTGAGTCCTAATTCCATTCACAACTAGGATGAGCTGGGAGAGTATTTGTATAATCAGTTTGAAGATAAAAGTGAACAATTATTCTTGATATAGAAACTTACCACCATTAAGAAATCCCAACATGAGTTGAGGGTTGAATTGAATTTAAAATTCTATAAAGTTTAGGATAGAATACCACCTTTATTGAAACCATCTCCAAAAATTACATTCTTATATTATTTAAGGTCTCTATATAGTGATATGGCTATAATGGTCCAATCTATGGGAGGTGAACTTCCTAATGGTTACAACATTATTTTAAGGGATAAAAACTATTTAATACAAGCTATAAAGTATTTTACCAAACATATAATTCCTCTCTTTCTATAATTACTACATAGACAACCTACTCTACCACCCATCCCTATATCAATCCATCAACCAACCCCACCTTTTACCCCTAGTGAGTTACATGAAGTTAAGATATCATTGTAGAGTTTTGAAAATGACCTAGTAACTTTGAAGAGTCACCAAGATTAGCATTTTAGGCTTTACGAACATGATAGGTATTCCTATGAAGGCAACTTGAAAACCCAAAGTCAGATCCCATATTTTAGTCCACCCTACACACAAATCACCAATGCTTTCAATGCTTCTAAATCACCCATATGCTTATGTAAAATAACTTGGTGCGAGACCATGAATGGTGTTTTCATAACAATTAGCTACATAATAAGCCCTAATGGATAAAGCATATCATATCCCCATGAGCTATCAAAAGAACCAACCTCACAAGGAGAGGGAGTATATGTACAAGTGCAAATATAAGGTGAATCCACTTTGGTGAATTGGCTTGAGATTAAATTATACTCCATAAATAAAAACCAAGTACCAATAGGTAGTAATTTGATGGTATATTAAACAAGATTAAAAAGGAAGGTGATGGAATAAGAACCGTCTCCTTTAACTATTTACCCTTCTACTTCCCAATATCCAAGTGAAGTTACCAGAGGAAAGATAAACACTAGGATATCCCAAACACAATAAAGTCTATCTTCTCAAAAGGGTAGTCAATCTCAAACCAACTAAATCCCAAAGGAAGGTTCTTTTGCCTCAAAGTATCAACCAAAAAGGGCACAAATCCCTTTTAACATAGTGGATTAGATGAATAAAGTGAACCTCAATGTAACTATGTGGTAAGCCCTTTCCATTCCTTCTCAAAGGGATTTGTTTCGAGAAGCATTGAAGGCATTCCACCCAAATGAGCTAGTAAAGTAAACTTCAACTATTTCCACAAGTTTTTGAAAATTGAAAGGAGGAGAGTCTTGTAAAAGTTTTAAGCCACCACCATTTTATATCTCCTTGATCATCGGTGAACACCTTTTCTATAATTGTATGATTGATTTGGGTGAGAGTAGCTCAGTAATTCCTAAAAATATTGCTGACATGTTAAGAAATGAATATGCTTCAATCATAAAAGGTGTTGTCTAATTATATGGCACAATTGTTAGAACATTTAGGATCATTTAGGACTTGATCCTCACTCTATATGCATATCCTAACCTCTCCATCACCTAGGACATCTCTATTATAGACCTCCCTCCTAATTTTTATATTTATCTCTTAATGGACTTCACTACAAAAACGGGTGGGTACTTATCATCTAGCTGGTCACACATGCTGCTTTGGACCAAATATGGGACCAAGGTAACCATCAAAGCTAAGCCTATTTGTAGGGATCATATAGATCCATACTCACCTAATCCCATAAACATGAATTGTATAAAGATTAACTCAGAGGATCGTGTAATCTTACATGAAGATACCATTCCTTTAGAGGAGGTTCCCTATGTAGCACTAGACATGGGGGATAATGATCATTATGGGTTTGATCCATATGATTGTACATGATAAATGGGGTTGGGAACTTACTGCATCCATGAGGAAAACACTATTTTTCCAAACCTCATGAAGGGTTAGGAGGACCTTGAAGGAATTTAGAAATTATATTTTTATGGATTTAGGATTAGGAATGGCATTGGAGCATGCATTTAAATAATCTCCTTTCAAAAGGAAAATTACTTTCATTTATGCAGGTTATAGTTCAGCTACACAAACAATGTGGCTAAATATGAGGCATTGATGCAAGGCCTCCAATTGGAAAAAAATAAGGGGATTAAGTCATGACAAGTGTTTGGGGATAGTGAGACAATTTTAAAACAAGTTAGAGCCCAAAATGTCTCTAATAATTCCTTGTCAAAAACATACAAACACGAGGCTTGGGATCTAATTGAGAACTTCATGGATTTCAATATATAAGCCACACAAAGGTGTAGAATGTTGATGCTAACAAATTTACAATGGTGGTCTCTAGTACAATTTACTTCATGGGTTATGAAAGGATCAAGATATATTTTTAAGCTCATAGTAAGACCAAAAGTCCCAAATAGTCCAAACAATTGAAAAGTGTTTGACAGTGATGAGAAAATTGTCAATTTCATGAAATATGAGGTAGATTTATCTATAAGGAACTAGTCACAAATATAAAACCAATATGAATATAAAATCATTCATCTAAAAAGAAAACAAGTATCCCAATGGATTAGTCACCTTGGAGAACATCTTCAATGCTAACGATCAGCTCAAGGGTGAGAACATGAACATAATGTTCAAATGTCATAATTGTGAATAGTCAATCATATCTAATGGCAAGATATTAAAGACTATAAAGATATTTACTCAACATGAAAAGGAATATTTTATCCACCTATGTATAAATTATGATGACATATTCACATGGAGTTACCAAGACCTCAAAAGTTTCTACCCAACCTTGGCCCAACACACAATTGAGCTAGACCGTGAATCCAAACCAATTAGGAAAAATCAAAGTCCTATAGACCCCAAGCTCAAGACTTTGATGAGGAAGGATCTAGCTGAACTCATATAGTTCAATATCATATTTGTGATCAATCATTCTTGGGTAGCTAACTCAGATCTAGTTAGAAATAAAAGTGGGGAAATTAGGCTATGTGTGGAATTTAGGGACTTAAATAGAGCATCTATAAAATATCACTATCCTCTTCCACCCATGGAGTAGATCCATCAAATAGTAGTAGAAACTAAGATATTTTCACTTTTTGATGACTACTCAAGTTAAAATCAAATACTTGTATATGAGTTAGATCAATTGAATAATGCATTCACTACCAAGTAGGGCACTTATGCATACAGGAATATGCCTTTTGGGTTGACAAATTTTTGTGTAAAATTCCATATATCTATTGATATGGCCTTTAAGGGTATCATCAATAATATGATATTGATTTACCTTGATGATATCATTGTCTTCTCCAAGTGCATAACTAATCATTTGAGCCATTTGAATTAGGTCTTTGATTGGTTATTGTAGTTTGGGGTTTATTTAAACCCAAGTAAGTGATGTTCATTATGTTTGAGGGCTAGTAATTGGGTCACATTATTTATAAATAATGGATCACCATTGATCTATAATATGTGAAATTTATACTATGACTTTCCCTTTTACACCATAAGATGAATCTGTAAAGCATCTTAGGCAGGATAATATTTTTAGGAAGGTTTATACTGAAATTCACCACCTTGGTCAAGCCACTTACCTCTATGTTCAAGAAGAATGCAAATTTTAGTTTGTCAAGAGAAGGTAGGAATAACTTTGAAGAAATTAAGAGAGCCATCTCTCAAGCTCTTACACTTGTAAATTTATGTTGTGATATGGACTTCATCCTCTATACTTTTAGAGGAGATAAAGGTGTCTTAGATGTCCTAGTACAACAAAATGATTATCAAAGGGAACAACCCATTGCCTTTTTCATCCAAGCACTCAAGGATTATGATATTATGTATAATTTTATGTAAAATTAAGTCCTTGTAATCATAATATCCCTTAATAAGTTTAGACACATGCTCTTTAACAAAAAAAATCAGCTAATGGTCTCACACCTACGCATGAAGGAGTTTCTATTGAGAAAGGACATGAATGAGAAAATAATTGGTTGGATCACTAAAGTGATGGATTATTACATTTACATCAATATTAGTAAGCTTGTAAGGGTTAAATTTATATGCAAATAAATTGAAGCAGACTTAGGCACTGACAATAGGGAAGTCCTTATGCATCAATAGAACTAACCAAGTCATTTTGCCTATCTTAATCATAATTCCCCTAGTTGGATAAAAATCATGAAGGATTTTCTCCAAATAAAAGTATATCCATAGGGGCTTAATAAGGCATAAATGATTAACTAAAGCTTAAATCAATCCCCTATGTGCTTGTTAATGATGTGTTATTCAAAAAAGACATCAATAGAGTCGTCTTTAGATGTATAGAACAAGATCAGATTGACAAGGTCCTTCAAGAGTTCCATGATGGACTGTCAAGAGGTCACTACTCATTAATGAATAATACTATCAAGATTATGAGAGTCAACTATTATTGGTGAAAATTCTTTTGAGATGGCCATGATGTTGGAAATATTGTCATTGATGTGAAAGGTCTAGTATTATTGGTGATAAAGGCCCCAATGCATTTAATATTATTTGTAATAAATATATATTGGCTAATTTGAGTTAATATTTATTTAATATTAATGAATATATTTTTGGTTCCATATGAGACAAAATAAGGGCCCATGGAGAAGTCAAAGAGCCATAGGATAAAGACAAAAGAAGGATGGGATGCATTTTCCCATGAAGAGTCATCTTGGGGAATTCTAAGAGTCACCAAGTGAAGACAAAAGAGGAAGGGCACAATTTCTAATGAAGGGACACTTTAAGGAATATGAAAAGTCACCAAGATGTGGACAAAAGATGGAAGGACATTTTTGGTCATGAAGGGTCACCACATGACTTTTCAAAGGTAGGAATATGAAGGGTCATACAAGTTTGGTGCCATTTTCCATGAGGATTGAAGATTCACAAAGGGGGAAGGCCAAAGGTCATTTGAAAAGCTATAAATAAAGGCTTGAGAAGCCATTTGTACATATGGGAGATATAGGTTGATTTGATATTGTATTATCTAGCTTAGAAGAGAAATTGTGAGAGATGAATATGATTTGTATTTGTTATATCTAGCTTAGAAGAGCAAAGGTGAGAGAGAGAGGGAAGAGATGTTGTATTGAACTATCATTTATTTAGATAACAATATTGAGAGATAGGTGTGTGGTATACACAAATGGGTTAGTGCTCATGTGATTTGGTGCTCACAAATTGTTGTTGGGTTGGTGCTCGGTAAAGGGATTGGTGCTCACAAATAGTAGCTGGGTTGGTTCTCGGCAAATGGGTGTGGTGCTCCTATGGGTGCTTAGCAAAGGGGTTGGTTCTCTTGTAATCTTGGCTTGCAAATATTTTTTGGTTTGGTGCTCATTCATATACTTGAGATTGTTCTCTGTGGTTTTTCCCACATTGGGTTTCCATGTTATATCTGGTGTCTCTCTCTATCTTGTGTGGTGTTTATTATTTGAGTTTTATTGCATATCCTTAATGTTTGATTAAGTAGAATTTGGTTAAAGGAAAGTTTTATAATCTATATGATATACTTATTCACCCCCCTCTCAGTATATCATGTGCTTAACAATTGGTATCAGAGTAGGTCTCTTTTTGAAAAGTTTAGATAGGGAAAGCATGATGGCTGGGTCACAGAAAGAATTCTCTACAAATAAGGAACCTTTGTTTGATGGGATGAATTATGCTTTTTGGAGCATGAGAATGAAGGTTTATTTGATGGCCCTTGGATTTGACATATGGAAAGCAGTGGTGGAGGAATATGAAGAGCCACAGACATTTGCAATTACTCCAGTAGAAAAGAAGGCAAGCGAATGTAAAGCTAAAGATTTAAATGCTATTTTATGTGGTTTATGTGAATCTAAATTTGTTAAAGTTATGAAATGTAAATTTGCTCATGAAACTTGGGTAAAAATTGAGAATATTTACAAAGGTGATGGAAAGGTTTAGCAAGCTAAGCTTCATACTTTTAGAAGGTAGTTTGAAAGTTTGAAGATGGAAGAAGAAGAAGATATAGAAAATTATCTCTTGTGAGTTGATCAGATAGTAAATCAGATTCAAGGTCTTGGAGAATCATTGGATGAGTCAACGGTGGTGCAAAAGGTTTTGAGATCTCTACCAATGAGATATGATGTAAAGGTTTCGGCAATCGAGGAGATGAAGAATTTAGCCAAGCTAAAGATGGATGAGCTTCATAGTATTCTCATGGCATATGAGATGTGGATGGAATAAGATAAACCCTCAAAGAGAGAAGCATATTTCAAGACATCAAAGAAAGAAAAAGCTAAGATTCAAGAATCAAGTGATAGTTTCAGTGATGATGAAGATGACAATGGAGCACTTTTCATTTGCAAGTCAAAAAGAGGAACAGGTAAATATCAAGGAAAATTACCATTTAAATGTTTTAATTGTGGAAACATTGGAAATTTTTTAGCTAGATGCCCAGATAAGGTTAATCATGATGAATTAGAAAAGCCTACATACAAGAAGAATTTCAAAGGCAAATCTAAGAAGGGATTCGAGAAGAAGAGCCTATATTCTAAGGATCCTAGCTCAGTTGAAGATAGTGGAGTTAGCGATTCAAGAAGAAGAGATTCTATTAATGGCCCTACATGAAGATGATCAAGAAGAAGAAGAGGAGGAAGCTAAAGTGATTATGGAAGGAGAACTCATTTATGCCCTAGAAGAGTTAGAAGCTATTCAGAAGAAGAATCGAAGATTAAAGTGCTAGATTGAGAAAAATGAACAAGAGTCAAAGGAAATGATTGAAGATCTACAAGCACACTTTGAAGAAGCCAAGAAGAATGAAAAAGATCTCACAGCATAGTTGGAAATAACAAGAAAATAATGTGAAAGGTATGTTATTGAAATTACCTCTTTAAAAGAAGATATTATGAAAGTAGTCAATGATTCAAAATTTGAAGATAGCACTAACATGATGAATAAGATATTGGAAAGTCAAAAAGCAAATTCAGATAAGACAGGGATCAATTTTGAAAAGAAAAAGAGCTATGTTGAAGCTATTACACAAGAGGAAACAAAAAGGGGAGAAGTGAAGAATACAAAGGACATTTCAAATAGATAAGGCTAGAGAGAACAAAGCTACAAAAGGCAATCAAGAGAGATATACAGACATGCCTTATTTTTATGGCTATTGTTTTTATTGTAATGGATATGGTCACAAGAAATTAGAATGTAGAAAAAGAGCTAACAATTTTAGAAATAAGGAGATGGAAAGTCAAGTAGAGTCAAGCAGAAGCCACAACTCTTTTGCTCCTCTATCAAGCTTTGATGAAGAGACCATAGTATGCTACAAGTACAACAACTTTGGATACATAGCTCGGTATTATAGAAGTGTGTTTGAGTCAATCAAGAAAGATCATAGCTTCAAAGCTCCATTCATCAAGAAGAAGGATAAGAGTCTCAAAGCTCCATTGATTAGGGAGAAGGTTCAGACATGTTTATGGCAGAAGAAACAACATGAAGATTCTATGATGGTTCAGATAGTTCTGCATGTAAGAGGTAAATATCAGCCATGGTTAATTGATAGCAGATGTTTGAGGCATATGATAGGAGATAAAATTAAGTTCATATCTCTAAATAATATCAGTGGTGGTACAGTGAGATTTAGAGATAAAACCACTACCAAGATAGGTAGAAAAGGTACATTGAGTTTGGATTATGGTAGAACTAAGACTAAGAATGTTTTATATGTAAAAGGTCTTAAGCATAATCTATTGAGTGTTAGTCAAATATGTGATCAAGGATACACATTAAGGTTTCATGCTAAAGGTTTTGAGATTAGAAGAAAAGATTCAAATGAGTTGATTGTAGATGCTCAAAGGACAGGGAACAATGTATATGTTTTGTCAGATATCTTCTCAAAGGCACGATCAAAGGATACATTCAAAGATCGGTGAAAAGAGTTGGGAGTAATTTCTATTACTTCCTACCATTGATGTTTAGCATCAAGTGAGGGGGAGCTAAGTGTTAGCTCCATGTAGGCCCTTTGCCATTGATGTCAAAGAGAGAGAATAATAGGTACAAGTACAAGTGCAAAAATAGGTACAAGTTGCTATAGTAAGGGGGAGTTACTATATCTTTTCAGATGATAGTGTGTGCAGGTGACAGGATGTGACAGTTTCAGGATTGAGGTTGCCATCAATGACAAAGGGGGAGATTGTTGGAAATATTGTCATTGACTTCAAAGGTCTAGTATTATTGGTGATAAAGGTCCCATTGCATTTAATATTATTTGTAATAAATATATCTTGGATAATGTCAGTTAATATTTATTTATTATCAATGAATATATTTTTGGTTGCATATGAGACAAAAGAAGGGCCCATGGAGAAGTCAAAGAGCCATGAGATAAAGACAAAAGAAGGATGGGACGCATTTTCCCATGAAGAGTCATCTTGGGGAATTCCAAGAGTGACCAAGTGAAGACAAAAGAGGAAGGGCACAATTTCTCATGAAGGGACACTTTAAGGAATACGAAAAGTCACCATGATGAGGGCAAAAGATGGAAGAATGTTTTTGGTCATGAAGGGTCACCACATGAATTTTCAAAGGCAAGAATATGAAGGGTCATACAAGTTTGGTGCCATTTTACATGAGGATTGAAGGATCACAAAGGGGGAAGGCCAAAGGTCATTTGGAAAACTATAAATAAAGGCTTGAGAAGCCATTTCTACATATGGGAGATAGAGGTTGATTTGATATTGTATTATCTAGCTTAGAAGAGTAATTTTGAGAGATGAATATGATTTGTATTTGTTATATCTAGCTTAGAAGAGAAAAGGTGAGAGAGAGGAAAGAGATGTTGTATTGAACTATCATTTGTTGAGATAGCAACATTGAGAGATAGGTGTGTGATATACATAAAGGGGTTGGTGCTCCTGTGAGTTGGTGCTCATGAATTATTCCTGAGTTAGTGCTCGACAAAGGGGTTGGTGCTCCTATGGGTTAGTGCTCATGAATAGTAGCTAGGTTGGTGCTTGACAAAGAGGTGTGGTGCTCCTGTGGGTTTGTGCTCATGAATAGTTGCTGGGTTGGTGCTCAGCAAAGGGGTTGGTGCTCCTACAAGCTTGGCTTGCAAATATTTTTTGGGTTGGTGCTCGTTCATATACTTGAGATTGTTCTCTGTGGTTTTTCCCACATTGGGTTTCCATGTTATAGCTGGTGTCTCTCTCTATCTTCTATGGTGTTTATTGTTTGAGTTTTATTGCATATCTTGAATGTTTGATTAAGTGGAATTTGGTTACAAGAAAGTTTTATAAGATATATGATATACTAATTCACCCCCCCTCTCAGTATATTCCATGCTTAACACATGGATGGGTAAGTAAATAAAATAAGTGTGCCTTGTTTGTAGGCAAGTAGAGGCTAGTTACCCTTCCCTTGTGCCCAACAAAATTTGATCAACCCTTCACCCAATGGGGCATGGACTTCATTAGCATGATCAACCCTCCATCAAACATTGGACATAAATAGATATTTACATCCATAGATTATTTCACAAGAGGGACAAAGGTAGTGGTGTTGAGAAAGGCAAATGAAACATCTATACTAGACTTCTATAAAGGTATAGTCACTATATTTAGTGTTCAATCCACCATTATCTCAAATAATGTTATGGTCTTTATTGGGACCAAATTTTTTAAATGGGATGTCAAGTATGGAATCTATTTTAGAACCTCATCAACTATTACCCTAAAGGTAATGGTTTGGAATATTCCACCAACAAGAACCTAATTTGTATCATTAAGCTAACCTTGGAGGAGAATCAAAGCACTTGGCACATCAAACTCAAAACAACCTTATGGGTTGATAATATAATGCCAAAAGGAGTTATAATCAACTCCCATTTCATGCTAGTTTATGAGAGAGAAGCAAGGCTACCTATGTACCTTGAGTTATCATAATTATAGCTCTCCTACCAACTAGAGTTGATTGAAAATGGTCTTATGGCACCTAGGGTAACAAAGCTAATAGAACTAGAGGACACTAAAAACAAAGTGATGCATAATTTAGAGTTTCAACAAATTCCAATGAAAATACATTTGATAAAATAGACATGGATATAATTTTCAAATAAGGGGATGTAGTGATCAAATGGAACAAAGTCAAGATGAAATTTGGAAGGCACACCAAGTTTTATGCCATATGGAGTGCTCCTTATATCAAAAATAGTTGTAAATAGGACAATGTCTTCCAAATCTCAAGGCTAAATGGAGAGGAGCTACATATTTCAGTCAATGGGATCCATATTATGAACCACTCCTTAAATTTCCCTAGAGTTTTTTATATAGTAGATTATTATATTTTAATTCCTCTAAGTGCTTCTGCATATTACTTAGTTGTTTTTCATTCCCTAAGTGATTTCACACATTGTTGTTTTTTCTTGATTTATTTTTTGTTTTAATAAGGTCTCAATTATTTAGATTATTTAATGATGGGTAATTCATTTCTTAGAATAGCACATATGGTAATTATACTATCAAAGTAGGTAGATCTCCCATACTTTAATGACTCTATACCTAATAGAATGCTTCGTATACTACTAATCCTTGTATAAAAGGTAAGCATCCCAAAAAATTCATTAGAATGTTGACCCTTAAAGTCACCATGAACTTGAATTACTTTGATAATATGGGCTCACATGTAAGGTTTACGTGTAGGGAAAAATACCACCCTCAACTCAATTTGGTGCTTCATGGATCACGATTCCTTAACATTTATTGGGAGTTCATGACGAGGCTGGATTAAAAGGAATTAGGATTCCACACTATACTAAAGTTTTATCCTCTTTAAAGATCCATGCCCAAGGATTAATGTCTAAAGTGGAATTGGGACTACCATGTAAGTAGTTATCAAATGTAGCCTAATACCCATTTGCACCCAATGCCCATCTGTATCCATTTATCATTCATGCCTAGTGCCCATTTGCACCTAGTACACATTAACACCTAGTGATCATTCACACCTAGTACATGGTGGTGAAATCCACCTAGAAGGGAAATTAAGTAGTAGCTATTAGGTGTCAGACCTTACTCAAAGGACAAATCTGATTTGATTCACAAAATTAGAAATGATCAGATCTAATTGACATAATGATTGAACCAATAACTAATAAGACAAAAGAGTATGGATGAATAATGAAACCCAATATATATATCAACCACCCTATGATACAATCATTTAATTATGTTATTTGCATGAGCATGGGGACATGCATCAAATGGTAGAACATGATGTCCAATAGATCTTAAGGATTCCCTTCAACTACCTTCTTGTCCAAATTACAATCATCATTCAATAAGTATGAGATCTAACCAATACAATCCAAATCACCTCAGTACTTTAAACTTCCTAAATAGACCTAGAAAAATCATGATCATGTCATATAAATGCAATTAATAACCATACATCACAAGATCCAACTCTATTTAATCTTCTCATGTGTATTTCTCTAATGTAATTAATGACCCATGGGCTCCCCATATCCATAAAATTTAGGTATTTCATTGTATAAGAGGTTAAAATTTTTAGGCACATAAATACTAATAGTATTTTTCCTCCATGATCCTTTTTCTACCTAAACCCAGTGACTAATGAAAATATTGAGTTTACCTCTCTCCATGATTCATGCATTCTATGTATTTTAAATGTTGTTGATCTTTTTTTGTGGACATATTTTACCTTGCATTGTTGTCCATCCATTTACAACTATGTATAACTTGGCTCTCTCTTGCAAATCATACTATACATGCACCTATGTCTATGCCCACCCTATTTATGGACCATTTGCCATCCCTATAGTGTTGCATTGTGTTCCCACCCTCCATGCAAAATACTTATGCAAGTACTATCCATTTTTGGAACTATGTAATAGTTTCCTATTTTATATAATTTATGCATGATTTTTAAGGCCATAGGGATGTTCGATATATTCTTGGTACATCACCACTTTTACTTTCAAAAAACCCCTCACCATTTCTCTCCATTTTTCCTTTATCAAGATTAGGTTTAACATTAGTAGTGGATTTTCCTTCTCTTTGTAGGTCTATATATTGGTCTTAAACTAAATGCACTTAGATTAGAAGGCAACCAACCTTATTTATAAGCTCATCCTAAGGAGCACATGAGTTCCACACCTTGTGGGATGATCTCATTATTGCATCGAATCCTCTAACTATTCATGCACAAGGGAGGTCTTAGACATGACTGCACAACATACCCAGTACTCCCATTCCCCACACCAAGTACTTGTGCAGTGCTCAAAGCAATTCTATGCCATGAATTACTCAAGGGTCAAATCTTTAGGCGAGTAAATTTTTTGGCATGCCCAGTGGTACCACTTTATATAGTTTATCTAAGATCTTGGTGTGGCCCTTAGCAAGTTTTTAGTATTTATGGTTTCTAGGAGATCAGATTCCCATCTTATGCCAAGATAAATAATATCATCTTCAAGAGGTACTAGATTATAATTTATTGAACTACCTTCTACACCCATAAAAATAAAAGTTAAATCATCCTTATCTTTTGTTAATAGAACTATCAATTTAATACTATCATCTCCAAGAGCTTGATCTACTCCACCTTTTGGTAGATTTACCATCCAAGAGCAAGGTTATTTCCCATTCCTTTCATGGTTATCCCAAGAGATTTTATGACTTTTAACTAGGGTAGTCCTTTGGATCTATCTTAATATGATGATATCCCAATTGCATCTCTTAATAAATATTCATACTTCATTGGTGAGAATGCAACCTTCCCCATAGAGAACATCCATGCTATTGATACCATATGTTTAGTGCATAATATCATTGAAGGCAATGTAGCTATTAATCTCATTGCCACTTCTTTAGAAAAAAAGGCTTTTCAATGGTACATGAGTTTGAGGCCTAATATATTCACAACTAAGATGAGCTAGGAGAGTAGTTATACAATCAATTTGAAGATAAAATTGATCACTTATCCTTGATAGAGTAGCTCACCACCATCAAGATATCCCTACATGAGCTGGTGGTTAACTTTAATTTCAGATTCTAAAAATTTTGGGATAGAATACCACCTTTGTCTAAACCATCTCTAAACACTACATTCTTATATTACTTAAGGGATATAAATAGTGATATATCTATAATGGTCCAATACATGGGAGGTGTTATACTTGTTGATGCTTACAACATTACTATAAGTGCTATGAACTATTTAATACAATCCATACAAGATTATTCCAATACCTCTAATGTCTCTCTTTCTATAATTAATGCATAGCTAACCTACTCTAACACCCATACCTATATCAATCGGCCTACCAACTGCACCTACTGCCCTTAGTGAGTTATATAAAGTCAAGACATTATTGTAGAGTTTTGGAAATTTTCTAGTGACTATAAATAGGCACCAATCCAAACATTCTAGGAATTACAAGCCATTTAATCAACCTTACCAACATGTTAGGTAGTCCTATCAAGGTAGTGCACAAACCTAAAGTCAACTCGCATATGTTAGGCCACCCTAAAAATAAATTGAAATGATGCCAATGCTTCTAAATCTCTCATTCCTATGTAAAATATCTTGGTACAAGTCCATGAGTGGTACTTTCCTTTCAATTAGCTACATAATCAAACTACTTATGAAAATGGAGTGTTGAACCAAGATTTTATGGTATAAAGCATATCATATCCCCATGAGCCAGTAAAGGAGCCAACATCACAAGGATAGGGGGTAAATGTATAGGCATAAATATAAGGTTTGGTGAATTGGCACAAGAATGAATTTTAGTCCATAAATCAAAACCAAGTACTAATAGTTAGTAATATGATGGGATATTACACAAGATTCAAAAGGAAGGTGATGAAAGTTGAACTATCTCCTTCATTTTTTTAGCCTTTTACTTCCCCAGATCTAAGTGAAGCTACCAGAGGAAAGATAAACACTAGGATAGCCTAAGAACAAGCAAGTCTAAGTATTCAAAAGGGAGGTCAGCCTCAAACCAACCAAATCCCAAAGGAACATGTTTTTGTGTCAAAGTCTCAATGAAAAGGGGCACAAATCCATTTTAACATAGTAGATCAAATGATAAAAGTGAACCTCAATATAACTATGTGGGACTCCCTTTCTATCCCTTATCAAAGGTATTTTTTGCAATAATCATTTAAGGCCTTCCACTTAAATGAGCCAAAAAATGGTGCTTCAGATGTTTCCACAAGTTTGTGCCAACTAAAATGAGGATAGTCTAGTAAACACTACAAGCCACCACCATTTTATATCTCCCTAATTATATACCTACACCTTATCCATAATTGTATGATTTATTCAAGTGCAAGTATCTTAGTAATGCCTAAGAAGATTGTTGACATGTTAGGCATAGAATATGCCTTGATCACAAAATGTATTGTTCTGATAGATGTCATAGTTGATAAAATAGTCAAGATCATTAAAGACTTAAGCCTTAATATAAATGTACATCCTAATATATTCATCACCAAGTACATTTCTATTATATATCTTCCTCTTTATTTTACCTTTTATCTCTTAAGGGACTTCACTACAAAAATGGGTGGGTGCTTGTCATCTGACTGGTCACACATGCTATTAAAGACCAGATACGGGACCAAGGTAACCATCAAAGTTAAGCCTATTTTTAGGGATCATATAGATCCATACTCACCTAATCCCATCAACATGAATTGTATAATGCATAATCCATATGATAGTGCAGTCCTGCATGAAACTACCATGCCTTTAGAGGAGGTTCCTAATGTAGCATAGGAAGAGTGGGCTAATGAGCATTATGGGTTTGATCCATATAATTGTATATAATAAGTGAGGATGGGCACTTAATGCATCCATGAGAAGAACCTTATTTATAAAAACCTCATGAAGGGTTAGGAGGACCTTGGAATAATGTGTAAATTGTATTTTGATGGCTCTAGGAATAGGAATGGCATTGGATTAGGCATTACATTGATCTCCCCTCAAAATGAAAAGTAATTTCAAGCACACATGTTGTAGTTTAGTTGCATCAATAATGTGTAAGAATATAAAGCACTGACCCAAGGCCTCTAATTGCCATAAAATAAGGGGATTAAGGCACTGAAATTTTTTGGTGATAACAAGTAGATTGTGAACCAAGTGAGAGCCCAAAATGTCTCCAATAATGCCTTGTTAAAATCATAAAAATACAAGGTCTGGGATCTAATTGAGGACTTCAGTGCTTTCAATATCTAATCAACCACAAGGGCATAAAATATTGATGATAACATACTTGTAATGATGGGATCCTAGTATAATTTACCTTAGGAGATCATGAAAGGATCAAGACAACTTGCCAAGATCATAGTAAGACCAATAATCCTAGATAATGAATGCAATTAACGAATGTTTGATAGTGATGAAAAAATAATAAATTTCATGCAAGCTGAGTTATATTTATCTATGAATAACTAGTCATAGTTACAAGCCAAATATGAAGATCAAATCATTCAGTGGAAAAGAAACAAGTTTTCCAAGGGACCACCCACCTTGGAGAACATCTTCAATGTCGATGATCAGCTCAAAGGTGAGAAGAGGAACATAATAGTCAAAGAGGATAATTGTGAGAAGGTCTTCATCTCTAATCAAAATATCTTAATGACTATAAATGTATGTACTCATCTTAAAAAGGAAGACTTTACCCACATTCATATAAAATATGATGACATATTCACAAGGAGTTACCAGAACCTCAAATTTTCCAACCTGGTATTGGCCTAGAATATAATTAAGATATAACCTAACAACAAAACCAATTAGGAAAAAGAAAAGGCCTATAAACCCCAAGCTCGAGCCTTTGATGAGGAAAGAGCTATATAAAATCATAGAGGTCAATATCATATTTTTGATCAATCACTCCTCTTGGGTTAGAACTAGAAGTGGGGAAATTAGGCTATGTGTGGACTTTAGGGACTTATATAGAGATTCCTTCAAAGATAACTATCCTCTTTCACCATGGATGAGATCCTTCAAATAGTATTAGGTGTTAAGAGGTTTTCAATTATTGATGTCTATTTTGACTACAATCATATACTTGTACAAGACTCAAATAAGTGAACGAATGAATTCACTACCAAGTGGCCCACCTATGAATATAAGAAGATGACTTTTAGGTTGAAAAACATTGACATGAAATTAAAAATAGATATCAATATGGCATTAAAGGATATCATGAAAAATATTATCTTTGTTTAACTTAATGATATCATTGTCTTCTCCAAACACATGACCGATCATTTGAGCCATTTGAAGTAGGTATTGGATAGGTGTAGGGAGCTTGGGGTATCCTTAAACCCAAACATGTGTTCATTATCTATGAGGGCCAGTTATTGGGGTACATTGTTTCCATATAAGGGATCACCATTGATCTATAATGGGTGTAAACTATCTTGTCACTTTCCCTTGTGTGCCACAAGAAGAACCTATATAGCTTCTTAAGGAAAATAAATTTCTTAAGAAGGTTTATACTAGACTTTTCCACCTTGATCAAGCCACTTACCTCTATACTCAAGAAGAATACCAATTTTAGCTAGTCAAGAGAAGGAAAGAATGTATTTGAATTAATTAATAGATCCATCTCTCAAGCTCCTACACTTCTAAATTCATTCTCTGATAGGGGATTCATCCTTTATACTTTTCGAGGAGATGAAGGCATATAGATTGTCCTAGTATAACAAAATGATGATGAAATGGAATAACCCATTTTAATTTTTAACCAAGTGCTCAAGGATATGAGTTGAGGTGTACTTTTATGGAAAATTAAGTCCTTGTATTCATAATATCCCTTAATAAGTTCAAACACATGTTATCTAACAAAAAAATTAAGCTAATGGTCTCACACCTAACTATGAAGGAGTTCCTATTGAGGAGGGACATGAGAGAGAAAAGAGCTAGTCAGATCACTAAAGTAATGGAGTATGACATTGACATCAACATCATCAATCCCATAAGGGGTAAATATATATACAAACAAATGGAAGTGGACTTAGGTGATAATAAAAGGGTAGCATTTGTGATTTAAGAAGACTGACCTATTCAATTTACCTATCCTAATCATAATTCCCCTAGTCAGAACCAAAACATGGGGGCTTTCCTCCAAATAAATGCATATCCAATGGGGATTGACAAGTCACAAAAAATGCACTTTAGGTATCAAGACATCCCCTATGTTCTTTTTAATGATGCGTTATTCATAAAAGACATCAATGGAGTCTTCTTGAGATGTATAGAGCAAGATTAGATTTATACGGTCCTTCAAGAGATTCATGATGGACTATTAGAAGGTCACTACTCACTAAAGACTATTGTTGTCAAGATTATGAGAGCCAGCTATTATTGGCCAAATTTTTTTTGAGATTCCCATAGGTGGGTAAGGAACTATAAGAAGTGTGCCTTCTTTACAGACAAATTGAGGTTAGCCTATCTACAACTAAACCTGATAAACATTGATGAACCCTTCACCCAATGGGGCCTGAACTTTATTGGCATGATTAACCCTCACTCAAACACCAAAAACAAATGAATCCTTATATCCATAGACTATTTCACAAGGTGTACAAAGGTAATGGTGTTCAAGGAATAAAATGAAACATTTTTACTAGAATTCTATGAAGGTATAGTCACTAGATTTGGTGTTCTAGCCACCCTTATCTTAGATAATGATATGGACTTCATTGGCACTAGAATTAGTGAATGGATCATCAATTATGGAATCTATTTGATCACTTCCTCAAAATATTACCCCCAAGGTAATTATTTGGCTAAGTCCACCAACAAGAACCTAATTTATATCATCAAGTGAACCTCAGAGGAAAATCAAAGGACTTGGCACACCAAGCTAAAAATAGACTTATGTGTTGATAATATAATGACAAAAAGAGTGATAGGTAACTCCCCTTTCATGATATTTTATGGGAGAGAAGAAACATTACATATGTCCCTTGATTTTCCATTACTGAAGCTTTCCCACCAACTAGAGCTGATTGAAAATGATCCTATGATAGTTAAGATAGTAAACCTAATGGAACTAGAAGACGCTTAAAATTGACCAATGAATACTTTAGAGTTTAAACAAGTGAAAAAATATACCTTTGATAAAATATCTAATGATACATGTTTTAAATAAGGGGACCTAGTGCTCAAGTGGGATGAAGATGGGGTGAAAGATGGAAGGCATACCAAGATTTATGCCATATAGAGTGGTTCTTATATCATAACTAATTATAAATAGATCAATGCCTTTCAATTCTCAAGGATAAGCAAAAAATATCTCCATAACCCAGTCAATGGGATCCATCTCAATCACTACTCTTGAAAGTTCCCTAGATCTTTGTATATAGTAGATTAGTAGTTTTTCTTTTCTTTAAGTTCTTCTGCACCTTAGTTGGATGTTTTTCGTTTTTTAAGTGATTTCACACAATTTTATTATTCCTTGGTTTCTTATTTTATTTTTTGAAGGTATTGGTTCCTCAGATTATTCAATTATGGGTAAGGAATTTATCAAACTAGAATGTATAGTATTTACACTTTCAGAGTAGATAGATCTCTTAGTCTTAAATTAGTTTGTGTTCCATAGAATGCTTCAAAAATTACTAATCCTTGCTTAGTAGGAAAGTGGCCTAAAAAAATTACTAGAATATTGACCCTTCAAGTCACCATGACCTTAAACCCCTCTAACATGATGGGCACATATGCGAGGTATGCACACAAGGAGAAAGACTACCCTCAAACATAGCATAGTTCTTCATGGATCACATTTACTCAAGGTTCACATGGAGTTCACAAGGAGGCTAGATTAAAAGGAAGCAAGATTCTACATTTTTCTAAGGTTTTTGCCTATTGGGCTAAAAACATTTTAGGAGGACAAATTTATGACTTCATGTCAATAGCATGGGGAACAAATTCCCTCTCCTATTAGTAGGCAAAGCTATATTTATTAAAATTCAAATTAGGAAAGAAAGAAATATTTACAAACAAAAGAATGTAAATCATGGGGTATTAATTTTAACCTAAAGGAACAAAAAGGAGTTTTTAGAAAAAAATATGTAGAGAAGGAGAGAGAGATAAGGGAGAAATTTTAGGCAACAAACATGCCAAGTTATAAATCAAGGTTAGACAAAAGTGTTGATAAAAAATTTGAATTTTAGAAGGAAAGAATCTCTCTCATTCAATGGGTTGAAAATACTTTATCATATCCTTAGTTATATGAAACATACACTATAAAACTATTTAACTCTAATAACAAAAACTAATATCCCTCTATATTTCGTAATATAAATAATAAAAAAAATTGTCTCTATTCCCACCAAGATTTTCACATGCTTTGGAAATGTAAATTACAATTGTAGATAGAAAATTTGTAATCTAATTTCTTATTCTCAATAGTTTGAAAATTTTAATAATGGAAATAAAAATCAAATATGTTAAAATAAGAAAAAGACATCATTCAAAATATATCACTAACACAAATTTTAGGAAACACCTCTTTGTATTGATTTCTAAAGAGTAGAATGTTTGATCTCCTTTTACAATGCTTTGACAAATTTCTAACTATTTTGAACCCTCATTATGAATCCCTAACTTGTATTTATATGATAAAATGGGTGGTTATGATGTAAAACCCCCTATTTTACCTTTTTATAGATTTACAATGACACCAACAAGAAATTACAACTTGAAATGGTGTAAAACATTTTTTAGCATTTAACACAACATGATAAAAACATCTAGGTTTTTTGCACTTCTTGCAAAATTACATTATCAATTTGCACAACCTAAAAAAGCAAGTTGGAAAAATTACAAAGATAATTTATATAATTACAATGTACATTTACAAGGGGAAAAGAGTGCAACAATATAAATTAGGCACAAAGAAACAAGAGAAGAGAATGCAGAAACACTAAAAATATTTAATCATTTTTCTTATTGTTGTATTGACAATTCTTTTCCTTTTAGGAATTCACCAAATCGATGGATAAATTCCTTGGTAAAGTATTCATATATTCCATCTATGTACCTATAGTCAACCCATTGATTAGTCTAACTCTTTCATTTCCTAAAGCTTGCCTTGGAGACTATTTATTTTCATATTTAAATTATCCACATTCACTTGGCATTTGACTAAATAGTGAAGCTATTTATAAAAAAATGCATATGTGGGATGGAAAATGTCCTAAATTTTCTCTTTGAATTCTCCAATTACAGTCTAAATTTAAATTAGATTCCCATTTTGATCTTTGTCATTAAAAAATGACAATTCAATTTCTTGACCTCGATATATATTTCCATCATTGTGTCACTTCCATGTGACTTTGCATTGTTGAATTTATGAAGACACTCTTGAATATATTGGATTCTAAATCTCATAGCCCAAATAAATTTAATGTAATAGATGATTTATTCCTTATTGATCAATCCTTTTTCATTAAGGTCAACAGAAGAAAATTTTGAGAACTCGACCAACCTAGGAATAAATTCCTCCATATTTTGTTTTCCTTAAGCATATTTACTTTCCTTTGTCATCATTTATTCATATTGTGATTGGATTTTAGAGAAAATAATTTCCACAATGAGAATTAATGAGGTTCCCTAATCGGTAACATTTTTAATCCAATCCTTCACTACATTGTCCTTTTGGCCCACTTCTCTTACTTTTTCCAATGTCTCAGCATGAAGACTCGATGAATTGATAGCTAGTTAAATTGGTCTAATAAATATCTATATTAATGAAATCAATTGTTCCACCTTATCTTTTATTTCATCCTTATTTTCCTTATCTTTATCCATTTTTTCAAAAATGGTACCCCTCGCCAACTATATGGCCCCTTTCATCCCTTCTCTGGTTGATTTTCCCAAATGAACCCTAGATACTTGTTAGCCTTTAATCCTAATTTCTAGCTTATCCATTTCAACCATAGGAATGGCCACTTCTACATGTTTTTCCCTTTTCATATTTTACCATTTATGAAACTATTCGCACTTTTTTGGCCTCTTCAAGAAAGGGATTGTCAAGGTTCCAAAATCTATCTCTTTAGGTTCAACATTTTTTCTTGTTTTCTTCTCTATTGTGGACAACTAATCCAAAGTTATCATGTGGAAAGAAGGCAATGGGATAGAAGTTGATACTGGTGAAAAAAATCTTGGATAGAGTCAAAGAAGGTGTTTTCTCATTTGGTGCACCTTGGAAAGATGTTTTTATTTGTTCTTGTGTATTGATTTTGTCAAAAGGAATTTTTGAAGAGGGGATGAGAGGCAAATCAAGATTTGAGGGAGAAGATGAATATATATGAGTAACCTATTGTAATAGGAAAGTAAAAGACATAGGGAACATTGTATCATCTTAAGCCAATAATTATTGAGTTATATTTTCTACTAGTTCTTAAGAAAATGGAGAATGATCAACTAGAACCTCTTGAGGAATTGAAATTTTAGGAGAAGAAGAGAAATTTTCACCTAACCTATTTATTTTTATCTTGATAGTCATCCATGGTTTAATTTAATTTTCAATAACTTCAAGTTCATGTTCCTCTTCTATCATTGAGGTTTCTCCACTTGGACCTACTTCATCTATATTTTTTGGTTCATCATGTTTCTTGTAGAAGCTACCGAATTCATCTTCCCCAAGAGGTGTAGGGAAATAAACATCCACAACATCCAATCCATTACTCTTCAACCACATAAGAGTTTTGTCATACTAATCTTAGTATTATTCTAAGATAAGTAGATTCTCTTTTGTCCCAATGGACTATAGGCAATGGTTTTATCATGACTTTTTATTTTTTAAAGATGGGATCTAATGTGACCTCATCATCCACCAATTGCTTTGGCACTTTCATTATGAAAATTTTGACTATTTGTCTCATGTTAAACTATGAATATTCCTTGATCCTCACTAATTTATCATCATCTCAATCCATCCAATAGTCTTCAAAATTTAGAATATGTTGATAGGAAGGTTTGAGATTGTGCTCACTTAGGCCTTTATTGTCAGATGAAAACCTACTTATAAATGTCTTAAGGTTATAGGGAGACTTGTATTGTTAAAATATCTTGGAATTTACTAATGAAGGGAAAGTATACCTTCTAATTGAGATTGTAAATTTGATCCCTATTTTATATCAACTTGTTAAGAATTTATATGTTTCGATAAGTTGTATCACCAATTCCATCAACACACACTAATTGTTGACATATCAAGAAAGTATATAAAGAACAACTTTGTAACCACTGATTCTTAAATAACTAAAGGTTAGGAACTATATGAGCTAAGTTCCCCGTGTTGATATCTCTATGGTGGATGCAATTAATATTCTCATTTTAAAGAGTTCTTTTTCAAACAATTAAACGATGAAATGAACAAAGCAATCATTTACCCTTTTGAAGTGATGAGCATTTTCCTTCAATTCTAGATGGGAATAGAAGTCATACACCATTAATTTCCTAAAATCATCCATTGTATGTAATCCATCAAAATATCTTTGACTTGTTATAGCATAAATGAGATATGAGGTCATATAAAATTTTCACGTGACTTTTACCTCCATGAGCTACTTGTGAATGGTATTGTTGATCAACTACGCCCAATTTATATATTGCTTATTTATGAGGATGATCCAAATTAATATGTACATCCATATATCAAAGTTCTTTACCATTTGATTTCCCACTATCCTATGCAATAATGTAATTATATCATTTATCTCATTTTTGAAATCATATCTGGCAAGATTTTTTGAAGCTAAGTGGAGGAATGTTTTGGCTTAGTCCAAAATGCATTACTGACTTGTTTAGAGCACACCATACTATTTTCATGCCAAAATATTTGTGATGAATTGAGGCTTAAATGTATAAAATATTGAAAATCTAGAAGGCAAAAAACATTGTCAATTTTCTCAAGAAAAAAACACATGACCAACTCCCCCTATGGATATCTTACCTCCCTTGTCTTTGAGTTATAGTTATTTACCACAATAAAAAATAACTTTAGAGATTGTCTGACATTAGAAATAATGTCTCCTATGCCAATCCACTGTCACAAATACATTGACCAAAATTCATCTTATGCAGTATGTTCATTCTTTCCCAAAATTCATCTAAGTTGATGTGACCTAGATCGGTGTTAGTGACATTTATAACATTCGAATCCAACGGTGAAGGAAGTGTCACACCATAAAATTGATACTTCATGATTTCTTTATCATTATTCAGAATTGCCTTTTCTATAGTGGGAGATGAAGACACCAATTTTACAAGAAAACTGACAATTTAGAATATTTGTAGAAAAGCTTCTCATTTATGAAAAAATGATAAAATTATAAATGGAAGTTTTTACTCACAAGTTTTTCATAAAAAAATTTCCAACATGTTTTTAACGCTGCCTATATGAAATTCAATTTTCCTTTGACCAATTTCCCTTCTTACAACTGCACCTGTAAAATTCATTTATTTAGCATACCTTTTTCACCCAACAAAAATGATTTGAAGAAATTATGAAAATTTTGTTTTCAGTTTTTAAAATAGTTTCCTTATTCCTAATTTGGCCAAAATATTGAAAATTAATTTCTAATAGATTTTTACCAAATCACTTCTTTACATCAATTCACTTCCCTTCTATCAACTTGAAAATATTTCTTCTCAATAGATGATGGCTAAAACATGAATGGAAATTCATTTTTTAAAATGCTAAAATTTATAGAGTGGGCATACAAATTGAAAAGATATTATTGAAGAGTAGACAAGCTTATTTTAGCACCACCCAAAAAAGTAACCATATTTACATGATTAGCAAAAATATTAAATGACTTTGCATGCATGTTGAAAAAAGAGACTTCAATTTATAATGGAAATTTGCACCATTAAAAACTACAATTGCAATGTAAAAGTTTGCATTTACAAGGATTTTGAAAATGTAATTTACATTTGCAAGATTTGGGGAAGCGTTATTTGTGTTTATATGGCTTACGAAAATAGAATTTTGAGTTTCATGCAAAAGGGAAACTTAAAAATATTTTTCAATTTACATGAAATTTTAAAACATTTTTGTAACTTACACGGGAACTTAAATCATTTTTACAATTTGCATGGAAACTAAAAACAAAATTGTAATTTGTATGAAAACCATAGAAAATTATAAATTGCACAGGAGCTAAAAAAGATTTTGAAAGTTGTACAAAGATCAAAAAAAATTTTACAAATTACATGAAGAACGAAAATTGTTTTACAAATTGCACAGAGACTAAAAATACATTTACAAATTGCATGAAAATTGAAAAAGCTTTTGCAACTTGCACAAATTTTGGAAAATCAATGTGTGTTTGCACAACTTATGAAAAGCTGAATGGTTTCTTGAAAATTATGAGAAATGTTAATGATTTTTTTCACAGGAGGTTCAAACATATTTTAGAATAGTTTAGGGTAAAATAAATGACTTGGATGTGAGTTTTTAATTAATCAATATTTAATTTAATAATTAAAATTTTTGAATTTTTCAAAATTTTGACAGTTTTAGGCTCAGTTAAATTTTTTTTAGCCATTTAAAAAAAATGAATTTCCACTAGTTTTTGCCTATTTTCAAAAACCTTGACAATAGCTTACTCTAACTAGCATTTTGAACTACAAAGAATGAAAAGAACTTGAATTCTATGGTTTCTTAGACCAATGCTTTATCTATTGAGTAATAGAGTCTTTAGAAACAACTTTGATGGATTTAAAAAATCTTTGAATTTCTTATCCTCAATAAAGGGATGGGTCCTCAGGCCATCAAAGAACTATCACATGTCAAAGGATAGTGTATGTGAGGGTTAGGTACTTAGCCTAATAGGTGTTTTCACATATCCAAAAAGGATAGTGTATGCGAAGGTATTTTTGTTATGTGTTTTTACACAAACTAAAATGTGAAGAGAGAAGTGTCTTTCTTTCCTATACTCAAAAGTGATGAACTTTGTGGCTTATAAATTCTTTTATATCTCACATTTGCATATTATAATCTAACCAACTAACAACCAATTCACTCATCTCAATCATATGATAAATTAACACACAATACTAGGCTAGATCATTTGTTCTACGAAATTTTAAATTGACCGCCTATTTATTGAAGAGATTCACAAAAAAATTATCCATTCTATCATCTTATAAAATCATGTCATTTCCCATGATATTTCTTAGAAAGAGATCATAGCTATAAATATGTGCAAGAAGTAAGAAAAAACACAAATAATGAGGGGCAACAGGTAGATATTGCATTTATTTAAAAACAACATAAACACCAAAATAAAAGAACAAAAAATAAACACAACCAAAATTATATTTACATATGTACAAAAGAGGGCCACCTAGTTCTTAATGGAAATGGTGTTTCAAATATTTCTCATTGAAGGTCAATGGTAGATGATTTCCATCGTGATACACTAATTAAAAAGTATTATTACTGTTAAAGTACCTATTCTTGAATGTCCCCTTCTAAAGTGAATCAAACTACCCATGACTCCCTTTCATTTCCCTATGACTATCCCAAAGTAGAGCCAAGTCTCTTACTTGGAATTATTTTTTCTTTGCCTTTTTCTCCAAGAGAAATTTGACATGAACCTGATGTTTTGTGATCCTTTCAACCACCTATATCATATTTTCTTCCAGTTGTTGTAGGTAGAAGATTTTTTTATCTAGTGAGCTTTTAAAATTTATATTCATAATTATTCTAGATAATTATAGGCTAGGTAACAAAAGTGGTATGGGAATCATAACATTTAATCCATATAAAAACTAGAATGAAGACATATCAATAGCCTTTATTGGTGTTATACGTTCTGCCCAAAGATCATCATATACCTTTTTGTACCATTTTTAAATTTTTTTGTCTACTACCTTGTGCATGATTATTAACAAATGTTGGTAGAATAATGTGGATTGTAAATCTACATAGGATATCTGTTTGATATTCATGCATTATGCACTTATTTTATCATTGTATAAGTCTATTTTATCTTATCCTCATGACTTGTAATATGTTAGAATATGAAGATAATCCACTTTTGGTGCCAAGTACAAGAAGAAGATGAATAGTCATAGACTAAAAATGTCTATATATACTTTTGTTTTTAATAAGAAAGGTTTCTAATTTTAGAAGATATCAATAGATATTATTTGGTTATGATTACCTATGCAATTTATTATTATGTTCCTTGTGTGCATTCTTATGTGTAATGTTTTGGTTACTTTCTATCTAAACTATTTTGAATGTATTATTTTAGTCTATGCAATACTGGTTATTCCTAATTCCTTAATAACACAAAATAATTAATGCTTCATATGTTTTTGTCATCTAAATTCCCATATTTTTATGATAAACTACTCTACACACATGAAGTATCTCATAACTATACTCTCCCTTATCATGTTCTGATGCTTCAAGAACCTCTGCTAATAATTGTTCAGTGAGCATAAAAATCCTTGTAGAGGAAATTATGCTAAGATGGTTATCAAGGTAGATAGATATTGAGATATGGTTAGATTGAAGGATATGTAATTTTGTGGAAGAAGAATAAAAAATATTGGTCTTACCATTAAGGAGATCATTCAAGAGCATATTAATGGAGAAACTTATGAAATATTTTGGTGTGAGTTGCCTAAACTATTAGGTGACCAGTTAACATGGTTGGAATATTGTTTCTTTAACCCAAGGATGGAAGAAATTATAATCTAAACTAAAGAAAATATAGAGTGATTATAGAGATTGGAAACTGACTAGACAAAAATAATAAATCAATGGATTACAACTATAGTAGATGGATATATAACTAAGTTTATAGTATAAGGATACATAACATTTGAAGCTCTGAAGGACTTGTTCATCAGAAGAATTCAAGGTAAATTTTTATAGGGACTACCTATCCTTGTAAAGATGTTTGTGGACAAGGCCATGATGCCTACTCTAAACAATATAAAGTAGTCACCTTAGACATATGGGGGTGTGAGTGACATGATAGTGAATGATGATTATAAGATAAGATAAGGCTTGAACCTAAATCCAAAATGGAGACATGAGGGAAGAAGAATCAAAAGAAGAGTTTGAATTTAGAACATGAGATGTGACAGTAGAATTTATGAAGTAAACATAAAAGTATTTAGGTAGATGTGAGTAGAGTTAAGAGTAGTAGTAAAATAGATGAAGAATGAGTAGGAAGACATGATGAATGATGATGGATGAAGAAATACAAGATAAAATAATAAGACAAATTTCATTAGAAAGAAAGAAGTAATGAAGAGCAAGAGGAAGAAGAGATGTTCAAAGATGAAGATGTGAATAGTGTAGAGCTAGATCAGTTAGATGATAGATGTAGTGCACAAATATAAGAATATTTATTATTAGATGAAGGACATGAATTATTAATTAAATAAGTATAAAAAATTTATAGAGTAATCATAGGTTCAAGTTTAGTAGGAAAAGTCATAGAAAAGAATCATTCATTAGAAGAGCACACATCCCCATAGGCTAATTTATTATATTCCAATAAACATTTTCACCTAGAAGGATAGGTTGATAGTCATTAGGAAGGTCTATTTTAAGAATAAGTGCATCCATGGGGTACTAAAATTTAAACAAATTCAATTCATAAGTCTTTCAAGGTTGTAGGGTTCATTGAAACCAACTAGAGAAAAGAAGGAAATCCAAAAAAGTAGAGTGCATAGACAAACTCACTTATTATATAGGTAAATCCTTTTAGTGCATAATTAGGATCACATAAAATGTAGCCTCCTACTATAATATTTACATAGTAGATACCTTCAACACTAGTTTATAATATGGGTGCTTTAGGAGCATTTATCAACTTGGTGACATATGATGGGTCTACAAACTTTGAGCAATACTTACTAACATGTGAGATGAAATGGAGAGATAAGGGTATTACCAATGAGGATATAAATAATAAAAAATTAATAGGGGAACTGAATGTAATATCTCTTGAATTTATATACTACAAATATATCACTCGAGAAAATCTACAATAGTTTAAGGAGTGGCTCATCACAGAAATTAAAATCAAGGAATGTACAAGTCAAACTATTCAAGACCTAAAGGAATTAGGAAGAAGTCAGGAGAATCAATTTATGATTATGATTATAGGTTATTATATGTTATAAATAAGGTGGAGTTTTCTTTATAATATAAATATATTATGGTGTGGTTTGTCAAAGTATTGCATTCCAAGATCAGGCTTATTATAGCATAGACCTAATATACTATTAAGGCAGTTGCTAGAGTTGTTGCTCTTTGATTGGATAAAATTAAAAATTATGGGGAAGCTCCCATAATGGGTTCTAAGATTGAAAATACATTTTAATATTTTATGAATAGGATGGAACAATATCATTAAGTAGATAAACCTAAGCTAAATCTATGATTCATGGAGTGTGAGAAAGAAGGAAATCATAAGAATGATTATCCTAAGATCAAGATAGAGTTCTATGAAATATGTAGAGTAGTAGGGCACACAATAATGTAGTGTCATGTCCTTCAATAGTATGTCAAAAGCCCATATATTTTGTATTGTAATTTTTATAAATTTCACAATCATGATGAAAATAATTATAGGGATTTGAAAAGATCAAAGAAGCCATTACAAAGAATGTATTATCCATCACTGCATAGCAAGTCTCCTTAGCAAAGAAGATGACTCTATGCCCAGAGGTTAATAAAGATTGTGAAAACCAAGTAGGTTCATAATGGATTCTTAGTTCACCTAACTACCAACCTCAAGGTCTAGATGGATGGATCCCTCTTTCATCTGGTTGGTTACCACCATCACTGCAAGACCAATACTCATCCCCTTGGAATTTGATAGTGACATAGTAAAACAAAACTATTTGAACTACACCAATTACACAAAAACAATTTGGGATTGGATACAATACCTAATAGCATCAGTATTGGAATACAATGCAACAATAGGAAGGTTATATAGGAGGTTATCAATTAAACATAGGAAGATCTAGGGGTGGATATAGAGGAGGTTAGCAAGGTGGTAGAGGAAATAATTACCAATGCCATCCTTTATAAAATTCTTTATGTGAAGATTATAATCATGTGAAACATAATTACCCTTTGAAACCCTAAGGACAATCTTACTGCACATATTTCTTGGTATATGAGCAACATGAGATAGAATACTATCTTATTTTGGAAAAGCAAAGAAAGGAAAAGGCCATCAGGAATGTTAACATGGTGAATGTGTAGCCTAATTAAGATGCATTTTGAATGTCATTATAAGACACTAGCATGTAGAGATAAGATTTCCTCCTCTTGAAAGGCCTCAAGACTAGGTAATCTAGAAAACAAAATAGGACAAATACTTGTACCCAACTGTATAAAAGGGGATCATGTATGAAGATACATAGCTATTGAAAGATATTCAACAACAAGACACTATTGAAAGATATGTTGTAGAAATATATGCTCAAATGTATGGTTAAAATATACACATTATACATTAGAATTAAGTTGTTACTATATTGACATATTTATGAAGCTGTTAAGTACACTCCATAATGAAGATATTTCTTAGAACATCACAAACTTTCTACACAATTTACTAGAGTGTGCATAGTGAGGGCAATAGAAGATAGAAAAACTTGTTTGGTATGTAAAAACAAATAATCTATGGGATGTAGATGCATGAATCAACATTGAAGTTGTAGGATATGAAATTTTAAATGTTAAGTTTGATTTTGGTAGCATGGTTAACATGATCCCTAGGTTTACATGAGAGGAAATTGAATGGCCAGTTCTCATTTATAATTTGGTGATTTTAAGTTTATCAAACTATTAATAGTTAGAAGATGTTGAGATCAAAGGTATAGAACTGATTATATGAGGTGACTTTGAAGACATCGACACAAAGATAATGACAAGTCATTACCCTACATTGATTTGTAAAAAATGGGCATATGATGGTCATATTACTATCAATACCATGAAAAATAGGGAGATACAATTATGGTCATTACTTTACATAAGGTGTGCAAACCCTACATCATTTTGGCTAAACTATACTCTCTTTAAGTCACACAAGAAACCATTTGGATGAAGGTAAACTCTAAAAAGAACCCAAAATATATGTTCACAACTGAGTGTAAATTCTTGTATGAGAATAGTAAACCTTAGGTGCAGTCTTTACTCACTAAATAGTTGAAGACATATAAATAATAGAATCCCAAACCATTAGTTACTCAATCATTGACACCTTAGTTTATCATAGATGATTGTGTGTCCATGTCTTCCAAATACCCTACTCATTCAAAAGTTTATTTTATCCATCAAGCATATGATTATATTCAGGATTATATAGAATTGACCAAAAAAGGCACCTTACCTTGGGAAATAGATTCATTTGTAATTAGTGACTCAAATACGCATCTACTCATCTAAGCTCATGGTGATCATGAACTATGGCCTATAAGAATGGTCTTCTCCATAGAAATACAACTTCCTTCATGTTATGCAATTCAAGATATAAATCAATTCATTATGCACCTATAAGTTCATGTTCCTATGATAAACCAATAAGTTAGTTCCTTAAATTAAACTTTTAAAGGAGATGCAACAACATGGTGAACAATTCATAGAGATGATCATATTGACAAAGATGATGCATGCAAACTTATGATTAGCAAATTTCAACTACCATAAGTCATCAAAAGTAATTGGCCTTACTTTTAGGAAGGTGGGTACCCTAAAATCCATATCCATGAATATGTTGAATTTTGGATTCAAGAACATGTGGAACCTAAGTACTAGGTAAAATTATTTCATCATACACTTGCTGCTTTACCATCATCTTGGTATATGCATCAAGAATATAGGTAGGAGACAAAACATTCGGTGCAGGTGCAGAGCAACTTCATACAAAATTTTGTGTTTTAAGATGAGAATACTTTGGTTCATAATGCACTATTAATAATCAAACATTTCCTATTCCATGGGTGCATAGAGGATTTAAGCACTGCAATGGAGTCTAATGCATAGAAGAACACAACCTATGATCTAAATACAACACTACAAAGATATAAAGCTTCCAAGATGGAAAAAAATCTCTTATGTAGCCATACCATTGAATAAAAAATGAAGATGAAAAAAATAAATATTTAGATACTAATGGTGATATCAATTTGACTAACTTATTTGTACTTAAATAACTAGTAGAATCATTAAAAGATCTAGTCATAGAACCCACTAAATAAGAAAAGTTACACAACATACAAATTCTAGAGAAAGATGGGAAATTAATTCTACAAGAATCAATTGATGAGGAAAATCACAATATTTATCATCAACCTATTAAAAAACATGTGGAAAACATTAAAAGCGAGGATATTCCTAAACTAGCACATATAGGTGACTATTAAAATGAATCTAAGGTTTCAAAAGCTATTAAACTCATATAGGATTATCAAGATGTGTTTCCCACAAACATTTTAGAATTCATAGGAGTAGATCCATCCCTAGGTCAAATTCATATCAAAATTAAGGAGTGCACATGACCTATAAAGAAAAGGTCATATAAGCTGAATCCAAACATGAAGTTGAAAGTGAAGGATGAACTAGATAGAATGCAGGAAGAAGGTATAATCTATCCCATTGACAAGGTAGATTAGGTTAGTTCCATGGTAGTATAAACTAATAAAATAGTGGAGATTAGAGTATGTGATGATTATCAAAGTTGTGTGAATGATCCATTTATAATTCCCTTCATATATGAAATTTTGGAATCTATCGTAGGTCATGAAGTTTACTCATTCATCGATAGGTTTAGTGGCTATCATCAAATACCCATCACAAAAGAGGATAGATATAAAACAAAAAATTTCATGAAATTGGGATCATTTTCATACAAGGTAATTCTTTTTGGCCTTAAGAACACACCTACATGTTTTTCTAGAGTAGTGGTGATATTTCATTCAAGACTTCCTAAAAGTATATCTAGATGATTGGGTAGTCTTCCCTTTGTTTAAAGAGAACTTATGTAATCTATGACTCATGTTATAATGATTTTGAGCTCTATGAATTACCCTAATTTTTTTTAAAAAACTTATTTTTTACACCTTTTGGTGTCTTACTAGGTCATGTAGTATGTAGTGAAGGGATTTTAGTGGACCAGGCCAAAATTATATTCATTTTTAGTATATCTCCACCAATAAAATCTAAATAAGTGTGATAATTTCTTGGCCATATAGTGTACTATCAAAATTTTATCAAGGGATATGTAGACACTTCATCTCTATTATAATAATGTTTGTTTGGACTTCTGATTGTCAAGTAGCTTTCATAGAACTAAAGTAGAGATTGTTCACTGTGCCTATTCTTGTCTTTCTAGATTAGAGTAAGCCATTTTATGTGCATGGTAATGCTAATGGTATCATATTTGGTGTTGTACTTGTGCATCTAGGAGAAGGTAGATTAGATCACCCCATACATTTTGAAATCTAACAGTTGTTTGATATAGAAAAAATTACATGACAATTGAAAGGGAAGCACTGGATATAGTGTTTGCACTATAGAAATTCTAGCATTATCTTCTTGTGACACCATTTAAAGTTTTAATGTATCATCAAGCTCTATGATACCTAGTCAATAATTCTATGTTTAGAGGATACATTGTAAGATGGTTGATGTTATGTTATTTCAAGAATTATAATTTTACATCAACGTCAAGCTAGGTAGAGAACATGTTAGGCCATATCATCTTAATTTCATCATAAATGGGGAAGAACTAGAAAAACTATATGAATATTCTCTTGATGCCCATCTATTTTGAGTTTCTACAATCTGTTAGAATTTTGAAGAAATTTCTAATTTTTTAGAATGAGTATTCTTTGTACACTACCAAGAAAGAGATAAGAAGTAGTTTGTCACTAAAGCTTTGACATATACTATTATAAATGAGCTCTTATATCATTTAGGGAAGGATGAAGTACTACATAGGGTAGTTTTGTAAAATGAACACCCATAGCTCTTATAATAAGCACACTAAGGAGTAGCACGACATTATTTTATTAGAGAAAGCTCTTATAATAAGAACATAATGAGTATCATGACATTATTGTAAGGAAATTTTTATCGATTGGGTTATAGTGGCTGAACCTTTTTTAGGATCCACATAAAGTAGCACAACATTATGACATATGTCAATCAATGGGTAAGCCACTCCAAAAGGATTGAAATGTCCTTGCAGCCTTTGTTAGCCAAATAACCTTTTAAATAGTGGGGCATCAATTTTATGGGACCTATTAATCCCTTAAGTAAATTTAATAAAAACCATAATATTATCATTATGATAGATTACTTTACCAAATGGGTTGAATTTGTTATGACACCCAACTATGGGGCCAAAGATCCAATAAAATGTTTTAATGAGAATATTATCACACGGTTTAGATGGTCCATCAAGCTCATCAATGATCAAGAGACACACTTCCTATATAATACTATCAAAGATCTTACTAAAGAATTCATGATTTCTAATAATAAAAGTACTACATACCATCTACAAGCTAATAACTACGCTGAGGCTTCTAATAAAGTGTTGGGAAAGATGTTCACAAAGATATGTGATGTCAAGAGGGATGACTGGGAAGATCACATTCCTATGATTATTTGGGCCTATATAATTCACTATAAGAGGGCTATAGGTTTTAATCCACTTTAGTTGGCCTATGGGATTGAATAAGTAATGGTAATGGAATAATTGGTACCTAGTCTACACATTACAATGGTTATGACACTAGGGGATCATGAGTCTCTCACAAACATGCTTATTGAATTGAATAGGATGGATGAGTATTGACATAGAGAATCTTGGATGTAAGAAGTTCACAAATATATCTAGAAAGCATGGCACGATAGGAACCTACATCATAAGGAATTTAACAAATATCAACTAATTTGGTTATATGATAGTCACTTCATAGCATTCCCAATTAAATTATAGATCAGATGGAAAGGGCCTTATGTTTACATGAAATATCTCAGCAAGGAAACATTATTTTGAGAGTTATGAAAGGAACCATTTTGCCATCTTAGGTAAATAAATGTAGGATTAAGCCCTACTACCAACAGTCTTAATTGATCTCTTTCTACCAAATAAGTAGGTGTTGAGTAACACCGACTAAATTAGGATTTCCCATTTTTTATGTTTTCTTATGTGTTGCTTTTTATCTATGTGCATGTGTTTTTTTGTAGATGATCTATTCACCAAGATTTTGGAACCATGATCAGAAGTATAATGTACACCACCTATGTTCATAATATTTTAGGTGTGCTAGTTTTTATGTTAGTAGGAGCGAAAGCAAGCAATTAATTTTGATAAATGTATGATCAATTCACATTAGATAATATCTTAGTCATATAATGGTCTTCCCTAAGGAGTTAATGTCATATTCAAGGTTTGATTGATCTAATCTTCACTAAATTGATGACCAGTCAACATCATCTATTTGTACTCTAGTATGGACAACAAAGAATATAACAATGTATCTCGATTCATGTGCCAATGACTATATACTTTAGTTTCCAAATTGGATAAGATTTGACACATCAATCTTCACATTGATATTAAAGGGACAACTCATCATGGCATTTACATAAAAATCAATAAGCACAAAATATATAAAGGCATAAGATTTTAAACTAATTTTGCATTTCATTATTGCAAACATTTTATGAGCTAAAGTTTTAGAGATGAGCTAATTTTTATAGTGCATAAAAAAATGTTTTTCAATTTAAGTATTCAAATATCATGGATCATTCACATCCCATTATAAACTTGATAGACACTCAGAAAGAAGAAATAAGCATCGACCTCACATTTTGATAGATAAAATACACTAATCTAGAGCCATTTCATTATATTCAAGTGGTAGAATAGAAACCCTTCCAACCATATCCAGTCAATTTTGCACAACCACTTAAGCTTATAACCCCACATAGAATCTAGAACATAGATGTCAAGCACCTAATGTGCATGCCCACCTTTGGAAATTTGGAGGAAATTTTACAAATCCTAATCAATCACTATAATAATGACAACATTTATGTTATCTTGAAAACCAATATAGTCATCAAAACTAAAGAAATGGCTCAAGTTTTGGGCATGTCTATGTGGGGTAATTCTTTTGATCCCTACAAGAGTAGAATACCTCCTATCCTTTAGAAGGTCAGAGACATATATGTCTAAGGGTTCAAAGGAATCCCAATTTAAGAAATCCAAGATGAACTAGTACACATCTTGGTTAAGTGCATCACAAAAAGATTCTTACAGACTACCAAGTCTATGAAGCAAATCCCCAAAGTAGTGGTTGACATTACACATTGCATGATCCACTAAAATGAGTAGTTCAATTGGATAGAATATTTTTTATAGGATCTACTTTAAAATATCAATAAGTGCCACATTACTTTTAAGAAGACCTTCTAGTACTAGTTTCTCATCTTTCTATTGTTTTTCACCTAATGGAATTCCCCTTAAGGTGAGGTGTAACCCAACACTGACTATTGGCTAGTGTAACAATTCTACAATTTGATATGGACACCTAAGCATGATGCCCTAGTGTATGAGGGTAAATTCAAGACATGGTGGGAGGAGTGTTTGGAGTTGGTTCATATACATCTATGGGTGTTGTTAGATATCATGAAATACCTAAGACAACATGTTGTCATCACTTTATTCTCAAAAGGTATTTTCATTCATGTTCATGAGTTGCCTATGTCACTATTTGGACACCTACCTATTTTGTTACCATAGCCATAGATCAGGCTAAAGTCACCAAATAAAAAGCACATGTAACTAGGTTCACAACCCCCTTCTATGACATACCACCTAACATAGTAGTCCTTATAGTGTAGTAATAAAAAGGAAAGCATAATCTATGTACAAAACAACTATAATTACCTCTATTAAATTACAATATGAGGAATGCCACAACCTATCTGAATGACCCCAAGGTACCCTAGATTGGAAGCTCCTGTGACCTACCTTCGATGGGAATGGATGAGCATGAGGTCTATCAAGTGATGATCATAGATATGGAAGGTGAATTTTATGAGAAGGAAAAGGAGGCTTTCTTCTTCTAGATGGTAGTGTGCATAGTTCAATTGTGTTAGAAGGTCCCTCCAAGTCTTTAGTGGGACTAACTATCATGTCATACATCCATTTTTTTTGGCATTGTGTGCAAAGAAGTCGAACAAATGCAAATAACAACCTAACTCTTTGAGAAATAACCTTATAATACTTTCATATTCATCTATGTCTTTTCACCACTTTTAGAAAGTCCACAAGAGTCTCTTCTGTATAGACCCAAAACCTAATGAGAGGCTAGGGTTTTTCTTACCCTCAAAAACACACATTTAGCAAGATAACCAAGGTTTAGGAAGTACATCCTTATCCTTCTTTGACTTCACTACCACCAAAATGTAGGTTGGTTACTTTAGGGTGAAAGAAATCATCTATCTTCATGTCTATGTTCAGCCAAGTGATTTGACACATTCATAACAAGCCTTAGAGGTTAAAGATATCATTCCAAATCAACTTATGATTGAAGAAAAATAGGCTTCATGAGAGGAAGAATCTCATGTATCTAAATAACAAGTTAATCAAGTAGAAATGAAGTGTTGGAATGAGTAGGCCCAATAACAACAAGATCAATAAGCAAGCCATCAAGATGAATAAGTTGAAGCCACACAAATGGCCCAAGATGTAGAGTTTGAATGATAAAAAAGTATTAAGGAGGCCAAGAAGGAACAAGAAGCTATCAATATAGAAAAATAGGTGAAAGAGGTGCACTAGAAAAGTATGTATGAAGAGCAGATGAATAAATAAGTTACACTCACTACCAAGGACAAGTTAGAAGAAGATAACCAACAACAAGCCACAATAGTGTAGGTAAAGAAGGATCTGGAGGATGACACTCTCACATAATAACAAGCTAATGAAGTTACAAAAAAGAAGGAAGATGAAGATGAAGCCCTGCATAAATAACAGGCTCAAGCATAGGAACAACAAGCAAGTGTGACCAAGGTGTAGGCTGACCTAGAGGCACAAGATTAGGCTAAGTCTAAATAAGACAAGGTTTTTGTACTAGAGGAATATAAAAAGTAAGAAGAGCATGTACAAAAGTTGTAGGAGGAGGAATAGGAGAAAAATAAATTTCTAGAAGAAGATCTCAACATAAAATTAGTGGAGGAAGCCAAGATAAAATAAGATAAAGATGTTGTTCAACAACTAAAGACTAAAAAAGATGCTATGACATAAAAATAAGTCCCTATCCAATAACTAGGTGGATCAAAGTAGCTAAGATAAGAATAAGATACATTTATAGCTACAAAAAATGAGCATCAACCAAGTTTACTCTAAGGAGGAGTTTCGCTATGGGATACTCCACCTATGGCTTCTCAACAAACCACCTTCTCACTTCCACTTATAACCATGCCATGACCTAATCCTTCATCTACCATGGGAACATTGGTAGTATTCCCACTCTATAAGGAAGCATCATTAGATGTTCCCATACTACCATTGAAGAAGTTAGAGGGCACTGTGACATTCTAGGATTCCATTATGTAGAAGGACACCTCTATAGAGTAGGAGGTTAATCAATCCAAGGCATAAAACATTGAGTTGAAGGATCACTTTCATGAATATGAAAAGCTTATCTAGGACACTTGACTCAAGCTGGTCACTCGAGCAATCAGAGAATAAGTAATGTCTAATGAGTGTAGACTCAAGATACTTGTCTCTATGTTAATAAAGGACTGGTGTACCCCAAAAAAACTCTACATAGTGGGAATATTAGGTCATGATTTTAAGTCCAAGGCTACCACACTCATCACTCTATTAGAGGAATATCAAGGAATGCTTGACACCATTACACTTCAAGCTCAATAGGTCATACATATCTTGTTATATTGGAAGCAACAATTGGATACCTCCTTAGCCAGTTTTAGTGCAAACTTTTCAAAGTCTGCCACCAACAAAGCAACCATAGAAAGTCACACTAAAATTAGGGAGGAGAAGGATGGAGTATTATATAAATCACAAAATTATAGGGATAATGTGCATGATTTTTGAATTGGTAGAGTTATCTTTTCATAGTTCTTTCATCAGCGTCCAAGATCAATGACACACACATAAGATGGATTAGTTGAGTGGAGATATTCAAACAAGGGTTTTGAATACTATGTCAACTTGGAGCTTATTTAATGATGCATACCTCAAGTAGATCATCATATTCCACTCTCTATTGCACACCCTAGTATGGTTGATACAAGAAGTGATGTTAGACTAGAATGCATACAAAATGGATCTAACTCTTTTCACTATCATAGTTGCTTAGATTTCCAATACAATTTCATATAGGCCACCTTTAGAGATCCATCAGATCATTACATATCATAAGGCTAATTATTCCTAGTCTAAGGAATCTTCCAATCAAACTTCATCTACATCCATGCCACCACCATCAATTTAAGTACTATATAGAGTATAATTTTTAAATATTTTGTATAAAATTTTGTATTGGGTATAACTTAGTAAGACAAGAAGGGATAGGTTGGTTGAAAACCTATAAATGGTTGTCACCTCATTATGCCATTCTATTGAAAACCTATAAAGGGTAGTAGGCTGGTATGCTACTTAGTTGAAAACCTGAAAGGGCAGCCAAGTAGTGTGCAAAAGGTGAAAAATAGAAATGGCACCTTGAGTGATTACTACAAATCTTATTGTTCCAACCATTTCCTCAGCCTTCAATCACTTGTGTATTCTTAGATATCCTCTAATGTTGTCTTCAGATGAGACAACCTTTTATGTTTGGGAAAATGTTGGTAGAAGAACACAAATTTTAAAGGTATGCATGATATTTTTCTAATATTCATGTGTTATTTACTCATTTTTTCATTGTACGAGTCTATTTTTTCTTATCCTCATGACTTACAATAGGATAAAATATGAAGAGACTCCATTTTTGGTGCCAAGTATAGGAAGAAGATGAAAATTCATATATTAGAAATGTCTATATATGCTTTTGTTTGTAAGAATAAGGGGTTCCACTTTTAGAAGAGATCAATATATATTATCTAGTTATGGTTACCTATGTGATTTATTATTATGTTCCTTACATGTGTTCTTGAGGGTGATGTTTTGGTTACCTTCTATCTAAACTATTTTGAATGCATTATTTTAGTCTATGCACTACTAGTTTTTCCTAATTCCTTAATAACGTAGAATAATTAATTCTTCTTATGTTTTTATCATCCAAATTCCTATCTTTTTATGATAAACTACTCTATGCACATGAAGTATCTCATAGCTATCACTGTCCTTAGCATGTTCTGATGCTTTAGTAACCTTTGCTAACAACATAGTTTTGTTGCTTGACTTGGCTTGACTATTACCTTGTAGATTATATTTTAACAAATGAAATAAAGAAATTTCATATCTTTAACAAAATGTAATCATTTTTGAAGAAGAAAAGTTAGAGGCATTAAATGTAACAATTTTATATGGGATTCCATATCGTACCAAAATATTTTCCTTGATGAAGTTGTAACTAACTTTTAAAGTTGTCTGTTTAATAAGAATTACTTCTAAAAACTTAGTGAAGTAATCTATTGTTGTGAGAATGTGAGTATGACCTACACTTGAATGAGGGTTCAATGTCCCAATGAAATCCAGTCCCCATTTTTTAAAAGGTTTTTCAACTATTATCAGTTGAAGAGGAAGTGTTTTTAACCTAGGTTTTCCTACAAATTACCAACATGCCTCACACTTTCTCACCCATTCGTATGAATATTTGAAAATATTTGGCCAATAATAATGGGCTCTAATAATTTTATATGTTTTTACCTTGGTAGAAAGGTTCCCTTCACAACCTTGATCATGAAAAGCTTGTGATATTTTTTGCTTTTGTTCATTATCAACACACCTTAATAAAATCCATCAATGATTTTCTTGAAAATAGTACCATCCCAAATGACATGCTTATTAGACTGTAGTTTGACTATTTTGTATTTTTTAGCATTCAAGTGTGAAGTACATTCTCCATATGTTAGGTAGAAATCAATGTCAAAAAACCATTCATCAGTAGAATTGACAGATAATACCAAAGCAAGATCTTGATCATCTTGTTCACCTGAAATTGTTGAAGACCTTGATTGAATATTTCCTTGTTATACCATGAGTTGACATAGTCCTTTTCCTTGAACTATTTTTGTAAGTTTTATTTTTAGATCATATTATTGCACTTTAGTTATCAAATTCCCTCATTTAGAACTAGGTTATTATTGATTTAAAATTGATTTAATTTCTATACTTGATACCATTACCATAGAATGCAAATGCAATATATAATACATGAATTGCTTGACTGCTTTCACTACTGTATAAGCATGTTTTTCCTCAAGAGAATACTTCAATTCATAATATTTGAGATTAAAACTCAAGAAGGTAATTAGGGATTTGATACCCTCATTATTTTTATGAATCAATATTGTTGAGAGTGTATGATCTAAAGCATAAAAATAATTAATTAATTCTTTCTTAAAATTAGGACAAACCAATTTCGGTGCATGAGAAATAGTAATCTTTATTTTTTCAAATGCTTCTTTGCCTTCATTGTTGTACTTGAAAGAAAGTTTTCCTTTCATGATGTCCACAATATTTCTGGTGAGCTTTAAAAAATTAAGAATGAATCATCTCAAAAATTTCACTTTCCCAAAGAAGAAATGCACTCCTTATTTACTGGTAGGTAAGGAAAGCTTTTGAATCACCTGGACCCTTTCTAGATCAATCCTTATTCCTTATTTAAAAATAATATGACCTAGGAGTTTACCTTTAGTCATTCTAAATACATATTTCTTAGGATTAAAATAAATTTCATGGGAAAAAATCTTTTCAAAGACTCTCTCTAGATGTGCATAGTGATCTTCTTAATTTTTTGAGAAAACTATCAGGTCATATAGATGCACTACAATGATTTAATTCTTCAATTATTTGAACATTAAATCCATTGCCTTATGAAAATTTGTTCCTTCTTTAATCAATCTGAATGGAATTCATCTATATCAAAAAGTACCCCAAGGTGTTGTGAAAGCCATTTTATGTTGATCTTTCCTGTTAACCTAAATTTTGTTGTATCCTAAAAAACTCTCAAGCATCAAAATAATTTTAGCACCTGTTACTACTTGGAGAACCTGATCCATAACTGGAAGTGGATAATTATCTTTGAGGGATGCTTGGTTAAGGTTCCTAAAATCAACACAGATTCTTAACTCAACATTATTCTTAGGAACTGGTACTATGTTAGATACCCAAGTTGAATGGTGAATAGGAAAAATAATGTAAGCATAAAGAATTTTTTGCACTTGAACAAGAAGCGTTACTAAAATTTTAGGATTAAATTATCTTAGTTTTTGTCTAAAATGTTTTGCATCAGGCTTTACATGAACAAAATGTTATATCTCTTTGGGATGAAAAGACTTAAGGTTTGCAGACGAATACACGAGTATATCAATATACTTATGGATAAGGATAACAAACTTCATTTTTATTTAGGTGATAGTTTTTTCCTGACAAACCTAAGATGTTCCTTTTTGCATTTTACTCTTTACAAATCTATCATGTTTATCAAACAATTCTTTTAAAGAGACCAGGCTTTTAAGAATTTTATTTCCTTTCAAATTGATAACACTTTCTTCATCCTATTCATCCATGATTCCCTCTTTCAATTTATGAACTGAAGATTCTCTGTATAAGGAATCACTACCTTCAAAGTACAAATTTTTTTAAAATGTTTGTTTTCTCAAGGAAAGAGATAATATGTTGGTCATCATTGAAATATTGCCAACTATTTACATTATCTAAGATACTTTGTCTGTATATTATTTCAATCATGTTTTTTTTACTGATATATACATGGGAGATCATTAAAGAAGCTGATACCACCAATGTGTCAGCTTTAGAGTTAACTTCTTGAGGAATTGTATTGATAGAGAAAGCACCAAAGATCTCAATGTTATCCTAGAATTTATTCCCATAATGCCTTAGACAAACATTTTCCACTTGGTATTAACCTTTTAACTATTTCACAATGAGTTGAACATCACCCATAACTTTCAAATTCCTAATTACCATCTCTTTTATTGTTTATAATCCTTGCAAAAGTGCTTCATATTCAGTGATATTATTGGTACAGTCAAATTGTAACTTATAGGAAAAAGGAAAAAACTTCTTAGATAGAGATATCAAGATTAATCCTGCACCTAAACCTGTTGACAAAAAAATACCATCAAAATCCATCGTCTAAATGTCATTCATATTCTATTGCATGATTTATGTTAAGTGTATATCATTTTTATCATCAAAAGATAGGTACTAATTCCTACATATTCATACAAAATATTATCTCTTGGATCATCAACATTTTGTACCATGTATTTTGTTTTCAGTTTAGGCTCTAGACATTGTTTGATTCCTTTGACCAAAATCATATCATGTGATAAATCTAGTTGGATTTCACCTCCCAATTCTTTGAAAAAATTTATACCTAAAAGAATAATGTCATCTAATGGAATATCTGTAGCCAAAATATTGATTTTGATTCACTTTTGGGGAAATATGATAAAGCCACTTGTGCATCCTTAATCTATCCAATGAGAGGAACTTATTTTGCCTTTGTGTAGTAACAATGACCAAAGGTCTTAATACAGGTTAGGCCAAGAGCATGAGTAAATTTTACATTCATGACATTATCTAAGTCTCCTATGTCAATAATATAATTACTAAATTTGTATCCCTTGAGGAATAGGGAAATATAATAAGTGTTAACTTTATTGGATTTGAAAGTGGTTGAGACCATTGATTTTACTTGATTATAATCAATAGGATTAGTTAGGATTCCTTTAAACTTGGCCTTTTTAGAACTTGGATTTTTTCCTTTGATGAAATCAACTAATCTATCCAACTGATTTGGATATGTTCTCAAGTACTTAGCTTGTGACATCTAAATCTTAGTTTTGTTGACATGATTAATTATGTAAAAAGTAAGTAAATTGCTAGAATGTATCTCAATAGGTTGAGAAATATTGATATTAAATAAACTACCTATTATTGGTTGATGTCTTTTTGTTTTAATTGGTGGGGTAATTCCTTGAGGTAGGATCACCTTTGGTATTTCCTCTTATGAATCACTAGATAGTTATTTCTGATTCTGAGATCTAGTGAAAACTACAACGGATTGACTGTTCATATCCTTAACACTTTCTTCATATAAATCTAAATTATATTCTAGGAATGTGTTTACAAAGTCACCATCAGGTGATTCAATTGAAAATTCTTGAAGATATATATTTTTTGATTCATTTTCTTCTTCAACTTCTTTGTATCCAAATATTTCCTTAGTTTCTAAGACTGTATTCACTAGTGCACTACTGTTTTCCTGAGAGGCCTCAAGTGCAAGTTTTGCTTTAGTAGCTTGTAGTTTAGGATGATATCTTTGAAAATTAACATAGTTATTCCTTAAAATATATTGGTATGGAGTGGTAATGGTCTTATGAGGTATTTACTTTTTGAGGGTTATTATATCATTTGCCATTTTTTGTAAGATTTTTTCTATTGAAGATTGTCCTAAAATTTGAGATTTATTCTTTGAAGGTTATTTTTTAAGTTTTCCAAACATTATCATGTCATCTTTGAAATAGATAGCTAGTTATTGGGTTGATTCCAAATCTGCTACCTAGCACTCCTCAATTGTTATCTTACTTCAGCTAACTGATAATTAACAAAGAAGCAATTTTTATTTTTGTCTGTAGGTTATACAATAGCTGGTATCTTATTTATTAACCTATTAAATTTGGTGACAAATTATCTCATTATATCATATACTTATTTTTTCATTTATGTAAGTTGATTAAGCACATCATGGGCATCTTTGACTGGTTTAAATCTATTTTCAAATTTAGTCTTCATAATTTTCCAATTAGTAATAGTTCCTAGATTGAGGTGGTAAAACCAATCTATGGTCCCATTGTGTAGTTTTTTGATGAATATAATGATGATAACATCTTCATACTCTATGCCCAAAATTCCTTGTGTAATATTGAAGGCTACAAGGTGTTCATCTAGATGTTGTTTTCCATCCCCATGGAATTTTGTAAAGTTATTTCTTGACCCCTTTAGAAAGTTTTGTAATTGTCCTAGAGCTAATGGACCAATCAATTTTACCCATGGTAATGTCATAGATTAAACATCTATTTGTAGTGATAAGACAATATATTGGATTTTTTATGTTGTTTGTTTTTCTTAGAGGTTGAGGGAAGACTAGTTATTCTTTTGAATTTTTTTTGACTTTTAGGGCTCAAACTAAAGCTATAATGTTCTTATAACTGATAAAAAGGGTCAACTTCACCTTTTGACTTGCTAGCTCTAATAAATCTATTTTTTTTCAATTTGGAAGAATGTTATTGGTGCTAGGTACAAGTTGAAGTTGGTCTCTCTAAGTTATCTTTCTTTTTTGTACTCTACCTATCACTAATGCTTCTATTGTCTATGCTAAAATTACTCGATCTTATTATTATTATTATTATTATTATTATTATTATTATTATTATTATTATTATTATTATTATTATTATTATTATAAAATTCCAACTACTCTATGAAAATGTGTCAAACTCAGCGTATTAACACAAGCAAAAGTTCTTAAATATGATGAAATATCTTCTTGAGTTGGCATTACCCAATCAAGATTAGGTTGAAGAAATGGAGCTTGAGGCACCTAAATTATCATGAGAAGAAACTATGGTTATAGAAAGTCTTGATATATACTGATCTTTATGTCCATCTCCTTGATTTTCTTCTTGAAGCAATCTCAAAATATCTCTAGTAAATGGTAGCATGTGTTTCCTCTATATCTCTTTCTACCTTAACATTATTAAATTGAGTGTTGTTTGTTCTATTTTCAAAAGTGAATAATCAAAAACTTGTAACTAAGTCTTCCTATAAAGTTTCATCCCAATTCAAATGAGGTTGATGATTTTGATTTTGAAGGCTTAAAATAGTCATATGTGAGTTTACTAATTTTTTGATGCTAGATGAACTCTATGGGCTTCTCTTTGTGCATGCATTATTTTTGATCTTTTAGCACATTCTAACTCTTGATTTATAATACCATTAGAATCCCAAAAGATATGTCTAAGGTTTATTAAAATAGATATGTCTAATGTTTATCACAATATCTAACTGAGTAAATTATTCTAAGTCTAACTTATGTTATTGGAGTGGTCCTTATAATGATGGTAGAGTCATATGGACAAATATATATGTGTGGCATAAAAGTTGTAAAATCATGCCCCATGATGGGTGCTAAAAACTATGTTGAGTTATGGAGCTAAAAGCTTCACCAGATGAGCAGATGTGGAGGTTGCTAGGCTTAACTAGTAACCAGCATTGGTAGTATTACCGACAGCAGTCAGGCATGGATCAGAAACGATCGACATCAGTCATGGATCAGCCGACGTCAGTCATATGTAGACCGACAATGACTGGCAGCGGTCACCTGTGTGTGTGCATTTGCATGCATTTCTAGAATTAGATTTGTTCTAATTTTAGGAGGATAGAGTGTTTGCATGTAAAGACTAATTTTAATCTTGAGTCCACTTTTCTAATTATTGTATGCCTTGGATCTTATTTAAGAGACCCATGGGGCATGTATTGTAATTAAGTTGTAAGAAAGATCAATTAGATCTGTAAGGTGAAACATCAAGAAGATCTGCTAAAGAGAAGGGAATAACAACTTGGTTATTGAGTTGGTTGTAATTGATTAAGAGAGAGACAACTCTTGAAGAGAGAAATACTATACACCCAAGAGGTGTGGGAAGAGTGAGATTTCTTCATTTTATTCTGGAAGAGTTTAATACAAGATTTATTGTTTCTTGTATCTCCTATTATTTGCTATTTCTGATTTCTAGTTACTTATTACTTCTGGTTCAATTCCATGTCTAGTTGCTTATACAAAAGTAATCAATTGTACTCGGTAGTTCCTAATAAATGGTATCAGAGCTTGGTTGATCAACACCTTGGTTTCAGAGCATGTTAAGTGTTTGTTGATTATAGGTCACTCACAAGGGTTTCTATTTGAGTGGGAGCAAAGCAATGGCATAAGAAAGTAAGCTAAGAATGGAGAAATTCAATGGCAAGAATTATCAATTATGGAGGATGCAGATAGAGGATTATCTATATTAGAAAGATCTATTTTTACCATTGGGTGGGGTTTCAAGTAAGACCACATATATGCAAGATGAAGAATGGAATGTTCTTGATAGAAAGGCTCTTAGATCTATAAGGTTGAGCCTAGCATCTTTTATGATTTCTAACTTATAATAGGCAAAGACAATGGTAGAGTTAATGGATACTCTGGCAAACTTATATGAAAAACCCTCAGCTTCAAATAAGGTATATCTTATGAAGCAATTATTTAGTTTGCAAATATAGGAAGGTGGATTTGTATATAGTCATCTTAATTATTTCTATGAAATTGTAAATTAGTTAAATTCAGTCAAAATAGTTTTTGATGATGAAATTAAGGCTCTCTTAATCTTATGCTCTTTACCTAAAAGTTGGCACAGCTTGGTAATGGCAGTTAGCAATAATGCATCTACTTCAAATATCTTGAAAGTTAATGATGTTGTTAGTGTAATCTTGAATGAAGAAATTTGCAAGAAAAACACAAGGGAAACATCAGGTAATGTTTTAAGTATTGAAAGCAGGGGAAGGCAAAGAGAGAAGGGAAAGCAAAGGAAATCAAGGTCAAAGATGGGAAGGAGATCCAAATCCAGAAATGGAGGTATAACCTGCTGGAATTGTGGAAATAAAGGGCATGCAAAGAAATATTTTTGGTTGAAGGATAACAAAGAAATTCAGCATGAAGGTAATAAAGAAGTAAATGTTGTAGGTATTGTTGCACAGGATGCTCTTATATTTTCTTTGGATAGTCAAGTAGAATCATGGGTTTTAGATTCTGGTGCTTCTTTCCATGCAACCCCAAATAAAGAATTTTTTAATGATTATGTCCATGGAGATTTTGGAAAAGTTTATTTAGGGGATGGTGAGCCTTGTCAAATTGTTGGCAAAGGAAAAGTGTAGCTGAAATTACAGAATGGCAACACATGGGTGTTGAAAGATGTCATGCATGTACCCATCTTGAAGAGGAATCTAATTTCTATAGGAAAGTTGGGTGATGAGGGTTGCATAGTAACTCTCATAGCTAAATCTTGGAAAGTTTCCAAGGGTGCACTTGTATTAGCAAGAGGTAAGAGAGTAGGTACACTTTATCTATCTACTTGTGTTACTAATTATTCTCCTTCTATTTTATCTACTTCAGATGTAGATGCAAAGATGTGGCACTATAGGCTTGGTCACATGAGTGAGAAGGGAATGAATGTTCTTAAGTCAAAAGGTAATCTTTGAGATTTGAAAAGCATAGATCTACATTTTTGTGAGCACTGTATTTTTGGGAAATAGAAGAAAGTGAAGTTTCTAAAAACTGGGTCAACAAAGAAGAAGCACAAGTTGGAGCTTGTTCACACAGGCATGTGGGGACTAGCTTAGGTAGCTTCTATTGGAGGATCTATAGAGTAATTTCCTACTCTACATCCTATTTAATTATTTTTTGATTTGAGCACTACAATTTTGGTTCTTCGGGCAGAGTGACAAAATTTTGAAGTAGAAGGCCAGTTCATTTTGTCCAAGTATTGAGATGTAGCGGAAGCTGCCAAGTGTCACCCTCTGAGCAGGTTTTTTTCCCTTGTTTCCTTCATCTCATTTTTGCCTGAGTATTAGTTCAAGTGGATGCTACCAAGTGTCACTTTCTGGGAGACAAAGCTGACAGTTGACATCCCTCGAGTTGCCTTTTTGTAACCTTTGAGAACCGTGGATCATGCCACATACCCAGTAGCAGTTAAGTGGAACACACCACGTGTCAGCATTTGCGTCTCATATCGGCATCCGCACTTCATTCAGAGACTTTCACCATAAGGCAGCAGAGAAGATGGAAAGCACCAAGTGGCAGTTACAGAGGCCCTAAAAGACCTTTTTGGAGAAAAATCACAAGCCACCAAGTGTCAGAATTTGAGAAGCCATGAGTCCAATGCTTTCCATTCAATGCACAAAGGCGTCATTGTATTTTACTCAAGCGCCACAAAGCAGCGAATGCTGCCAAGTGTCACTCTCTGGGTCCCCCTCTACTCTATCCATAAAAGAAGCGAAAGATGCCACTTATCTTCCTCGAAGCCACAGAAGCTACCAAATGTCACCATCTATAAGAGTCCAATATATGCCCCTAATGATACCATGACACAGCTAAAGGGGAGTGGAAAGAGCTGCGTGTCTTTGATGAATCAGGCAGAAGGTGCCAAGTGTCATTTTTTGGTGTATTCTAGGTGATCAAGGGGATTTTTAGAAAATTAACTAAGTGTCCTCTCCTATTTCAAACATAGCAGAGTGTTCTATGTATTGGTTGCTAAAAGCGAAATGGAGGGAAAATCAGCTAGAGTTAATTCGAGTAGATGAAACAGTTCATCAGGTAGATTTTTGGAGCCACCCACAGCATTGAAGGTGCTATCTGTTTGTCCCCTATGAGCGAAGGACAGAGAAGATTGCATAGGAAATAAATTATAGGGAGACATTTGGGGATATAAAATAAGAAGAATTGTAAAATCTAAAAAAGGGAGGGGGGAATTCTCATAGTTTTAGACTTTCAGAGTTTTTGACCAATAATATCATTTGCTTTTGTTACATTTTCCTAAGTTGAAAGGTTTATATGACTGTGTGTATTTCTGCATCTTTTGTATGACTAGAATATTCAATAAGAAAATTGAACACTATGCCCTTGTTGATGTCATCTGTGTCATTTGCAAAGTAGTCTATGCTATAGATTTTCTAGTGTTGTGATTGGAAATGTTATTTGCTTCTATCCTATTTTCTAGAGTCTAAAGTTCTACATAACTGTGTGTGACTTCTGTGCCTCTAATGTGATTGGATTATTCTATTAAGAATATTGAACACTATGCCTTTGTTGACAATCCCTGTATCACAGGAAAAGACTCCCCTATTGTGTGCCTCTATTTCTATTATTCCAATCTTCTACATTGATCATGCACTTATCTGCTCTTAAATGTAATAGAATCACATAATAGTTTCATTGTGCTCAGGTTAGGATTAGGATTACTCTTAGGCACATCACCATAGTTAGGTTTCAATTCCTACATTTTGTGTTTCTGTTTAATATCCTATCCCTTTTCCCCAACACCCAATACAAAAGAAGAGACCAGCTTCTTTAAAATCTGGAGGTCGTTTTCAACCCGCATTGTCCCATAGCTTGAAACTTCCCATTGTTGTTGATTAAGATCTAGCATCATTTTAAGACATCAATAGTTTCTGGCATGCCTAGTGGGACCAATCTTTCAAGGAGTTGAAGAATTTTGGTGTATTCTTTAGCCAATCTACCTTTGGAAGTATTTATCGACACCAACAATGACTCTGCATCACCAGCCAATCAAGCAGTATCGTCAAGAAATCCCTTTGGTATGTATAACTCTGTAACTCATAGCTATGAGTCTTATTCTCCTTCAAATATGTTTTATCGAGAACAAGCTTCTCCTAGAATCATGTCAAGTAATGAGGATGCATATTGTTATGAGCCACATCAGTCTTACGCCCAGTCCCCCCAATATGTCTCATCCCATGTTGAACCTAACCTTATTTTCACTTTCAAAAAAGCATTGCTGGGATTTAAAAAATATGTGTTAGAGGTTGATAACAGAAGGGGATGTGGTCAAGAAATTCCTTGTCAAGTCATCTATCAAGTGAGGGAGGCAATAAACCTGATCAAAAGTGAGTGGGATCCCATTGAAAGGGCATATTGGCAAGAGCTTACATACAAAATGTTAGATGTGTGTGGATTGATTGCATTTATAGAAGAGAGGCTAGGCATTCATGAGAACCAGCCTTATCAAATCTACCAAACTTTATATCCACCACCACAAATTCTAGATCAGGCATATGCCACCCCTATTCATGGGCAAGGTCAAAATTGTCAAGGTCAATTCCCTAATAATGCAGAGCCCATGTCAGCAGCAAGTCAGGATGACCCTGGACCCTCACTTCTTCCTCAACTCTCCCCCACCATTCCTCAAAAGTCTCCTCACTTCCATGAAAATTCCTATGAGCCCTCTTTAGAAGAAACTTCTTATACCACTCCCCAGATCTTTTAGCATGATGACGAGTCTCTAAGTTAGACCGAAGAGGATGATGAAGTAGGTTAAAACTTTGCAAAGGAATGCATTCAATTCATGGCTAGTCAAGAGGATTTCATCAGTACAGAGGAGGAGGAGATCACCATAGACTCTCCTTTTGATGAGCAAGAGGATAAGCCACAAGATTTTTCTTTAACTTCTGATGAGGAGGAGATCATTTCTGATTTTTCCTCACTCTACAAGAGGATATGGAGGAACATGGACACTCCCTCAACCAAGTCATTGAGATAGGAGGTGTTGAGCTGGTTTCAGATGAAGAAGAAAGCCCTGAGATTCAAATGAGTATGCAAAAGAGATGCCAGCCTTTTAATTCATCCTTACAAGAGGATGAAGTCATCAAAGAGCATGATGATGAAATAAAGCTAGAATATGAAGAAGATGTGCCAAAAGATAATGGATATCAAAAGGCACAACATGAAGAACCAATAGCCCATGATTTCTTGATGACACCCGACAACATGAAGAACTAATATTCGATGGGCATTCAAGGACAAGAAGAGTTCATAGGTGTCAAATACACATTTTGCTCAGACTCGTTCAGGTGCAGGTAGATATGTGTGGCTGGTGTAGAGAACATTCCATCAATGACATATTCGTTGCAATCACTGGTATGGAAACACAAGTTGGTTTGTCATAAAGAGAATGTGGGAAAGTTCATTTTCGATCTCAGAGGAAAATAAGGATTTTAAATCAATGTAGTTAGGTAGTTTTCATTCCCACATTACTTTGTTTTGTTTTTTGCTTTCCCAATTTTCTTTTAAAATAAACATTTTAAACGCAAAGTCAGCGTCTTAGAAATTCTTTAATTCTTTATTTTTTGCTGCAATAAATGCTTCCCCAAATATTTTGAAATCTCTAAGGTACCTTGCACCGCATAATGTGTCCGCCTAACTGTTTCCCAAAGACTATGTAGGATTTGCTAATGGTCACCTTAATTTAATGCTATTTGGGACTTGATAAGCCCATAAAAATCCCTTACCAAATTGTAAATTTTACAAACTCTCAAGCATTCCTGCAAAAATATATTGCTCATTGTGATTGTGGCACCTAGTGAAATTTATTACAACAAGCGTGTTTTTATCTTGTGAAAGGTTCATACTAGGTTATTATACAAGAGATTTAGAAATGGTGGGAACATCAAAAACACCCAAGAAGAGAGGAAGGGTGCAGTCCCAATTAGACCCAGAAGAGGAAGAAAAATCTTCACAGTGCCCAGTGCAGATCACTACAACTTTTTCTCAGGTAGGAATTACTCCCCCTCCTCCCTCTCAATTCATGCCTCAAGCCTTAACGTTACCCTATTTCTCCACCTCCATTCCCAAAAAAATGCCCCTTCAACTCACCCCCAGCCAGCCAATGGTTCTCCAATACGGCCTGTCGCAAGGATTTCCCTTCGCAGGGTGATATATTGCATCCCCTTCCACTTTCCAGATACAGGCTGATGCCTCAAGGAAGGCAAGAGAAGCCTGATTACAGAAGAAGAGGAGTAAAGTGAATAAAGCACTGGCAGTGCCACATTTGAGGTCATAATTTGACCCCATTCAATAGCAGCTGATGGTGACCCATTTGTCACCCAACGTTGCTAAGCTGAGTGAACAAATGCGGATGGAAGACTACAACATGAACACAATAGCCATTGACATGTCCCTCTTCAGGCCTCAAGACAGAGTTGAGCTCATGAGCGAATCCACTTCTGTGATCACAGAAGATTATTTGAGGATATCGAGGAGACTGCAAAAGATGGAGGCTGACTTAGCCACAAAAAAGGCAAACTATAATAGTTTGGCTGAACAAATAAACCAAAAGGATAATGAGGTAGCTAGTCTGCATAAATAGTTACAATATAATGTTTTCCTCTAGACTCAATAGGCAATTCAGGCCCAAAATGATTCTCTAAAAGCAGAGCTTGAAATTGCCAAGGGTGCAACAACATCTCTAAGATGGGAAAATGCAACATTACAGGGAAGAATCAAAGGACTCCAACTGTAGGTTACCCAATCACAGCAAGGGTTGCTGGAAGAATAGAAGAAGGGTGTAGCTTTTCAAGCCCAACTTCAAGCAGAGCAGTAGTAGACTGTGCAACTAGAAATTGAGCTAGCCAATAGGCCAAGAGGTATCGAAATGGTGCAGCTGGTGAAGGAACTCTACAAGTCAGCGTGGGAGAGAATCTCTTTAGATATTCTCTAGCTTAGGCCACTTTTCACCTTCCTATGCCATGCACAGCAGCTATGTAAGATGGTTGAGAATTCAGTACAGAGCGCTTTGGCCACTATCTCTCGAAGAGTCGTAGACTCTCATTCTTTGCTGGAGAATCTCTATAGCTCAAGGGATGTAACATTGGTAGCCATGGGGATTTCTGACAGAATGGCTGCCACAAAATGGGTCAGTGAGGAGAGCAATCATAATGCTATAGCCAACAACTATAGAAGCTATCTCGATGTTGTCGAAGAAGGCATCAGTGAAATGAGGCAACACATTGAAGATCTGGTGCAACTGGGCCTTCCTTCCCCATTTTTGGATGCAAGGATGGTGCTACTAGTCGATCAAATCCATATATTAATGCTAGTTAGGCAAAGGGATCAAATAGTTTTTTAGATCTTGTGGGATGATTCTCCAACCTCTGAGGTCGAAAATATTCTAATCCCTATTTTACAGCTAGAATCCAAGCTGAAAGCCACTGCCTAGATCTTGCAAACCTTTTCACACAAGGATCTCATTAGCTTGGATTTGGATTTTGATGAGTTGCAGAGAAAGGAAGGATTATCCAACCATGAGTGGTCTATCTTCCAGATAGCTCTTTTGAAGCTATAAACTTTAAAATTTTGATCGAGTGGGAGTCGGGTTCTTTTTTAGCAGGCTCAAAAGCCCTGATGGTCGCCAATAACTATAGATTAATTTCCTACTCTACGTCGTATTTAATTATTTTTTGATTCAAGCACTACAATTTTGGTTCTTCGAGTAGAGCAGTAGAAATTTGAAGCAGAGGGCCAATTCATTTTGCCCAAGTATTGAGATACAGCGGAAGCTGCCAAGTGTCACCCTCTGAGCAAGTTTTTTTTCCCTTGTTTCCTTCATCTCATTTTTACTTGAGTATTAGTTCAAGTGGATGCTGCCAAGTGTCAATTTTTGGGAGACAAAGCTGACAATTGGCATCCCTCGAGTTGCCTTTTTGTAACCTTCGAGAACCATAGATCATGCCACATACCTAGTAGTAGTTAAGTGGAATGCACCATGTGTCAGCATCTGCGTCTCATATCGGCGTCCGCACTTCATTCAGAGACTTTCACCATAAGGCAGTAGAGAAGACGAAAAGCACCAAGTGGTAGTTGTGGAGGCCTTGAAAGACCTTTTTGGAGAAAAATTGCAAGCCACCATGTGTCAGCATTCAGGAAGCCATGAGTCTAATGCTTTCCATTCAACACACAAAGGCGTCATTGTATTTTGCTCAAGCGCCACAAAGCAGTAGATGCTACCAAGTGTCACTCTCTGGGTCCCCCTCTACTCCATCCATAGAAGAAGTGGAAGATGACACTTATCTTCCTTGAAGCCACAAAAGCTTCCAAATGTTTCCATCCATAAGAGTCCGATATATGCCCCTAATGATACAATGGCATAGCCAAAGGGGAGTGGAAAGAGCTGCGTGTCTTCGATGAATCAGGTGGAAGGTGCCAAGTGTCATTTTTTAGTGTATTCTAGGTGATCAAGGGGATTTTCCAAAAATTGACTAAGTGTCCTCTCCTATTTCAAACATAGCAGAGTGTTTCGTGTATCGGTTGCCAAAAGCAAAATGGAGGGAAAATCAGCTGGAGTTAATTTGAGTAGATGAAACAGTTCATCGGGTAGATTTTTGGAGCCACCCACAACATTGAAGGTGCCATCTATTTGTCCCCTATGAGCGAAGGATGGAGAAGATTGCATGGGAAAGAAAGTATAGGGAGACATCTAGGGATATAAAAGAAGAAGAATTATAAAATCTAAAAAAGAGAGGGGGGAATTCTCATAGTTTTAGACTTTCAGAGTTTTTGACCAATAATATCATTTGCTTTTGTTACATTTTCCTGAGTTGAAAGGTTTATATGACTATGTGTGTTTTTTCATCTTTTGTATGACTAGAAGATTCAATAAGAAAATTGAACACTATGCCCTTGTTGATGTCATCTGTGTCATTTGCAAAGTAGTTTATGCTGTAGATTTTCTAGTGTTGTGATTGGAAATGTTATTTGCTTCTGTTCCATTTTCTAGAGTCTGAAGTTCTACATAACTATGCATGATTTATGTGCCTCTAATGTGATTGGAAGATTCTATTAAGAAGATTGAACACTATGCCTTTGTTGACAATTCCTGTATCTCAGCAAAAGACTCCCCTGTTGTGAGCCTTTGTTTCTATTATTCCAATCTTTTACATTGATCATGCACTTGTCTGCTCTTAAATGTAATAAAATCACATAATAGTTTCACTATGCTCGAGTTAGGATTAGGATTACTCTCAGGCACATTGCCATAGTTAGGTTTCAATTCTTGCATTTTGCATTTCTATTTAATCTCCTATCCCTTTTCCCCAACTCCCAATACAAAAGAAAAGACCAGCTTCTTTAAAATTTGGAGGTTGTTTTCAAGCTGCATTATCCCACAGCTTGAAACTTCCCATTGTTGTTGATTAAGATCTAGCGTCATTTTAAGACATCAACAGGATCATAGTATTATGTTTCTTTCATTGATGATGCTACAAGAAAGGTATGGGTTTATTGCATAAAGAGGAAATCTAATGTTTTTGACACTTTTAAAAAATGAAAAGCTTTGGTTGAGAATGAAATAGGTTTGAGATTGAAGTGCCTTAGATCTAACAATGGTGGTGAGTACTACAGTAATAAATTCAATAGTTACTGTTCTATGAGTGGAATATGCAGGGAAAGGATGGTTCTAAGGACACCTCAGCAAAATGGAGTTGCTAAAAGGATGAATAGAATAATAATGGAGCATGCACAGAGTATGAGGTTGCATGCTAGTTTGCCCTTAAAGTTTTGGGTAGAAGATGTAGATACTATAGTTTACCTGATTAACAAAGGACCTTCTACTGCTCTAGATGGTGGAATTCCAGAAGAGGCTTGGATAGGTAAAAAGGTAGATCTTTCAATTTCTAGAGTTTTAAGTTCTAAAGCTTTTGTGCACATTGATAAAGAAAATAGAACGAAGCTAGATGCTAAATCTATGTGGTGCACTTTCATTGGTTATGACTTTGGAGAATTCAGATTTTGATTGTGGAATTTATAAACTAACAAAATTATTGGAAGTCGTGATGTAGTTTTTAATGAGAAGGTGATGTACAGTGATCAGCTCAAGAGGCTGAATAATTTTGAGCAGGGCAATCTTGTTTTGGATGAGGTTATGATCCAAAATGAGCTCATGGGTAAAAATCATCACTCATAAGAAAACACAGGTACTGATATCAGTCAAGCAGGAATCGATGTCGGTCAGACAGGAACCGATGTCGGTCACATAGAGACTGATGTCAGTCAGGTAGAACTGACATCGGTCAGGTGCAGACAGAGAGATGACCAAGATTGGTCACTGTCAGAATGAAATTTGGGTGGATAGCAAGTTGTGAATGAGTCTCAAATTCCCATAAGGAGGACTGTAAGGGTAAGTAAACCTCCAATTCATTATTCCCCTTCTTTATACTACATGTTGCTCACTGATGGTGGAGAACCAAAAAGTTTTGATGAGGCAATACAGGTAGAATCTAGGAAACAATGGGAGCATGGCATGAATGAGGAAATTGATTCCTTGGAAGAGAACCAAATGTGGGATTTGGTTGAGTTGTCAGATGGAAAGAAAGCACTGAAAAAAATGGGTATATAGGTTAAAAGAAGGAGAGAATGGACAAATGAGACATAAGGCTAGGTTGGTAGTAAAGGGATTTGCATAGAAACTAGGTATTGATTTTGGTGAAATTTTTTCTCCTGTAGTAAAGATGACTTCTATTCGGACTATATTGTCTTTAGTTTCTATTGAGGATTTGCATCTTGAGTAGCTTGATGTTAAGATAGAGTTTCTTCATGGATATTTGGATGAAGAGATATATATGGATCAGTCGAAAGGTTTTGAGGTTAAAGGTAAGGAGAAACTTGTGTGCAGGTTGAAGAAAAGCTTATATGGTATTAAGCAAGCTCCAAGACAATGGTGTTTAAGGTTTGATAGGTTTATGATAGAGCATGGCTTTAGTAAATGTCAATCTGACCATTGTGTTTATTTTACTAGATTGGATAATGGTAGTTATATTATCCTGTTGCTGTATGTAGATGATATGTTTGTTATAGGTTCACACATGCAAGAAATTACTGAGCTAAAGGTAAAATTAGCTCACAAATTTGCCATGAAAGATTTAGGAGTAGAAAGGAAAATCCTTGGCATGAGTATTAAGAGAGACAAGAAAAATCACATGCTGATTTTGTCTCAAGAGGATTATGTGAATAAGGTGTTGGAGAGGTTCTATATGCAGGATGTAAAACTGGTAAGCACACCTATGACTAGATAGTTCAAGCTAAGCAATGAATAGTGTCTTAAAACACATGATGAGGTTGAGTACATGAGCAGAGTTCCATATGCTTCAGTAGTTGAGAGCTTGATGTATGCAATGGTATGTACTAGACCTGATATTGCCCAAGCAGTGGGAGTTATCATCAATTTTATGGCCAATCTCGAAAAAGAGCACTAGAAAGTAGTTCAGTGGATTCTCAGATATCTGAGAGGGACCAGTAGTAGGTATTTATGCTATGTAGGGTCAAGCACTTCTCTACATGGGTATGTAGATTCAGATATGGTAGGTGACTTGGATGGCAGGGGAAGCACCACAAGATATGTGTTCACTGTTGGTAGAATGGTGGTTAGCTAGATTTCAAAGTTGTAAAAAGTTGTTGCCCTATCTACTATAGAGGCAGAATACATTGTAGTCATAGATGCTAGCAAGGAAATGATATGTATGACTTGGTTCATGAAATATTTGGGAAAGGAGCAAGAGAGTTGGAGACTGTACAGTGATAGTCAAAGTGCAATTCATTTGGCAAAGAATTTAGCCTTTCATTCAAAAACCAAACATATACAGCTTAGGTACCACTTCATTCAATAGGTATTGGAGGATTGACAGTTGAAGCTGGAAAAGATCCATATGGATAAGAACCTTGTAGATATGTTAACAAAGCTGGTAATAAAGGAGAAGTTGAATCTTCATTTAACTTTTGTTGGTCTTCAAGATTAAACTTGAAGATGGAGAAACAAGCTAGAGAAATAAGATAGAGGATGTTGCTATACAGGTATAGGTGCAGCTGTTTATCTCCAAGTGGGAGATTGTTGAGTTGTGGAGCTAAAAGCTTCACCAGATGAGCAGATGTGGAGGTTGTTGGGCTTAACTAGTAACTAGCATCAGTAGTATTTCTGACAACAGTTAGGCATGGATCAGAACTAACTGACATCGGTCATGGATCGGTCGACATCGATCATATGTAGATCGATAACGACTGGCATCGGTCACCTGTGTGTGTGCATTTGCATGCATTTCTAGAATTAGATTTGTTCTAATTTTAGGAGGATAGAGTGTTTGTATGTAAAGAATAATTTTAGTCTTGAGTCCACTTTTCTAATTATTGTATGCCTTGGATCCTATTTAAGAGACCCATGGGGCATGTATTGTAATTAGGTTGTAATCAAGATCAATTAGATCTGTAAGGTGAAAGATCAAGAAGATCTACTGAAGAGAAGGGAATAATAACTCAGCTATTGAGTTGGTTGTAATTAATTGAGAGAGAGAGAACTCTTGAAGAGAGAAATACTGTACACCCAAGAGGTGTGGGAAGAGTGAGATTTCTTCATTGTATTCTAGAAGAGTTTAATACAAGATCGGTTGTTTCTTGCATCTCCTATTATTTTCTATTTCTGATTTCTAGTTACTTATTACTTCTGGTTTAATTCCATGTTTAGTTGCTTATACAAAAGTAATCAATTATACTCTGTAGTTCCTAACAAGCTATTGGTGTGAAAAAAATTTAGGAGGACAAGTTGATGAGTTTACATCAATAGCATGGGGAATAAAGTCACTCTCCTATTAGCAGGTGTAGCTACCTTTATTTAAATCTAAAATAGGAGAGAAAAAAATATTTATAAATAAATAAATGTAAATCATGGGGTTTTGAAAGTAGAAGAAGGATTTTTTAGAAAGGAATATGTACATAAGAGGAGAGAGAGAGAGAGAGAGAGAGAGAGAGAGAGAGAGAGAGAGAGAGAGAGAGAGAGAGAGAGAGAGAGAGAGAGAGAGAGAGAGAGAGAGAAGTTTTTAGCAACAAACTCACCAAGTTAGAAACTGAAAATAGATGAAAGTGTTAAGAGAAAATTTGACTTTTAGAAGGAGAAAATATCTCATTCAATGGGCCAAAAAGACATAATCATATCCTTATGGATATTAAACATACACCAAAAAACTATTTAACTCTAATAACAAAAACTAACAGCCCTCTATATTTTCTAATAGAAATAACAAAGAAATTGTCTCTATTCCCACCAAGATTTTCACATGCATTGGAAATGTATATTAAAACTCAAGATAGAAAATTTTTAATCTAATTTATTATTCTCAATAGTTTGAAATTTTTAACAATGGAAATGAAAATTAGATATGCTTAATTAAGAAAAAGACATAATTCAAAATATATTACTGACACAAAGATTAGGAACACCTCTTTGTATTGATTTATGAAAACTAGAATGTCTGATCTCTCTTTATAATTCTTTGCCAAAATTCTATTTTTCTTGAACCCTTAATATGAATCCCTAACTTGTATTTATAGGTTAAAATGGGTGGTTATGGTGAAAAACCAACTATTTTGCCTTTTTATAGAGTTTCAAAAACACCAACAAGAAGTTACAACTTGAAATGGTGCAAAAACGTTTTGAGCATTTAACACTACTTAAGAAAAACATTTGGGGTTTTTACACTACTTAAAACATCACAATATTAATTTGCACAACTTGAAAAATAAAGATGGAAAAATTACAAATACATTTTTTAGAACTACAATGCACATTTACAAGGGGGGAAAAAGTTCAACAATACAAATTAGGTGAAAAGAAATAAGAGAAGAGAATGCATAAACATTGAAAACAATTCTTCATTCTTATTGATGTTATATTCACAATTATTTCACTTTCATGAATTCATCAAATATCTGGAGAAATACATTGATCAAGTCTTCATCTAGTCTATTTGTATACCTTTAGCCAATGTTCATTAAGTATTCTAACTCTTTCATTTCCTAAATCTTTCCTTGGAGACTGTTTATTTTCATATTTAAATTTTCCACATTCACTTGGCATTTGTCTAACTGGTGAAGTTATTTACGACCAAATGTAGATGTGGTATGGACAATGTCCTATATTTTCTCTTTGAATTCACTAATTAGAGTCTTAACTAAAATCATATTCCCATTTTGATCTTTGTCATTGACAAAAAGACCATTCAAATTCTTGAACTAATTTTGGATTTCCATTATTGTCACTTCCAAGTGACTTTTCATTATTGAATTTTTGAAGACACTCTTGAAGATATTAGATTATAAATTTATTAGTCCAAAGAAATTTAATCTTATAGATGATTTCTTCCTTATTGATCACTCTTTTTTCAATAAGTTTAACAAAAGGAAATTCTGAGAATTCGGCCAACCTAGGAATGAATTCCTCTAAATTTTGTTTCTTTTTATCATATCCACTTTCCTTTGTCTCTAAATATTTATATTATGATTGGATTTTAGAGAACATCATTTCTATAACAATAATTATTTAGGTTCCCTAATCGGTAACCTTTTCAATCCAATTCTTCACTATGTTGTCCATTTGGCCGACTTCTCTTACTTTTTCCAATGTCTTAGCATGAAGACTCGATGAAGTGATAGTTAGTTGAATTAGTCCAATCAGTCTCTATATTATTAAATTAAATTATTCAACCTTCTTCTTCAGTTCATCTTTTATTGCCTTGTCTTTGTCTATTTTTTCAAAATGGGTACCAATTACCAACTAGATGTCCCCTTTCATCCCCTCTCTAGTTCATTTTCCAAAGTAAACCTAGATACCTAGTAGTCTTCAATCCTAATTTTTGATTTATCTATTTCGCTCATAGGAATGACCATTTATGCATATTTTTCTCCCTTTTCATCTATTACCATTCACAAAAAAAATATCACTTTATTTTGCCTCTTCGAGAAAGGGATTGTCAAGGTTCCTAAATCTATCTCTCTAGGTTCAATAATTTTTCTTGTTTTCTTCACTACTATGGAAAACTAGCCCAAACTTGTTGTTTATGATAAAGGAAATGGGATAGAAGTTGAGACTAGTGGAACATGTCTAGATAGAGTCAAAAAGGTTTTTTATCAGTTAGCACACCTTAGAAAGATGTTTCTATTTGTTCTTGTGTATTGATTGTATCAAAAGAAATTAGTAGAGAGGGGATGATACAAACTCAATATTTGAGGGAAAAGATGAAGATATATGATTATCTTATTGCGATGGGAAAGTAGGTGATATAGGTAAATTATATCAATTAAAGACAAGAATTGTTGAGTAATGTTTTCTACCAGTTCTTGAGAAAATGGAAAACTATCAACTAGAACCTCTTGAGGAATTAAAATTTTAGGAGAAAAAGAGACATTTTCACCTAGACTCTTTATTTTTAGCTTGATATTCTTCCCTAGTTGAACATCATGTTGAATAGCTTCATTTTTATGTGCCTATTATATCATTGGGGGTTCTCCTTTAAGACTTGCTTCATCTATCTTTTCTAGTTCATTTTGTTGCTTGTAGAAGCTACCAAATTTGTCTTCCCAGGGAGGTGTAGGTAAATCAACATTTGTAACATCCACTACCTTACTCTTAAACCACCTAAGAGTTGTGTCAAGTACCACTCTTGTTCTACTTCTAAGATAAGTAGATTCTCTTTGATCTCAATAAACTATAGGCAATGGTTTTGTTATGATGTTTTCTTTTTCAAAGATGGGTTCCAATATGACCTCATCATCCACCAACTACTTTGGCATTTTCATTATGCCAAATATGACTATTTATGTCATCGTAAACCATGAATAATCCTTGATCTTCACTATTTTCTTGTTGTCACAATCCATCCAATAGTCTTTAAAATGTGTAATATATTAATATGAAGATCCAAGATTGTGATCCATTAGGCCTTTATTGTGAAAATAAAACCTACTTTAAAATGTCCTGAGGTTATAGAGAGACATGTATTTTTCAATTATTTTGGCCTTTACTAGTGAAGGCCAAGTATACCTGCCAATTGAGATTGGAAATTTGATCCCTATTTTATATTGGCTTGTTAAGAACTTGTGTGTTTCAACAAGTTATCTCTCCAATTACATCAATGCCCACTTATCATTGACATATTGTGGGAGCATATAAGGAGCAACTTAGCAACCATTGATTTTCAAATAAATAAAGGTTGGAAACTATATGAAGCAAGTTCCCAAACTTGTTATCTCTATGATGGCTATAAATAATATTCTTGTGTTGAAGGTTCTTTTTCAAACAATTGAATGGAAAAATGAAAAAATCAATCATTTAACCTTCTAAAGTGATGAACATTCTCCTTAAATGCCAACTAAGGATATAAGTCATACACAATTGATTACTCAAAATCAACCACTATATGAAATTCATCAAAATATCATCAACTCACTCTAGTGTAAATAAGATATGAAGTCATAGAGAATTTTGACATGAATTTTACCTCCATAAGCTGCTAATGAATGGCATTGCTAATCAACTACACCCAATTGATATATTGCTTATTTTTTAGGATGATCCAAATGAATTTTTACATCCATGTCTAAAATTTCTTTTCCATTTGATTTCCCCTATCATATGAAATAATGTAATCATGTCATTTATCTCATTTTTAAAATTGGATCTTGTAAGAGTTTTTGGAAGCTGAGTGGAGGAATGTTTTGGATTAGTAAACCATGCATTTTTGACTTGTTTAGAAGATGTCACACTATTATCATCCCAAAAGATTTGGGAGGAGTTAGGGTTTATATGCACAAAATATTCATAATTTGGAAGGTGAAAAAAATTGTCAATTTACTCAGAAACAAAACTTATGACCAACTCCCCCTCTGGATTTCTTACATCCCTTGTCTCCGAGTTATAGTTATTTGCCATGATCAAAACTAACTCAAGAGACCATAATGTTATTGGTAATGATTCCACTCATGCTAATCAACTATTACAAATACTTTGATCAAAATCCATCTTATAGATGATGTTCATTCTTTCTTAAAACTCATCTAAGTTGATATGATCTAGATCGGTGTCAGTGATACTTCTAACATTGGGCTCCAGTGGAAAATGACGTGTCGTGCCTTAAAATTGATACTTCATGATTAATTTATATTTATTTGGACTTGCCTTTTCTAGAGTGAGAGATGAAGACATCAATTTTATAATAAAACTAACTATTTGAAATATTTTCTAACTACCTTCTTATTTGCAAAAAATGATGAAATTGTAAATAGAAGTGTGTACTCAAAAGTTGTTCATACAAATTCCTCCCATGTGTTTTTAACACTACTTGTATGAAATTAAACTTTCCTCTGACCAATTTCCCTTCTTGAAATTGTACCTTTAAAATTCCTTTATTTTCAAACCTTTTCCATCCAATAGAAATGAATTAAATAAATTATAAAAAATTTGTTTCCATTTTTTAAAATGTTTTCCCTATTCCTGATTCAACCAAGATATTAAAAATCAATTATGAATTGATTTTTTCCAAATAAAACTAGAATTTTTGAGCTCACCGAAAGAAATATGGCTTTTATAAAATTTTGAGTGAAAATAAATTACCTGATGATTTTTTTTAAATTTTCACAATGTAAAAGTCCTGAATTTTTTTTAAAAAAAATCAACTCCTATTTGTTCCCAATGAATGTATTCTTCTTTCTTTAGGGGTGTCATGTTACTATGCAATTTTCAATTCATGAATGAAAATAATCAAATATTTTCCCTCGTCAATTTTATCTCCTATTTTTTACCAATTCCATAAAATTAAATTTTTACCCATAAAAATCTATCAATTTTTTTAATTTTTCCTCCCCAAGCTTAGGATGTACCATTTTATTCATACAAATTAAAAATTGGAAAATTGGAAAATGAAAATAATTAAAACAAACTTCTTCCTACCTTTTTATTTCATACACCCTCCTCCTAGGGCATATGGTTGGTCGTACGGTGGCCATACAACTCATGTATTGAGTAGAAAAGGTCAAAAAATAATTGAAACTCACTAAATATTTGTTCTCATGTAGGTCATACATCCTTTACATCTGAAATGAAACTTAAAAAATATTAAATTTTGCAATTTTGCAATAAAAATTATTCTTTTCATATGGTGCATGGATGACAACTTGGAGGAAATTTTAAAAAAAATGAATAAATTTTGCATTTTTGCCAAAAAAATATGCTCATTGGGAGGGCGAATGACCAGTCGTATGACATCCTTTTATTAGATATTGAATTTTCAAAAATATATTTCAAACTTCTGTAAATACCTTGAATGCAAATCAATAGATCTGGTTGGAAGAAAAAAGAAAAAGAATTAATTTTTTTTTGGTAGACCTTTCATCTTATTTCATGAGTAAGGCATTTGGATTTTGTCTATAAATTATTTTGAAAATATTTGTGAATTTTTACAACCATTGGCTTAATAAAAATTATTATTCTTAAATTGCTCTCTTTTTACCAGTAGTAATAAGGCATGGATAGCCTTAATTCTTATATTTATCTCCATTAATGCTTGGTGGATGAAACCCTTATAATGATGCCATTTGGTGATATCATGGGATTGATATTTTGAGTTTTTGAATTTCCAATTTTAGATATTAATTAATTGGATATGGATTATTTAAATAAGCATTTAATTTTATTTACTTGGTTAATTAAATATGCTTAGGCTTTTATCTCTTTTAGGCATCAAATTAAGTGTCTCATTTAATAGTTGAAAATGTCAGTTTGTTAGGTTGTAACCTAACTATGAATGAATTTTTAGGAGGTTATTATTATGTCTAGGGTAATACCTAAAATAAGGATTCCTCAACACAATTATGGGCACTTACATCCGATGTGTAGAAAAATTTGTGATGTTCAAGTGATTTTTAGGCTTAAATTACATTGTCTACTATAAATTGGTCTATTATCTAGTTAGACATGAAATGTGGAAAAAGGAGTGTCTATAGGTATCACCTCATATTAATCCATTAAACTTTGGAAAATGTTTAAGTAAATGCAAAATTGATTATAATCATGCTCACCATATTGGGATGTGTTATGCACACAACACCAATTTAGAATAACTATCTTGTAGATGTTGATCGTAGGTATCTTGTTAGGGGAAGGCTCTATTTACTCCTAGGGATGGTTGTAATTTCCATTTTACCTCTTGTAAGTGAAGTTATTGTATAAAATATCAACACTAGAGCTACCCATTTTCATTTTTAGGACAAGGAAGTCATTACTCAATTTTTGTACAATTTGTTAGATGGAATCCAACTCATTTTTGGTAGACTTATGGGGTATACTTTGGGTGGTATTAGAAATTTTATTTATCATTTTATGTTGAAAATGGGGTGATTATTAATTATTCATCAGGATAATAAAACCTATATGTTAGTTTGGCATGACAATTATCGAGGGGAGTTGGTTAGTTATGAGTAGCAGTTGAGGAAGAGTGGGAGAGGCCATTTAGACTTGAGGGTTAAGCTGCTTGTCAACCTTTATATCCATAGCATAATATTAGGGTAGGTATATTATGAGGGTGTCTCATCTTAGGAACATGGTCATCTAGGGGTCTAAGGCATTCTTTTAAATTTCAAGTGATAGTTGGGCATTCAATTGGTAAAACATGGTGACTCGACTATACATTTTATGAAACCTAGCATTAAAATTTTTAATGGGTTTATTTGGATCCCTCTTGATACAAGAAAACTATTGATAGAGGATGATAAGTTCAATAAATTTCCCAAACTAGGCCAAGAATGTGTTTCTAAATGGCTCTCATCTAGTGATGAAATTTTTTAGAAGATTAAGGAACTATTCATAGGTTGCATTCATAAAAATGAATGGAAATAGCCTATAGGAAACATTTTTATACTCCACGTTTAGAATCCTTAGGGTGGTTTTATATGAGGGTATATGTTCTTTAGTAGTTTACCCCACACTAGGTGTGAAACATGCGATATATCTTTCTATGTTCCTTCAAAGGTCATGGACAATTTCAAGAATGTTGATAGTTAACTCGATTAACTGGGCCATAAGGAGAGCCATTATGGGTGGTTTGTTTTGGGGAGACTAAGAGGATGAGATAGTGTAAATAGATATACATTAGGGTCTATTTCTACCAAATATATATCTACTATGAAATTATATGGGTGAAATAATTAGTCTACCATGACATGACATATATCTAGTGATCAACATAGTACGCTCCAAATTATTAGAGGGTAAAGGAACTTAGTAGTAGAAAATAGAGAGAACACTAGTGATTCCAAATAAATATAAATATTAATAGCCAAATTTCACAAAATATCATAAATTTATAAATACTATGGTGTTATATCAAATATAACTACAACTAGGGCCCTCCTTTTGGTGCTATCCATTGTCAGCCCCAAAATCCTTGCATCCGAAGGCACTAATGAGATTGAGTGCTCCAAAGGGGAAAGTGGGAGACAATGCATGTCATAAATATATCCAATAATTTATTTTATTATTGATGTTGGTTTATTACAAGAATTGAGTAATTTAGCCTTATTTTACTCAAAGAGCAGTAGTTGCTACCACCAAATGTTCAATGTATATATGGTTGCATCTAGAATTAATTACCATAAGAAGAAAGCCTTATTCATTATTTACTACTAATCAAGATTTATTGGTTTCTAAAATTGATCCGGACAATAATTAAGATAAAAATTCGGGTGATGGTTCCACCCCATTTGATGGCAGAACTTTCGGGAGCCATAACTTTTGCACCGTAGCTCCAATTGACTTGCCATTTGAATCGTTGGAAAGATAATAATGAGGGGAATGTTGTGAGATGGCATGATATCTGCTCAATGATGTTTTACCCCTTAAAACCCAATGTAAGTGTCCCAAAATTCAATTTTAGTAGTCCAGTCTAAAAATAGTAAGTTTCTAAAAATAGTAATTCCTCGAATTCTGTATTGTTGTAAATCATGGAAGTTGAACCAATTCATCTCCCTCAAGATTGGTGACCTTCCACATCCTCCACACACCTTCAAAACATGTATAAATTAATATGTAACCTGAAATGGAAATTAGACATCTCTTCTCAGAGATAAGCATATGTTTGGGTCTGCAATTTTGATAAATAAAACATCTCTTTTTTGAGATAGAATTATTTTAATTGTGTTGTTCTTATTTTATAAATTATCTTTCAACCAAAGCTTTCAAGTTTTGGATCAGTGGTATCATAGGTAGGTCTCGAGGTCAAGTTCTGTGGAAGCTAGTGGGCATGATCCACATCCCTTCTCAGGGATACGCCTCTAGAGGTGGTCAGCGCTCACCACGTGTCCACCCAAGAGTCACCTCAGGTGTCCTCAGACTGGCTGTATAGGGGTTTGGAAGAGGACCCAGATCACTCTGAAGCTTTTGGCATGATGGCCAATCCTTCTATTGGTATTAGAGTGGTTTGTCTTGAGAGTGTACGATCCCAAGGATGAGATCAGGCTATAAGAAGCTTGGGTGAGAAATAACAGAGCTTCTAAAATTTCCACCTATTTGCTCCAAAAGATTTCAAATGGTGAACAACACTGAGACATCTGATCCTTTCAAGGAAATGGTGAATGAAGCCCTCCAATGGCAATAAGCATAGATGCTACAATTGTTTTCCCAAATTCTTCAAACACTTCTGATGGGAAATCATGGCTCCGTAGCTCCACTTCCTAGCTCCTCAACCAAGGAACGTCCTTTCAATGCCCCAACACCCTTCAAGGTCTAGGTAAATTTTGATATTCCTACATTTGAAGGCAAAATCAATGTCGATGTAGTAGAAAATTGGTTAGATCAATTGTCGTCCTACTTCTCTATAAATAAGTTCACCGATGGAGAAAAGATTACTTTTGATCTTTTAAAATCAACATTGCCTGTGAAAAACTAGTGGGAAGTGTACGAAAAGAGGTTCAACATAGATGACATTGGCCTTGAGGTGGAACCTACTTGGGATAATTTTGTGGAAGTGGTGAAAGAAAAATACTATCCCATCAGAGCATATGATGATCTCTACATACAATGGCAACAACTTCGCCAAGGTAAGGAACAATGTGTTCAAGATTATACTAACATTTTTCATTCTCTATCTATGAGATTAGGCATCCAAGAAAGTGAGATACACAAGGTTCTCAAATATCATGGTGGACTACAATGGTACATACAGAGAGAAATGGAACTCTTCAATTTGGAAACCATCGATGAGGCATACAAGTTCGCAGTGAAGATTGAGCAGAAGCATGGAAGAAGGAATATAAAGAATCAGTCTTCAAAATGGAAAAGTGACAAAGAAGGCCAAAATTGGAAACAAAAGGAAGGAAAGACTGGTAAGTGGTGTGATTATCACAAATCTGGAACTCACTCTAAAGAAGAATGTCGAGCTATCAAATCACTGCTTTCTGAGTCACAATCCTCTGCTCTACCTCATACAAACCCTGTAGTCAAAGAGGTTGAAGAAGAAATTATAGATGCTAATCCTAAAGCCATTGTTGCTTCATCACAGACACATGACAAGATGCTAGATGACAAGGAACGGTTGTTTCACTCTAAGTTATGGGTGAAAGGTAAGCCTCTACATTTCATTCTTGATAGTGGAAGTCAAAAGAATTTAATCTCTACTGATGTTATGAAAAGCCTAAATCTGTCTATGAAGCCTCACCCAAAACCATATAGTATTGGATGGTTGAGTCAAGGGAGAAACCTCCGTGTTACCCACCAATGTCTTCTCTCATATGCAATACAGCCTTTCCAAGATGAGGTCTTATGTGATGTGGTCAATCTAGATGTTTGTGATGTACTCTTTGGTCAGCCATTCATGTATGATTGACATGGTATATATGAATCAAGAACTAGAAGGATCACTCTCACTCTTGGAACACATCACTATAGGGTACCAGAAGTACCACCTTTTACATCTACCTCTTTGATTAGTGCCAAGAAATTTGTTCTCATGGTGGTCTAGCCACAAGAATATAAAAGGGCTGATGTTACAGCCCTGACTACACAAACAACACAACAATAGAAGCAAATAGATATCAAACTGAAGAAGTTCACAACCTTCCATCCACAGACTGATGGTCAGACAGAAATAGTGAACAATCAGGTATGTAACAGGAATCAAATCAAAGTAAAACTAACACACTTGATGAAAAATCTTGGTGTAATGGGGACCATTTCTTCTCAAGGAGGGAGGAATGATCTGGACAACAATTCAGATAACAATTCGGGTGATGGGTCCACCCCATTTGATGACAGAACTTTTGGGAGCCATAACTTTTACACCTTAGCTCCAATTGACTCACCGTTTGAACCGTTGGAAAGCTAATAATCAGGGGAATTTCATGAGATGGGATGATCTCTGCTCAATTATGTTTGACCCCTTAAAACCCAATGGAAGTGTCCCAAATTTCAATTTTAGTAGTCCAGTCTAAAAATAGTAAGTTTTTAAAAATAGTAATTCCTCGAATTCTGTATTGTTGTAAATCATGGAAGTCGAACCAATTAATATCCCTCAATATTGGTGACCTTCCACATCCTCCCCACACCTTCAAAACATGTATAAATGAAGATGTAACCCAAAATGGAAATCAAACATCTCTTCTCAGAGATAAGCATATGTTTGGGTCTGCAATTTTGATAAATAAAACATCTCTTTTTATAGATAGAATTATTTGAATTATGTTGTTCTTATTTTATAAATTATCTTTCAACCAAAGCTTCCAAGTTTTGGATCAAAAATAGAGGAGAGTGTTTTTATTCCAAAATAAACATAAAAATGGGTGAGTAGGGAAAGGTAGATAAGCAGTGTTTCTAACTAAGATAATATTAGTGCTTGAGAACTAAAACATGCCAAGTCACATTTACACCACTATGTTCCTTGGTTCAACACTTGCACAAACTTTATCAACTCAAAAATCAAACTTATAAAAGGACATCAATATGAATATATTACTTTTTTTTCTTCCACATAATGTAAACATTCAAAATATTTACATCAATCTATACTCAAAGCTTTTTGAAAGACATTATAACTAAAAGTAAATAAATCATAGATTCTTCACAAAATATTGAATATAACATACAAGGGGTTAGACTATAAAATGCACAATATAACTACCATATTAATCTTTGTAACATAATAAAATAATCAATTATCTTGAATAAACATTCTTTTCTAAATTAGAAACAATGGACCACATTTAATGAGTAGAGAACTAAATTAAAAAAATAAAAGTGTTGTATTATATTTTTAACATAACTTATTTATAAAAAATTCCAACCATTAAAAGAGAATGTCATTTACAATACATAGAAGGATGGGAATCAACCCTAAATAACATGATATTCCCATCGTTGACCATGATGACCAATCAAGATTATTACAACTACCAAGATTCAAAACCAACAAAAGATTGCCCATTCTCCCAAAATGATGCCCTAAGGCCCACTTAGTTGATACGTGGATGAGCTAGAGAAGAACCACCTCCCAAATGCTTGGGTTGTACCTTCATGTCTTCTAGCACAACTACCACCAGGTTTAAATCCATTTATAACTTGCCTAGGTTTAAAGATGGCTCTCAAAATATCACCTTTGATTTGTCTAGTAGTCGTTAAAATACTTGCAATGGGGCCTCCAAGGCCACTTTTTCTTCTATGACCTAGCTAATGCCTATAATGGATTGAGTTGAGAATTGTGATACTAATCTTGATTTATCTTTATTGTCTTTCACCACATTCCTACTCATGTCCTAGTTGAAGTAACCCATGTAAAATATAAAATCACCTATTTCTAGTATGGTTCCATCCAGGTGGAACAACATAGTGATGTTGACTTCATTAAAGTAGGTCAACATATTTTATTTGACTTCTTCTATAGGTCCCATAACCATCTTCACCAACGACAACCATTATTTAATTGAATCCCTTATACTCATATCATAGGTATAATAGAGGCTTAGGTATGAGGGTTGCATGAGTTTCAACTCTAGGAACATGCCCTTATGGATAATCATGGTCAACTTTCTACACTTGCTTTCAACAAGAAAAATCCTCTCTATGTATGCTTGTTCCCTCTATAAATGTGCCCTACTTTTGGTCAATGTTATAACCACCTCAATTAGAGATGATAAGATGTGTATGAGGTCCTTCTTGATCCATCCATTTAAATACATAGGGATGGTGTTCTTCACCTATGCCTTAAGTACCTGGACTTGCTCATGCATGTCTTCCATGATCTTTTTTGACATGTCATGTGTGGCCCAAAGTATAAATACTGTGTCCTTAACCACTTTCTCTTCTCCTATAGATGTTCTCACTTTTGTAAGTTATAATAGGTATTGTTGATTCTACAAGACTATATGGTCTCTTTTTAGAATCAATTTCTAGGTAAGGATAGTTTTTATGTTCCCTAATGTTCAATCAAACTCCCATTGCACTTATGGATCACATTTCATAGTCATCTCATGTGCCTGCCACATTATGTCTACTTTAAGGGTATAAGGGTATAATGGTGGGGTGATAGATATGGATGTGATATCTAGAGGTCTAGGCAAAGGAGGAATGAATTAATAAGATAATATGAAGGAAACAAGTAATGAAGGAGGAGGAGACATGTGGGAATAAGGAGGTAGGATGAAATAAGAATCATAGGGGAAAATTTTGGCCTGCCACTAGCTCGAGGTCAAGTTGAAATATGTTTAAATGACACTAAGGAGAGGGTCATTAAGAAAGAAGTAGAAAATTGGCTAGTTGAAGCCAAGTCCCTGGGCACTTGAGATACTAGAAAAGGGAAGATTGGGAGTGATACAGGGTAAAACAAGGGGAAAAAAATAAGGTTGAGGATGAGTTACCTTTTGCTTATTCATGGGCCTTTTACATATATGCAATTGAATTAATATATTGGAAGGAGTAGTAGTGGCATAGGAGGAAAGGTCCAATTGAATTGTTTGTTGAGCAATTTTAGGAACCACTATTATGGCCTAGGTTGACTAAATTGTGTACATAAGTGAACTTATTATTAGGGACATAGCCAATCTCATTAGAGAAGGAGAACTTGGAGGTAGATGAACCTATGAGAGAATAAGTGGAGGATTTGTGTATATCCCTATGGATGGAATGGATTGAGTGGAGGTAAATTAGGATGTTGGTATGTTGTGCATAGCTAAATCTAGAGGAACTTGGGTGAACTATGGATGGGGTGAGACAGGAAAGAGGGGAGGAAAAATCTAGGTAGGATATTAATGGAAAGGGAAACCATGTGGTGACCCACTAATATGTGAAGGTAATGTGGGAGGAGGGGAAGGGATCCCTATAGACACTTTTCACTAGTCATGTGTGGGGCTCATCTCTGAGCTACTTTTGATATCAAACCACACTGCTTGTACATCTACTAGTTAGGAAATTAGAACCATAGGATTTGATGGAGCTAGAGTAGAGGTTTAAGGAGGTGAAGCTTGTAGAGAATGGACTATGAATCCTTGTAGTATATTCATTTAAATTTGAGGAGGATTTTCCTAAATATCCTCTTGGGATCTAATTACAATACATGAATTATACCCCCTTTGAATGGATGGCTTAGGATAAACTCAGTTTCTGTTCTTCTTCTTCTTAGAATCAAATCAGCTGAGATCCTCCTTATCATCTATAGGTATAAGGTGGAAATATTTATCATTTTTTGGATTATAGCCATAATTGATGTTGAGTTGGGACTGATACTTCTCCATATAATATTTAATATGTCATGGGGGTCCCATTCTTTGTGTTTTACCCTAGTTAGGGAATATAGATACCTTCCTACGACCATTTTCTACAAAATGGGTAGAATATTGTAGACATGATGTCTGATTATAATGGAGAAAGTTGGGTAAGCCTTCTTTTAGAGGCTAATTTAGTAACCAAAGATGCATTCAACTAATTGATAGGTAATTTATTGTTTTACCAACTAGTTTGGGACTTGATAGGGCAAGTAGAGGGGAGCTTTGAGGGTGTCAACCACTTAGATTATGGTTTCATCCTTAACGTACTAGTAGTCATTGATGAAGTTAAGAGACTACATTATTTCATTTGAGATCTGAGGCATAACTTCTTCATTGATGGCCATATAGACCATTGGATAAAAGGACTCCAAAATCTCCTAGATGTGATTCCATTAATGGTGGGCACAAAGTTTATAAAAAATTACATGCACTACTGCACCTCTAAGAACCCATGGTGGAAAGGTATAGGTATTAAACATTATGGTGGAATAAATAACATCCACCAAATAACTCATCATATATATATTACCTCTATCATGATCATATGATACTACTTTAACAAGGTTGAAGTTGATCATACCACCTAACTTTAGGGACTAATCACTTTTGAGGATTATATATAGTAGAGGTACCCATAAGAGATGGGCATGTACAAACATGGTTAACTCAAATAGTTAATCCATTAGGATCATCCCCACATAGATATTCTCCTTAAAGGTGTGAATGATATAGGAATTGAAGTCTACTTTGTTAATCCATTTAACATCTCTATTTTTTGCCTAGTCTTGAAAGGCATCGTATATTTGGTAAGTGTTGACCTAAGTATTCACTATGGATAAATCATGAGATACTATGTAATCTAGGAGGTTTTATTAGGCTTTGGATTCACTCCTCAAAATATCTATTATCCTATGTTTGTATCCCATAAAATAAATAATGTCCTAGCCAACATCTTGCACTCTTTTGGAGGGGAGCAACATTTTAATGAAGAGGTTAGAGAATGGTAAGAATTATGGTTTGGTTGTATCTCTATGTAATTCACATGTATCATATGTTTAGAGGGAATCTAGGAAGTCAACCTTATCCTTTTGGTCACTAGAGACAAACTTAGGCACCATTTAAATCACTTTGAAAATATAATTATAATGCTTGAAGTGAGTCAAGTTCTTTAGGAAGTTGGTGTCTCTATATTTTGGGTCAGCTTTTAGTTTAGAGGATGAATCTACCATGATATAAAGGGATATATATTTGTGATAGTGAATTCTATGTAGGCATAATGTCAGGGTAGAGGAATGAATTGAAAGTGAGGAGGCAAATTTTGGGAAAATGATAGAAATAATGGTAAATAATTTTGCCTCCATATATTTATGGGGATATAAAATGATATCCTATATTGATGGTACTTATAGGCTCACCCAAAATTAATTCAAATTTGATTTAGTGGCTCGTTCTTCTCATTTATTTCCCAATCTAGAACTAATTTAGAGATTTCAAATATCCACTGCTTGATAGATTTGGAGACTATGAGGGGATGTTTTAAATTATCCTATCAAGTCAAAAATTTCCATTTGGTTAATGTTAGGATTGTGGTATGAATATAGATAGATGACCCTCATGGCATGTTAGATAACTTTTAAGTTGTGCCATGTTTCCATCACCAATTGGTCCTAAACACAATGGGTACCACCTAGGCACGGCCTAATACTTAATATTTACATGTTTAGGGGTTTGAGTTGCTATCTAAAGGAGTAATATGATGTGTGTTATCATTTTATTAGACTTTTAAATATGATTTTACTTCACTCTAATTTCCTAGGGTTATCTTAAGCCTCTTATGACAATTTGTGCAGAAGTGCCATATGGTATGGTCTAGCAAGTTGAGCTATCTTGGGCTCTAACATATATGATAGGGAGAATATAATTACATGTTTTATAGTGGGAAAACTTCATTTGTTAGGTTATGATATTTGTAATAATTAGGCCATGTATTACTCTATCATTTTTTGGGGCTCTAACATCTCTATTAGGTCTAAGACCCTTACTAGTTTGACAACTAGACCACATGGTGTTATTTTATTTGGTTAGGTTCCCTTGGACATTGACATATATGATAGGTATAAGAGATTGATACATTTTAAAGGTCTAAAATATTGACATGTCTAATAAAAATATAATCTAATTGGTCAGGCTCTAACATTTATGACAACTAGGGCCATGTAGTGCTTTCTTATTTAGTCACTCCTAGAAAAACTCATGAGAAAAGACTAAGTAAAAAGGAAACCACATAATCAATTCATATTATCACCTACCTAATAACAAGTCTTTTACAATTTTTCATGTAGGACAATGAGATACTAAGACTCTAGTAGAACCACTACAAGTCCAAATATGTATAAAAATAGTTAGTGCACAAAAACTATTCTATGTGTGGAAACATTAGTGAACAATAGTTAGTGCACAAAAAATATTATATGTATCCAAATAAAGAGGTGTTTTGGAAACAATAGTAAATTCATAAATATTTTATGGCTAATGAAGCTAATTCTAATATTTCAATCTTGATATTGTTGAGTAATAAGATTCTTTTGGCTCATGTTTGATTTTGCTACAACACGCATGTAATTTCTTCGTGTATTTAATCCTATCCAGATTGATCCTCAATTTTTGCCCACTTCAACATGGTATAAAAAATTTTATGGTAGATTAATTCCATTTTTCATGGTATAAAATCTTGAGTTTTAGCTTTCATGTCATATATCTTCCATTCATTGACTTAGCTATTGAAGATTCACTATTTCCCATATTTTTATCCTTTTTGGGGTCCTCTACTGATCTAGATTTAGAAAAAAAATAAGATAATGATTCCTCCTAATTTCATCTTTCATATAGTAATTTTTCATGAAAATGACATGCCCCATTATATTAAGGTGTCAAAATACTAGGATCAACTATAAACATGACCTAGTTTCATGGCAGTCACATTTTCCATTTTTAGAGGGTTTTGGGGCTTATTCAATTTTTTTCATGAAAATCTATAGAATTTGGTTCTCTGAGGGAAATTTCATTTATATATTTTTATAGATCCTTAGTGGGTGTTTGGTTTATTTCTGAGAGGCATATCAAATATGGTGATTTTGTGATAGATAGAGTTTACATCCTTGTGTGCATAATGATAGAACTTTGAGTCTTTTCAGATCCTACCAGAGTTTTATGCTTTCCAAGAACTACCAAAAACTCTATGGGAACCATCATATTATTAAAAACCTATGAAGACCCAACTTGCATCTAATGTGGCTCCCTATTAACCCCATAGTCACATGGGAATTTAAACCCTTGCTCAAAACCAACCCATAGGGGCTTAACTTTAACTCATTAAAAGTTGGCCAAACATTTTGATTCCAAAAATTTTCAACCCAATTTTTTTTCACACCAAAATTCTCAACCAATTTTTTTTCAAATTTATGCAAAGTGGAGATCATTAATTTTTGTGAGCAAGAAACATTCAAACTTCCATATATTTCAGTGAAAAACTCATTTTGAGGTGTAATTTTTATAAAAATGATTTTTTTTTTAGCTTTATGCATGGGTGATATTATCATACCTTGTAAAATTAAACTTATGTAGATTCAGGGAGGTTACATATCATTTTATTTCAGCATAAACTATTCAAAATATACTTACTGACTACAATAGATCGATCTCTATTTCTACTTCTTATTCTATTCAACTATTATAAGTTGAAATTCAAAATATAAATCCTCTCGAGGAGAAAAAGATTACACCAAATCACTGTGAGTACAAAAATAGAACTGACACTAGATGTAGAAAAGGTGAAGTGGTACAATAAAAGTTATGAAGCTTATGGTCTACTATGCCTATCTATATCTCCCAACTTGCTCTTTCATATTGAATATGATACTAATCAAAATCAAGTGTGGACCACATTGGCAACACTCTTTGGGAAGAAGGATGTCGTAAGGAGTCATGAATTAGAGAATGAGCTCATCCATTTGAGCTTAAGAAATTTTGATATGAAACAAGACTTCTTCACAAAGTTCAAATCACTCAAGCTACAACTAAAAATATGTGGCGTTGATAATAATTATGATTAATTGATTGTTTCCATCCTTTCTAAATTAGGATCTAACTATTTTTTCTTTGTTTCTACCTTTCACACTAAAAGACATGCCCTTGGAGATACATGGACCATGTCATCCTTGGATGAATTTTTTGCTGACTTGATGCAAGAGAAAGACAAGCTTATTCAAATGGGTACACTAAAGTCATATAAATTGCATGACTTAATTATGAGTCATGAAATATATAAGGCTTCAAGTAGCAAGGAGTAGAAACAAAACAGGAAAGACCCAAAACAAAGAAAATATTAGAAATATGATGTTAATTCGAAGGCATCAAAAGATTCCTCTTCTTTAAATGGGAAAACCAAACAAGAGTGACTCACATGTGCATATTACAAGGAATCTGGGCATGATGAATCTAAGTGCATGAAAAATTAGATTGACCAGCTGACTAAGATGCTTGAGAAGCATAATATCAGTGTCCTTGATTCTTTCAATCAAAGTTCATTAGCATAAGAATCTTCCAAGTCCAAAGACAATAAAAAGGGAAAAGATAAGGGCAAAGCACTTGTTTCAGTTGTGTCCCATACTTCTACATTGATAATTAACTATAGTTCCTCAAACCACATAGATTCATCATAGGACATGTTTTCATCCTTGGAGCTTTTTATATGCCTTCCATCTTGTTATGTGATGAAACTTTCATAGATTTTAGTATGAAAGAATCTGTTGAAGTGAATGATGGGACATTTCATGATGTTCTATATGTTCCCTCATTATCCACCAATCTCCTATCTCTTTATTAAATCACTCACATTGGTTCAACCAAGATAATTGAGTTCATACCTTATTCAATTGTTATTATGGAAGTATATAATGACTCCATAGTTTCATTTGGGAAAGTAGATCACTAGTCACAATTTTATACTTTCTCACATTTTTCTCTTGATCAACCTTCAACTATACTACACATTCATTTAGATGGGGTGATTAAATTATAGCATGAGTTATTTAGCCATCTCAACTATCTCTTCCTAAAGAAACTCAACCCTCATGACATGGTTTTAGGGTTTCCATGATTCAAGTTTTTTGACAAGTTATATACTTAGTAAGCATACTGAAGAGAAGTATGAAAAGGGGAAAAATAAAGAACTAAATATATATTAGAGTTATTTCATAGTGACATTATCAATCCATTTACAAAATCTTCATTCAAAATGACTAAATACAAGATTATATTCATCGATGACTATTTTAGGTATACTTTAGTGTATTTTATTACGCAAAAATCAAAGGTATTTGACTATTTTTAGGACTTTAGGAAAAATAGTTAGACAAAACCATCAATATTTTTATGAATCAATAATAATTGTAAGTATGTCAATAACCATTTTGAATAATTATACACTTTATAAGGGATTAAGCTATAGTATACATTTCTATATAATCCTCATTATAATTGTTTTATAGAGCATAAGAATAAGTTCTTGAAGGAAATGGCCAACTATATGCTACACTCCAAGTTTCTTGCACCTTAGTATTAGTTCAATGACATAAACTATCCTTATTATATCTAGGACCAAGTTACTCATAAATCATTGAAGGGATTCACTCCTTTTCAATCTTGAAGTGGTTAAAACCCCAATATGAAGTACTTATAAGTGTTTGGATCTGATTCTTTAGCTTACATTCTTAAGAAGAAATGTAAGGCAATGGAATCTTAGAGTCAACCTGGCATCTTAATTGGATAACCTAAGGGTGTTAAGGGATATAGGATTCTCCATCCCAGCACTCATGAGTTATTTATTGAAAGAAGTGTTTGCCTTCAAGAGGGTCCTTTAGACTCTGCACATGACATTCCTCCTTCGTCCTTAGATACACTAGTATTTGATGATAATTTTGATGATTCATATCCACCTAATCAACTTCTTAATGATCTAGATTATTTTTTTAGTTCTGATGATGACAGTAGTGATAAGTATTATCCTCCTCCTTATCCTAGAATATATTATAGAGAATGTGGAATCTCCTCCTAAATCTCCAAGTACTAGTGTTATTTGGGCTATACAAACACTACAAAGTGTTGACCAGGGTTAGAGACTCATCAGACACAAGGTAAACCCATTCATAATTTGATAAATGCCCACATGCTTTCATTCCATTCACTTATGATCCATATTCATTTTTTGAGGAATCATTCACTCATGAGTGGGACACTACTATTCAAGAGCAATATGATTCCTTTTTGAAGCAAATACTTGGGATTTAATCCCTCTTCCTAAGAGAAGATTTTTGTTAGTGGAGGTGGATATACTAAAAAGCATTTATAGAAGATGGGTCCATAGATGTTCAAATCATGTTTGGTAGCAAAGGGTTTTTATCAATTATGTGACATTTACTATATTATGATGTTCATCCTAGTTGCCAAAATGAATTCAATCCAAATCACTCTCACTATTGACACAACACATCTTTGGGATGTTCATTAGATTGATGTGAAGACTAAATTTCTTCATGATGACTTTTGACACTATGGATAGCACCCTCTAAAGGGAGGCTCAGCTCTCTTCCTCCACATGGCATAATGGAGACATTACTCTTGCTGTGGGTTGCAAAACTGAGGGATGAATCTCTAGATTAGGGGCTAGCTCCCCTTGATGCACCTTGAGGCCTTGGATTTCTTACTAATAACAATGGGGGGATGAAAAGAGATAAAATTTAATAAAATTAGAACCTAAACTAATATGGTGATGCACCAAAATGGTTCATCTTCTCAACTTGGACATACACTTCATCCAAATGAGAACCTTTCATACATCAGTGTTTCAATAGGAGATCCTATGGAGATATAGGGATGAAGAACTACCAAAGGTGTTCTAAGACACACTATGGATAGTCTATTCACATGCACCTATACTCTGAGTTAGACACTTCTTGTTGACCTACAAGAGAAGAACTCATTATACACTAGATATGTTGACATAAACTTATGAAACCATGAAAAGGAAATGACTAAACATAAGATAAAGCCATATACATATGCAAAAGTGTAAGCTCAAATGGAGGTAAAAATACTTCTTTTGATTCAAGTTAAATTTATTCAGGGCTTTGCCATCTAATGTTGAGAGATGATTTCTCAAATAAGAAGTTATAAATATATAGAGAGCTTGGAAATAGATAATTGGCAAGTCAAGGGATGGAAATCCATGTTGAGTTAACACTTCTATAGAGACCACAAGCCCATGTTGCTCCCATATCCTTCCAATTTCATATGGGAGAGACATGTTGTAGATGTCCAAGACACTGACCTTGCTATCCTAGGCCTATAAAATCATGGGATACTCCTAACATCTGACAAGGCCATCCCCAAGTCATGTTGAATGGGTCACACTCTCTTTAATGCTGAGTGTAATTAGTTGTGCATTGATGGTGAAGCATGAAAACATGGGCTACTCCCCTCTATAGTTTGAAAACCAATCCTTTTATTGGTTTTTAGTAGAGACTATTTCACCTAAGTACATTTACTCTTCTTGATGATGACACCTATGCCACCTACCTTGGTCTGGTTCATCCTTGGGTTTGAACTTTGACTTATCACACCATTTGGAACATTTTGAGATTTTACTTTATTATGCTATGTGGCCACATTCTGGGTTAACCACCTTGTTTTCTTTTGATTTGTGATTTCCCTTTGCCTTGGCCTTTTCCCTTTTGTCTTTAACCATTCAGGCTCTTAGGCACTTCTTATTTCTCAGACCTTCAAGATTTTGGTAATGCAAATTCCTTAAAAAATATATCTAAAGGAATTCCTTTGGAAATTTTGTCTAAAGGAATTCTCTTTTGGGCTTGCACTCTTCAGCTTTCTTTTGGTGGGCCTTCAGGCTTTTCTAGCTTGATGACTTATCAATGGCTAGTTTATCACCCCAAAGTTGACATTCATGGGCTCATCATTGGACATTTGAATCCTAAAGGCTAGTCCTCCATCATGTAATTGATGTCCATATAGTCGTCACTTGGAAAATTCCTTTGGGTCCTTTATTGCTTCGGGTCTTTGCTCAACATTTATACCAAACAATTTCCCCATGGACACTTTTTTCTAAAGGAAATGGTCCTTTTCTAAAGGGAACATACCCTTCAAGTTTTTAAAGTGTCTATTCAAAATTTTGACAATGAACTTTCTTAAAGGGAAAGAGCCCTTTGGAAATTTTGAAATAATCCTTCAACATTTTTGCAAAAAAACTTTTCTGAAGGGAAAGTGACCCTTTGAAAAGATTGACATGGTCCTTTTTGAAAATAAAGTGACCCATCAGTTACTCTAAAATGACCCTTCAAAAAAGTGAAAAGAGTCCTCTTTCTTGACCAAGTGGCCTCATAAAGACACCTACCCTTTAGACTTTCTATGATGGTCAAATTTATTCAGACAAAATGTCTCAAGGAATTCGACCTTGGCTTTTCTTCTTCGATTTTCCTTTAGACAAAATGTCTGAAGGAATTTCTTTAGATATTTTGTTTGAAGGAATTATTTTCACTTGTCACTTCTTATGAAGGGCAAGTTCCCTTAAGGCTTCTTTTATTTACCCCTTTGCTTCAACTAGCTACCCTCCACAAGCGCATTTTGAGCCAAAAGTGCCCTTTGGAACTTTTGTATTGGTCCTCACACTGATGAAAATCTCTCTACAAGGTCCATTCTACCTTCCAACATATCCTTCAAAAGTTTTTTAAAGGTTTATTTTATCTTTGAAGTGCCTCTTGCAAGGGCACATACCCTTCAAGGAAATTGCAAATGACCCTACAGAATGCCTAGGTGCCTTTTGCAGAAAAACACTTACCTTAAGAAGTGTTTAATACCAATTCAGGCTCTTCTAAAGGATTACTCAAAAATCTTTGAAGTAAAGATGTCTCAAAACCTGATTATTTCTTCTTTACCCTTTCAAGTTTGTGAATGACTCTAACTCATGAAAATTGGCAAGTAAAGGATCTTGAAAAACTTGACTTGCACTAGAATTAGCCATAGACCCCTTCAAGTTTGTCAAGTGCTCCTACTTATTAATTTTAAAGCTTACAAGTAACGCTATTGTGAGAACCCAATTTGCTCTGAGTGCTGGAAAAAACTAATGCTTGATGAGACAACACTTACACCTAAACAAAAACAACATTTTCCTTGATTTTTAAAGGGTTAGGACCTAGTTTAAGGGTAAAAGGGCATAAATAACAAGGATTCAATGAAAAAGAAGGGGGGGGGGTTCCCATTTTGGCATGTAAGATTCATAGAATGGTTGACAAATTGGTGACTCATAGGGGAAACATGTCTGTTATGCTTGAGAAGACTGGTGGCCTAAAATTCCATTAGGCATGGAGTCAAGATGCAACTTGAAAAGTTGGAAGTAGCCTTGTAAGGACCTAAGAACTAACGAAGGCTCTATCCCAAGTAAAAATGGAAAAAAACACACACAAAGGATAAAAACACTACAGACATGCATAACAACACTTAGGAAAAATGAGGAAAAAATAAGGAAACTATGTACATGATAAAAGAAACCTAGTAATAATACTTAAGATATATCCCATTGACTAGGATATGTAGCTCTTCACCATCAAATTTGGAGAGTTAGAAAGCATTGTGTTTCTTGCATTGGGTGATGACATATGGGCCACTCCACAAGGCATCAAACTTCATGTGCCTTCTAGGCTTGGCTTGGTCCTCATCCCACTTCAAGACAATGCCACCATCTAAGAAGCTATTTGGCATAGACCTCTTGTCAAAATTCTTCTTTGTTTGCTATTGGTAGCTGGTCATTACATCTATGGCTTGGTCTCTCACTTCTTGAAGCTCCATTAACTCATAATACCTGACTTCTAGGTTGTCACTCTCCACCAATTGTAGCCGATGGGCAAGATCCAATGTTGGTAATTCAAGTGAGATAGTAAGTATAGATTTAATTATATACACAAGTGTGTATGGTGAATTACTAATTTCCCTATTTATAGTGATCCTATCTACCCAAAGAGTTGTCTTCAACTTGGCATGCCAAGTCCTTTGATTTTCCTCCATTATCCTTTTTATGATCCTAATCAAATTCTTGTTTGTGGACTCATCCAACCCATTCCCTTGTGGATAGTAGTTGGAAGAAGTACTAAGATAGATGTCATACTTTAATGCCCACTCACTTATCTTCAATCCCAAGAAAGCCAATGCATTATCTGAAATGATTATGGCTGGGATCCCAAATCTTGTCAATATGCCTTTATAGAAGTCTAGGAATGCATTCTCATTAGCCTCTTTTAAAGATACAACCTCTACCCATCTTGTGAAATAATCTATGGTAGTCAAAACCCACTTGTGGCTATCACTAGAAGGAGGATTAATCAACTCTATGAAGTCTAACCTCAATTGCATGAATGGCTATTCTACCTAAATAAGATGAAGAGGCATGATAGCCAGCCATTACTTCCCATCAAAGAAGGCACATTTTTGACATTTCCTCAACCAAGCATGAGTGTCTCTAAACAAACTAGGCCAAAAGTAACTAGCCCTTATATTCCTTATAGATATGGCCTTGGGAGTAAAGTGGCCATCAGCTGGTCTATCATGGAACTCAGATAGTACCTTGTTGACTTGGTCTAAATCAATGCATCTCAAGAGTACCCCTAAAAAGTCTTTCCTGAATAAAACTCTAACAACTAGGACATAAATAAGAGATTGGAGTCTAAAATACCTCCTCTTGGTCCTATTAAGACCTTGTGGACACTCACTAGTTTGAAGGAAATGAACCATGTCTTGTGCCCATCTCTTCATGATTTTAGGTACAAATGTTGTAGGTTTATCATGGAGTACCAAAACATCCTCATTTAACTCTTTCAAGTTTGTAATGAGGGGTTCACACATCCCTCTTTCAATTACCAGCTTGGTTGTCTTGATATTTATATCATACTCTATTACTTTGGTGATCCAACCTACCCTTTGCTCATTCAAGTCTTAGCTTAGCAAGAAGTCTTTTACACTAGGATGTGGCACCATGATGTGAATTTTTCTATTATATAACATATGTCTAAACTTATTTAAACTTCATATGACTTTAAGCACTTGCTTCTCAACATACGTTTATCTAACCTTATAACCTTATAAACCTTGGTTGAAAAAAGTTAGGGGCCATTCTAAATTCTCACCATTTGCTTGAGTGAGCATAGTAGAGATTACCTCTTCATTCCTAGAGGTGTAAAGATTGAGGTCCTTGGAGAAGTTTGGACTAGTCAGGGTAAGAACTTGGGTGATAGCTTACTTGATGCCTTCAAAGCTTTCTCTTCTTGTTGTTGTCCACATGAACATCTCATCCTTCATTAGCATGGAAGTTAGTGGCTTTACCAGCTCAATAAAGTTAGGAATGAATCTCATAATGAAATTTATTTTAACAAAGAAAATTTATAGGCCCTTATTGTAATTAGGCAAGGATAATTCTAAGATGATGCACATCATCTCTAGATCAATAGATATGCCTTATTTTGAAATTACATGGCCCAAGAGCTTGCCTTTATGGATGAAAAACACACATTTATTTGGGTTGAGAGAGATGCCAAACTCTCTACACCTTTCAAAGATCTACCTTAGGTGATTCAAATGTTCACTTTCCTCCTTGGAGAAGACTGTCACATCATAAAGATAAACTAGCAAAATGTCATTGATCAAACCTTAGAAAGCCATATCCATAGCATGTTGGAAGGTATCTCCAACATTTGAAAATCCAAATGGAATATTCTTATAGGTGTATGTTCCCCACTTGGTGGTGAAGGCTATCTTGTATTGGTCACATTCTTGTACCAAGATTTGATTATACTAAGAGTAGCTTTCTACGAGGGAGAATATTTTACAACCTATCACCATCTAAATAATTTTCTCCATAATTATAAGGGGATAGTGATCTCTCAGTGAGACTCTATTTAGGTCTCTAAAATCCACACAGAATCTGACCTCTCCATTCTTCTTTCTAATAGGGACCAAATTGGCTAGCCAAGAAGAGTGTTTGATAGGGAAGATGATCCTAGACTCAATTAGTTTGGTGATTTCCTTCCTCATGAGAGGCTCAATCTTTGGATTGATTGGCCTTTGTTTTTGCTTGATGGTTTTGGCACCTTCCTCTAGCTCAATGGTGTTTTAGGCCAAGCATGGACCAAATCCTTTCAAATCACCATACTCCCAAGTGAAGACATCAAAAAAATCTTGGTATAACATAATGAAAGCATGTTTTTCTTAATTGGTACATACCTTCCCAAGTGTAATCAACTTATCCTTGTAGATCTCTACCCTTTCATAATTTTTCTTCTTGGTTGACACGCTTGATTTGTCTCTCTTGAGTTGGTCATCTTCATTGAAGATGCTCTCAATCGTTACCAATCCTTTGGGAAGCCTATTGGTATTTAGTTAAACAATCTACCCATCATACTATTGCTATAGCTTAGACTAATTTTTAAAAGTGAACTCAGCTTCTTCTTATAAGAAAAGTGATATTTATGGGTCACTTTCAAACACCTACCAATTGGTGACATTGTCTAGTATGGAGGGCCTCATAATCACCTTTAAATGATGCTAATTCTTGCTTTGTCTCACCCTCTTTGGGATATCAAACTAAGCACCAACTACTGTTAGTCTATCTATATGCTTGTTGTCCTTTCTTGGAATGGAAGTGATGTTGAAAGTAATGAAGTTCTCCACAAGGTCCCATACCCTATGCTTGTAAGACTTGAGTAAGGAGTTCTTGGTCAAGCTTTGACCTCTCACTTGGTTCACAATCAACTCACTGTCTCTAAACACCTACAATTATTTGATTCCTCTCTTCCTTGCCCATTCTAGTCCATGAACAAGGGCTTCATACTCTACTATGCTGCAAGTGTAGGAGAATTGAAACCTAAAAGTTGAGAAGTATTTATCCTTGAAGGTGAAACCAACATTTCCCCACCACTAACTCCTAACTTGTTTCTAGCTCCATCAAAGAATAGATACCACAAACCACAGTCCTCTTAGTCTATCTTCATCAATTTCAGCATGAAAGAATCTTTTTCATGCATATAGTAGACTCCAAGACCAACCTATTCAATGAACTTGTAAGGATCATGCTCAAAATTGTCATTTACCCATTCATTTAAGAGTAGGTCAGCAACTCCTACAATGGAATATGATGGAGATTGGTACACCTGGAGCTCTTCTTCATCAATGATTGCATAGTTCACATTCACTATTTTGGGTGAGTATGACTCTAGGTGATCCTTGTGGATGGGATTTGACTCAATCTTTAATTTAGTTCCATTCTTTGTCCTAAAAACCATGTAAGACCAATTAGCTACCAAGTATCCACCTATCTTGGATGTGAAATCCCTTGACAAACAAAGAGTGAAGTAAGGAGGAACATCTACCACTACCACATCATGGGTAATTGAGAAGGTCAGATAGGCATGGAGAGTTAGATTCAAGCCTCTTACCACTCCTAAGGTCATAACTAGTGATCCATCCAACTATAAAACTCCTTTGGTCATTTTCTTATAATTGAGGCCTAGCTTATTAGCTATGCATTTGGGCATAACTGAGGTTCTTGATCCACTATCAATGATGCAATTATGGACAAATAAATCACCAATAATCAAAGACAAATAGAAATTAGGGACCTTATCATCTTTATTTGCTTGATTTCCGATAGGAGGAGCCCATTTACTATCAACACATTATCATTTCTTATTGGGATAGCTTACTCACCTAGCTCATGTAAGTCCTTTTGGAGTATATCCTTTTGTTCTAGTTGTGCTAAAGAATCCCACAATGAGATGTTCTTTTGCAGATTCTTCATTTGGTCCACTACATTTATTGAAGAATTACCCCCTTTAGAGTTCTCCTTGGGAACATTTGTAACTTGTGGTGCAACTTGAGGAGCTGAAGCTACAACTAGTGGCCTATAATTGGGAAACTTTTTATTTTATTATGTTGAAGGAGCTGTTGTAGGTGATTGATTGGTTACTTAAGCTTCATCAATAGCTCTCCTTTTGGACTTGGTATTGGCTAAAACATAATTATTCTAGTTACTTGTGCTCCCCACATAGTTAACTATGTACAAATCTCCTTCTGAGTCATTCATAAGAGTAAAATAAGATTGAGCTTGCTTACTATCCATCCCAAGTTGTGTTTATATCTCAAAATTTGAGAATTAGGCTACCTAATCACCTTGTGTAGTCATGATTTGATTTGGTAGCTCAATTGCATAAAAAACATGTTCTTGGCCATGCTCCAAGGGTGGATAATTGGGTTGATCCCACACCAAATTATTTTGAGTGGGGAAAAGAGCCTTGGAAGATGAAGGGGCATTGGGATTATAGCTTTGATAAGGCTTGACATGTGTAATTTGACCCTACCCTCAATTATAATTTTGGAAGGGAGGCCTATTTGCTTGCCCAAACTAATGGTAACCTTGATTTGGCCTATAACTTGGAGCTTGTTGTCTCTTGAGGGAAACTAACTCATTGGTAACACTCTACAACAAGATCTTAACTTCATGAAGATAATTTATAGGGGTAGTTGTCAAATTCTCTTGATTAGGTAGAGGAGCTAGGGTGGACACAATAGGCTAGACTGAGGGCTGTAAATTAGGAAAGAGTGGCATATAAGGTCTAGGAGATATCTTTCCTAATTAAACATGGCAATTTTTAGTAGCTATGGCTATCTCATAACTAGTGGGCAAAGTATTCCCACCCAGGGATTGTATCATGATAGCAATGTCACTATTTAGGGCCTTTAATTAGTAAAGTAAAGCATAACTTGAGGTTGGCCTCAAAATAATTAGGATTCTATCCCAAGTCTTTTGGAACCTAGTGTTAAAATATTACATAAACTCACATGGGGCTCTCTTCATGGTGGTCAATTGCTCAGATATAGATAAATGGTCACTTTTTTCCCATACCTATTGGTCAAAAGGGTCCCTAACTCATTCCATGAGCCAAATGAGTTCATAAGTAAGGTCCCATACCAGTCCAAAACTTTCCCTTTGAAGGACAAGGCTAGAAATCTAATGGATACATTTTATTTAGTGATAATATGGATGTTTTAGAGGTTAGATATGTTTCTAATATGCTTGAAAGTAGTGATTGGGCCCTCTCCACTAAAGGGAGGAACACTTTTGAGATCTATCCTTAGAATTGGGTCATATTGCTAAAGGTTTAAGGGACTTTGACCATTGAAGGCCATAAAAGGGAAAGCCCTGAGGGCTACCATAGTTGTGAAAGGATTCAATTGGGGTCTCCTTAATTAGGTGTATTTTATGGATGGTTTAGGAAAGTGGTTTGCTACATAAGGGTGGGTATTTGAAAACCTTAGCCTTTTTGTTTAGTTCAAAATCAACTCAATAAATTCAAAAGGGTAACCCCTAGAAGAATATCTTGCAGTGGCCTTTGGCATGGAATGCAAGGTTGATCATTGACCAAAGACTGAGTTCTTGAATTGAGTCATCAGGTGATGAATATAGCTCCTTCTTTTGGATTTTTTAACAATGTCAAGACTAGCACCAATCTTAAAACTTATAGGACATAGAAATCTATCCCACCGAGAATGCCAAAAACTATTGACACTATGGATTGTACCCTCTGAAGGGAGGATCAACTCTCTTCCTCTACATGGCACAATGGATACATTCCTCTTGTTGTGGGTTACAAAATTTAGGGATGGATCTCTAGATTAAGAGACAACTCCCCTTGATGCACCTTGAGGCCCTAGATTTCCTACTAATAATAATGGTGGGGGGGATGAAAAGAGAGAAAAAATATTGAAATTAGAACCTAAACTAATACAACGATGTACCAAAATGGTTGGTCTTCTCGGCTTGGACGTACACTTTACACCAGAGAGAAGCAAGCATACACTTCATCCATATGAGAACCTTTCTTGCATCAGTGTTTCAATAGGGGATCCTATGGAGATATAAGGAGGAAGAACTACCAGAGGTGTTCTAAGACACACTATGGATAGTCTGTTCACATGCACATATACTCTGAGATGGACACTTCTTGTTGACCTGCAATAGAAGAACTCATAATACACTAGATATGTTTGCATAAACTTATGAAAACATGAAAAGGAAATGACTGAACATAAGATAAAACTATAGACATATTCAAAAGTATAAGATAAAATGGAGGTAAAAATGGTTCTTTTGATTCAATGTAAATTTCTTTAGGGCTTTGTCATATAATGATGAGAGATGCTTTCGCAAATGAGAAGTTAAAAATATATAGAGAGCTTGGAAATGGATAATTGACAAGTCAAGAGATGGAAACCCATGCTAAATTAACACTTTTATAGAGACCATAATCCCATGCTACTATTGTATCTTTCTATTTTCATATGAGAGAGCCATGTTGTAGATGTCCAAGTGACTACCCTTCCTATCTTAGGCCTACAAATGCATGGGATACTCCTTCTAGCAACTGACAAGGCTATTCTTAAGTGGTGTTGACTGGGCTATGCTCTCTTCAATACTAAGTACAACTGTCTATGCATTAATGGTGAAGCATGAAAACATGGGCTTCTCCCCTCTATAGTTTAAAAACCAATCCTTTTATTAGTTTTTGGTAGAGACTATTTCACCTAAGTGCATTTACTCTTCTTACTGATGACACCTTTGCTACCTGCCTTGGTCTAGTTCATCCTTGGGTCTACACTTTGACTTGTCACACCACTTGGAATGTTTTGAGATTTTGCTTTATTACACTATGTGGCCACATTTTTGATTACCTACCTTGTTTTCTTTTGCTTTATCATTTCCCTTTGCCTTTGCCTTTTCCCTTTTGTCTTTAACCGTTTGAGCTCTTATGTGCTTGTTATTTCTTAGGCCTTCAGGCTTTTGGTAATACAAAATCATTCAAATAAAATTTATGAAGGAATTCCTTTGGACATTTTTTTGAAGGAATTATGTTTTGGGCTTGCACTCTTTAGCTTTCTTTTGGTGGGCCTTCAGGATTTTTTAGCTTGATGACTTCCCAACGGCTAGTTTATCACCTTGAAGTTGACATTCATGGGCCCATCATTTGATATTTGAATCCCAACAGCTAGTCCTCCATCATGTAATTAACATCCATATAGTCATCACTCACTAGGAAAATTCCTTTAGGTCCCTTATTGCTTTAGGTCTTTGCTCAACATTTATCTCGAATAATTTCCTCATGGACACTATTTTCTGAAGGAAATGGTCCTTTTTTGAAGGGAAGGTACCATTCAAGTTTTTAAAATGTCTCTTCAGAATTTTGACAATGAACTTTCCCAAAGGGAAAGAGCCCTTCATAAATTCTAAAATAATCCTTTGGCATTTTTGTTAATAAACTTTTTTGAGGGGAAAGTGAACCTTTGGAAAGATTGAAATGGTCCTTTTTGAAAAGAAAGTGATCCTTTGGTTACTCTAAAACAACCCTTCAAAAAAGTGAAAAGAGTCCTCTTTCTTGACTAATTGCCCCCCGCAAAGACACCTACCCTTCAAACTTTCTATGACCATCAAATTTCTTCAGACAAAATATCTAAAGGAATTCCTTCAAACATTTTATCCAAAGTAATTTGGCCTTGGCTTTTCTTCTTCAGTTTTCCTTCAGATAAAATGCCCAAAGGAATTTCTTCAAACATTTTATTTGAAGGAATTCTTTTCACTTGTCACTTTTTTTAAAGGGCAAGTTCCCTTTGGGCTTCTTGTCTTTTCCCCTTTCCTTCAATCGACTGCCCTCCACAAAGGCATTTTGAGCCAAAAGTGCCCTTTAGAACTTTTGTACTGGTCCTCACATCGACAAAAATCCCTTTGCAAGGTCCATTCTACCTTCCAACATACCCTTCAAAAGTTTTGTAAAGGTCTATTTTATCTTTGAAGTGCCTCCCACAAGGGCACATACCCTTCAGGGAAATTGCTAATGACCCTAGAGAATGCCTAGGTGCCTTTCATGGAGAAATACTTGCCTTAAAAAGTGTATAAGACCAATTTGAGCTCTTCTAAAGGAATCACTCAAAAATATTTTAAATAAAGACGTCTCAAAACCTAATTGCTTCTTCCTTACCCTTTCATGTTTGTGAATGACTCTAACTCATGAAAATTAGCACGTAAAGGACCTTGCAAAACCTGAATTGCACTAGAACTAGCCATAGACCCCTTTGGGTTTGTCAAGTTCTCCTGTTTATTATGTGTAAAGCTTACAAGTAACACTATTGTGAGAGCTCGATTTTCTTTGTGAGTGATATAAAAGACAAATTCTTGATGAGACAACACTTACACCTACACAAAGACAATATTTTCCTTTATTTTTAAAGGGTTAAGACCTGCTTTCAAGGTAAAAGGGCATGAAGAACAAGGCTTCAAGGCAAAAGAAGGGGGGTGCCCATTTTGGCATGTAGGATTCACAAAATGGTTGACAATAACCTCAAAGAGGTACTATACATGAATAAACCATAAGAATTTATGGAATATTCCTCCTTAGTTTACAAAATTCAAAAAACTATCTATGGCCTCAAAAATCTCCCCAAGATTGGTATGCCAAGATGGATTCCATTCTTATTTCAGTTAAGTTCACTAGATGCCATTCTAATTTGAATGTCTACATATTTTGGTAGTATGATTCACTATTGATTTGGTTCACGACATCAATGACTTATTGATAATAGGGAGTTATTTATTCACCATCATAACAGTGAAAACTACTTTTTTTGATAGGTTCTTAATGATTGAATTGGGCTTGTTGCATTACTTCCTCAATTGAAATTTATCAGTCAGACTCTAGGATCACTATTACATAATCCAACTATGTTTTTTATTTTCTTTCATATTTTAACATGGTTGAATATAAGCTAACTATGAATCCTTTTCTATATGGTGTGAAATTTAAGGCTAATTGTCTGTATCCTTTAGTTTATGCTACCTCGTATCAACAACTTATTGGTAGTCTCATATTTTTTTATAAAAACTAAACTTGACATTTCATATGTAGTGGATATGATCTCCATATTTATGCAAGAATTACATGAGATACATTGAAAAATATCTAATCAGAGTCTCCATTAAATTTAGGGTACTCATAGTTTTGAGATTCACTATGGAGTATGCATCAATGTTGATTTAAATGGTTATATAGATTCATATTGGGCAAGAAATATTTAGAATCATAAGTCTACTTCATGATATAGTTTTTACCTTGGTTCAAGTTGAATTAGATAGTTAATTAAAAAATAGAATGCTATTGATTTATATTCTTTAAAGGTAAAATTTATATGAGTTATTAATTCTACCATTGAGGTTGTTTGGATTTAATGGATTCTCACTAAGTTTGGCATCCAATTTTGATGGCTAACAATCATCTTTTGTGATGACCAAAGTAAAATATAGATCTATAATAATCCATTCCTATATCAATAAACCAAGCATATCAACACTCACATATATTTCATTCAAGAGATCATTCATGAGCAATTCATTGATGTCCACTTCATCTAGATAATACATAAAATTACTGATATATTCACCAACCCTTCACTAAGAGAAATTATCTTCATTTGTGATCTCTTATTGGGGTTAAGGTAGCTTTGGCATCATCCTACAGGGTTAATTTATTTATACTTAGGTACCTCATCATGACTTTCTGTCAAGACCCATTTCCACTACCAACCTAATCCATGCTTAAGGGGGTGTTAGCGTAGATTTTTATTACATTTAATGGTTTTTCCCTACACATCATGTTTAGCTTACTTATGTGTCTTTTTAGGTCATTTTGAAATACAATCCAACATTCATAAGGATTTGAGGACATATTTATATTTCACCTATATAATGTACCTTCTTAAAGCTTTTATGGATATTGATTTAATGTCAATATTGAAATCTTTTGATTATTGAGTAATAAGTTTCTTTTGGCTCATGTTTGATTGTACTACTACACATGGGTAATTTATTCATGCATTAAATCATATCTAGACTAATCCTCAATTATGTCCCACTCTGATAGTGGCTACTATAGTTATAATACTTATTCAACTTTGTATAAGTGGTCAATATAGTTTCATTAGATGGTTAAATTCATAAGAAGTGGTCGATGTAGTTTGAATTTGATAATGATTTATGTATATAAATACATGTATGACATAGTAGGGAGTATATTATTGGCTGACATAATTAGTTATGTGGTTGACATAATTTAAAGTGTTTATAAAAAGATAGTATAGGTTCATAAATTAGTTAATTTTGATGTAAATGCATGATGTTATTTATTCTAGTAGTGTAATTTGATGATTATATAGTTTAGAAAATTGATACATGTTTTGTTATTTGATATTTTATAGAGACAATGGAGACTTTGGTGATTGGTAGATGTAATTTGGTTACTAGATTTATTAGATAGATTGACAATAGATGATCAAAGATGACTAGAAATGTTAGGCATTGGAGGCATCATGTAAATGAAAAACATTCCATTGAGTGTTGACTTAGTCACCATGTTCTTAGGGACATCAGAGCATTTAAAAACCACTTTTAGTTGGGTGGTGGATGGGGATACCATTGAGGTGGGTATCATTTTGTAGGATATACATGTTATATTAGGACTTCTTATTATAGGTACTCCCATTATTTATGACAGCCTTAAGATGGATCCTAAGAGATGATCCTTAGACTTATGGGAAACTAACTTAGAGAGATATTTTAGTGGTTTATGAGTGTGTTTATTTAATGTTTATGTGTCATCCATTCCTAATATATAGAAGGCCATTATTTACCTTATAAAAACTCATGTGCTTTGTCACAAGTCATATGGTAAGGTTCCACTACATGTGGTCACCTTATTTCATTTGATATTAGAGTAAGGTGTCATGGATTATCTAGGGTCAATGATCTAGGTGAAATTAGTATAAGACATGTACAATATCATATCATGAGGGTAGGTAATTATGAGCCCTATGATTTTATTAAGTATATATATTTACTAGATGTTTCCAATGTATCAACTTATGGGGTTTCCCCACATTATAGATGATAGTTTACCTCATATTCTAAGATGGAGATAAAACCATGCACTATACATTGTATTGCATGTCCCAACATTGTAGATGGTTACCTAAGGAGATATTATTTGGTAGCTAGATATGGATTTGCATATAGTTGGCCTTCTTGGCTGAGTGTTTTTCATGGACTAGGTTGTGTTATTATTATAAGTCATTATTAATGGTGGGTGGAAACACATCTTGTTACTCACTTACTAGGTCAATTAGGATTTCCACCTCTGGTGATGCGTATATTAGTTCTTATATATTAGACAAGGCATATGAGGGATTGGTGAGGTAGTGGAGGTGTAGGAGTGCCTTTAGATGTGCCTATGATATGGTCATTATTGGGAGAATAATTTGGATTGTAAAGTTGCATAGGATATTTGTCTAATATTCATACACTATGTACTCATTTTGTAATGTATAAGTCTATTTGTTCCTATTTCCATGACTTGTAATAGGTTAGAATATGAATAGACTCCACTTTTGGCACCAAGTATGAAAATAAGATGAACAATCATAGACTAGAAACATCTATATATAATTGTATTTGTAAGGAGAATTGAGTTTCACTTTTGAAGAGATCAATAGAGACTTTTTTGGTTATGGTTACCTATGTGATTTCTTACTCTGTTCCTTGTGTTTGTTCTCATGTATAATGTTTTATTACTTTCTATCTAATTAAATTTGAATACTCTATTTATGTTAATGAATCACTGGTTGTTCCTACCTCTTATTTATTTCATGATGATTCACACTTTCTATGTTTATATTTTCCAACCTTTTGTATGAATACAATACATTATCCTATGCACTAAATTATATCCTAGCTATCCTTATCCTTAGCATGTTCTGATGCTTCAGGAATCTCTACTAATAATGTTGTGGTGAGTGCATAAACACTCCTTCTAGAGGAAATTATGGTAATATGGTTACTAGGACATAGAAATATTGAGGCATGGTTAGAACAAAGAGTATGTAATTTTTTAGAAGAAGAATCAAAGCACACTGATCTTACTATATAAGAAATCATTTGAGAGCATATTTATTGATAAATTTATGAAATGTTTTGGTACAAGTTGTTTGAATTGTTATATAATTGGTTAACATGGTTTTAATATTATTATTTTATCCCAAAAATGGAAGAAATAATAATATGGATTGAAGAAAAGATAGATTAGTTGCATAAATTAGAAATTAACTAGATAAGAGCAATGGATTATTGGGTTTCTACTACATAGATGGATATATAACTAAGTTTGAAGTATAAGGATACATAGATTTTGAAGCTATGTAGGACTCATTTTTTAGAGGAATTTGAGGGAAATTATTTCAATGACTATCTATCGTTGTGAAGATGTTGGTTATGGACAAGGCTATGGTGCCTACTACAACCAATATGGAGTAGTCACTTTGGGTGCATGGGGGTGTGTATGACATGATAGTGAATGATGATTAAATGAGAGGATAAGGATTGAACCTAAATCCAAAATGGATATAAAAGGAAAGAAGAGTCAGGAAAAAGGATGGATTTAGAACATGAGTTGTGATAATATAATAGATATTGGAAATAGAATAATACCCAAGTAGTTACGAGTAGAGTTAGAATAGCTGTAAAAGAGATGACAAATGAGTAATAAGATGTGATGAGTGAGAAGAAAGAGATGAATAAATAAGATGATGAATGTTAGTAGAAATAAATAAGTGATGAATAATGAGAGGAAGAAGAGATGATTGAAGAAGGAAAGAATAGTGTATAAATAGAGCAGTTAGATGATAGATGTAGTGCACAACTACAAAAATAGGTATTATCAAAATAAGGACATGAATAATTAATAAAATATGCATAGCATAGTAACAAATTAATTGTAGGTTTGAGCTTATAAGAAGAAGAAGTCATAGGAAATAATCATTCACTAGAAAAGAACACATACCCATAGCCCAATTTCTTATATTTCAATAAAAGTTTTCAAATAGGGGCATAGGAAGATAGTAGTTGGAAGATCTATTTTATGAACAAGTGCATTGTTGGGTTACTAAAATTGAAACAACATTAATTCAAAAACATTTGAGGACCATAGGGTTTATTGAAATCAAGTAGAGAAAAGAAGTAAACATAGAGAAATAGAGCATACATTTTGAATCTCCTAGTGCATAGATAAAACTTCATAGTACATAAGTATGATCACATAGAACATATCCTCCTCTTGTGATAAATACGTAGTAGATCCCATCAATATCAGTTTACACAATGAGTGTTTTAGGAGGATTTATAAATTTAGTGACATATGATGGGTCTATGGACCCTAAACAATACTTACTAACCTATGAAATGGGATTGCAAGCTAAGGGTATTATTGATGAAGCTATCAAAAAGTGTGAGTTAGTAGGGGAAATGAACAAAAAAACACTTGAGTTTATATATCATAGAGAAATTGTGTAAGCAAGTATATAATTTAAGGAATGGATTATCTTAGAGTTAAAGATAAAGAAATGTACTGATAAGACTATTCAAGACTTAAAGGAGATAAGGAAAAAATTAGGAAAATCAATCTGCAACTATGATCATAGGTTATTTTAAGTTATGAATAAGGTGTAATTCACCTTAGAAGAAAAAGATAAATCTATATGGTTTGTTGAAGGACTAAGTTCCATAATCATATTTTCTATTATGTAGACTCAATATGATACTAAGGTAGATGCTAGAGTTGTTACCCTATGAGTGGAACAAATTGAAGACTATGGGGAAGCTCCTATCATATGTTCTGAGATTGAAAATACATTGAAATATTTTATGAATATGATGGATAAATATCATTAGGTATATAAAACTAAGTTAAATCCATGGTACATGAAGTTTACGAAATAAGGAAATCATAGGAATGATTTCCCTAAGATCAAGATAGAGTTCTATGTAATTTTTCATTATAGTAGGGCACATAACAATGTAGTGCCATCTCTTACAAAAGTATGCTAAGAATACATAGGATTTGTATTATAATTTTTTAAGTCACATAATAATGATGAAAATAATTGTAGGTATTTTTAGGATCTCAATGAAGACATCACCAAAAATGTATTCACCATTATTTCACAAGTGTCCTCGATGAAGAAGATGATTCCAAGCCTAGAGGTTGATAAATATTATGTGACCCAAGTAGGTTTGCAATGGATTCCTAGTTTGCCTCAATACCAACCTCAAGGTTTAGCTAGTTGGAACCCTCCTTCACTAAGTTAGACACCACCATCACCGTAATACTAGTATGTTGCACCCTGGAGTCCAACAATGATGCAACATTAACAAACTAGTTGGACCCCACTAGTTTCACAACAACAATTTGGAATTAGATACAATACCCAACAACATCAACATTGAAATATAACAAATCAGTAATGAGGGTATAAAGGAGGTTATCAATTAAATATAATAGGATATAGGAATGGATATAGAGGAGGTTACTAAGGTGGTAGAGGAAATAACTATCAACACCCTCCTTTTCAATGATATTATGTGGAGAGTATAATCTTGTGTAATGTAATTTCCATTTGAATCCCCAAAGATAGTCTTAATACACATACTACTGAGTATATGACCAACATGAGATATAAGACTATCATGTCTTGGAAAAACAAAGAAAGGTAAGGACATCAAGAATGTTAATATGGTGAATGTGCAACCTAAGAAGGATGCATTCTTTTTACATTGTCACACAACATCAACAAGAAAAAGAGGTTTACCTCCTCTTTAAATGCCTTAGGACCAAGGAATCTAAAAATCAAAAAGGACAAATAATCAAACCCAACTATTCAAAAGGGTATTATATATGAAGCTGTGTAAATGTTGAAAAACATTCAATATCAAGACACTACTAAAGAATATGTTGTAGCAATATATGCCTAAATTTATGGCCAAATAATGTGTATTATGCATCAAGATAGAGTTGTTACTATGATAATATATTTACTAAAACTTTTTAGCACATTGTATAATGAAGACATCTCTTAGAATATCACAAACTTTCTACATAATCTACTAGAGTGTATGCAGTGAGGGCAATAGAAGATAGAAAAGTTATTTGGTACGTCAAAATAGAGAATCCATGGGATGTAGATGCATGAATTGACATTGAATTTATGGGATAAGAAATTCCTAATGATGTCTTTGGTTTTAGAAAAATAGTCAACATGATTCTCGGGTCTATATGGGAGGTTATTAGATGGTTGGTTCTAAGTTATAGCCTAGTAACTCTGAGCTTAGTTGACTATGGAAGAGTTAAACCCATTGGAATATTAGAATACATTGAGATTAAAGTTTCAAAAATAACCCTATGATGTGACTTTGAATTCATTGATATGAAGATAACAACAACACATTACTCTATATTGATTAGAAAGAAATGGGTATATGATGGTCAAACGACTATCAATACTATGCAAAAAAAACTAAAGGCACATTAGGGAGATAAGGTTGTCATCATTCCTTTGAATAGGGTACATAAACCCTACATTATTTTGACTAAACCTAAATCTCCTTATTTTTTGTAAGAAACTAGCTAGATGAAGGTAAGCATTGAAGGGAACCCAAAATATCTACATGTAGTCAAGTGTAACTTCTTGTATGATCATACTAAACCTCAGGTACAATATATACTGACTCAATAGTTGAAGACATCTAAATAATTGAAGCCTAAAATAGTAGTTACTCAACCATTGGAAACATAGTTTGTCATATAATATTGGGAGTCAATGTCTGCTAAATCCCCTACTTGTTTAGAAGTTGACTTTTTCTATCAAGTAGATAATCATATGTAGGATTATATAGAGTTGAATAGAGAAGGAAATTTGAATTGGGAAATATATTCATCTTTCATTGGATACTCAAACACAAACCTACACAACTGGGCTCATGGTGATCATTAACTTCAACCTATGATAATGGTCTTCACCCATGAGAGACAAATTCATATGTACTAAGAAACTAAAGATATCAATCAATTCATTCTATGCCTACAAGTTCATGTACTTACCATTAACTAGTGGATCAATGCTTTGAATTATGCTCTGAAGGGAGCTATAGTGACATGGTGGGAAATTCATAAAAATAATTATTTTGATTAAGATTATGTGTACAAATTCATGATTAGCATGCTCCAACTACCATAGGTCATCATAAGTAATTAGCCTTTATTCTAAGAAGGTGAGTGTCCTAAATTCCATATTCACAAATGTGTTAAAGTATAGACTGAAGAATTTGTGACACCAAAGTACTAGGTTCACATCTTTCATTACACACTTGCCCCTTTACCATCAACATGATATATTCATCAAGACTGCATGAGGAAGACAAAGCATTGGGCACAAGTGCACAGTAAATTCATCTAGACATTTGTTTTTGAATATGATAACCTTTGGTTTATAATGTGATGTTGAAAATCAAAAATTTCCTATGCCATGGATGCATAGAAGATTTAATCACCATGATGGAATCCATTGTGTAGAAGAACACAACTTATGATCTAAATACAACATTACAATGATATAAAGATGCTAAGAAAGAAGAACAATCTCTCATGCATCCATGCCATTAAATGCAAGATGAAGAAGAGGACATTGAATATTTAGATACTGATGGTGATATTAATTTGACTAATTTATTTGAACATGAATGTCCAGTAGAACCAGTAAAGGACCCAATCATAGAACCTACTAAAGAAGACAAGCTACGTAACATTCAAATTATAGAATAGGAAAGGTAGTGAATGATACGAGAATTTGTTGATGAGGAAATATGTAACATTTACCATCAACCCATTAAATATCATGTCGTAAACATCAAAACCAAGGATATTCTTAAATTGGCACATATAGGTGATTATTGGATTGAAGCTAAAGTTTCTAAAGCTATGTAAATCCTATGAGATTATCAAGATATATTTCCCACTAAATTTTTAGAGGTCATAGGAGTTGATCCATCTATATGTGAAATGCTTATAAAACTCAAGGAGTGTGTACGACCCATAAATAAATGAACATATAAGTTAAATCCAAACATTAAGTTGAAAGTGAAGGTTGAACTTGATAGAATGCAAGATGCAACTATAATTTATCTCATATAAAAGGTAGATTGGATTAGTCTAATGGTATTACAACCTAAGAAAATAGGATAGATTAGAGTATATGGTGATTATCAAATTTTGAATGATGCATGTGTGAATGATCCATTTCTGATTCCCTTCACAAATGAATTTTTGGAATTTGTCACAGGACATGAAGTTTACTCTTTCATGGATGGCTTCAGTGGCAATCATCAAATACCCATTATAGAAAAAGATAGAGATAAAATGATTTTTTCCATGGAATGGGGATCCTTTGCATACAAGGTAATACCTTTTGGCCTCAAGAATGCACCTAGGGGTTTTTCTCATGTAGTGCTAACTACATTCAAGGACTTCATTCATGACTTCTTATAAGTCTATCTCAATGATTGGGTAGTCTTTTATTTATTAAAGAATATTTTTCTAAATAATATCTCATGTTACAATGCTGTTGAGATATGTGTATTGCTCTGAATTTGAAAAAATATTTATTTTTTACACTTTTTGGTGTCCTACCAGGTCATGTAGTGTGTAGTGAAGGCATTTAGTAGATCAAGCCAAAATTATAATCATTATGAGTATGCCTCCACCATTCAACTCTATGGAAGTGTGATATTTTTTTGGCCATACAAGGTACTATCCAAATTTTCTCAAGGGATATGTAGCCATTTCATCTCTATTGGAGTATTTACTATATAAAGGTGTGAATTTGTCTAGACTTTTGACTACCAAAAATCCTTTATAAAAATAAAGTAAAGATTAGTCACTATGCCTATCCTCATATTTCTAGATTGGAGAAAGCCCTTTGATATGCACATTAATTCTTCAGGTATCATAGTCGATGTTGTGTTTATACAAGTAGGAGACGGTGGAATGGACCACCCCATTCATTTTACAAGTTGAAAATTGTATGATGCAGAAAATAATTACACAACAACTGAAAGAGAATCACTAGATATAATGTTCACACTATATAAATTTCAACACTATCTTCTTGAGACACCATTTTAAGTTTTCATAGATCATAAAAATTTGTGCTACCTTGTCAATAAGCCAGTGCTTAGAGGACACATTTTTATATGGTTGATGCTATTTAAAGAATTACAATTCTACATTAACGTCAATCCAGGTAGATAAAACATGGGGCCAAATAATCTTAGTTGCATTCCCAATGGACAATAGCTAGAATAATTATAGGAAAATTCTCATAATGCTCATTTATTTCATGTTTTTGTTATACCCAAAAATTTAGAATCAATCTCTAACTTCCTCAAACAAGGAGTATTCCCTGTGCACTTCTTAGAAAAAGATAATAAGTAGTTTATCACCAGTGCTTTGCCATAAACCATCATCAATGGGATTTTGTATCATTCATGAAAGGATGAAGTACTACACAAGGTAGTTATAGAACATGAACAACCACAAATCTTATAGGAGGCACATCAAGGAATAACAAGATAACATTTTGTCAGAGAAACTACTACTAGTAAGTTGTTATAGAGTGGGTTATGATGGTGGAATCATTTTTAGGATTCACATAGAGTAGTACAACACTATGATGTATGTCACCACATGGGTAAACCAGTATAAAGATGTGAAATTCCCTTGTAGACTTTGTTATTTGAATAACTTTTTAAATAATGGGGCATTGATTTTGTCATACCTATCAATTCACTGAGTAAATGCAATAAATTGAGGTATATTATCATTGTGATCAATTACATTACCAAATGGGTTGAAGTTTCTATGACACCCAACTATGGTGTGAAGGAAACAACAAACATTTTGTATGAGAATATTATTACAATTTTTGGATGCCCCATTAATCTCATTAGTGATTGAGGGTAACAATTGTTAAACAACACCATCAAGTCTCTTACTAAAGAAATAATTATTTCTCATCATAAAAGGATTATGTACCATCCATAAGCTAATGACCAAGCTGAGGTTTCTAACAAAGTATTGGGAAAAATGTTGACAAAGATGTATGATGTCAAGAGGGATGATTGGGAAGATCATATTCTTATGATTCTATGGGCATATTGCATGAAATGCAAGAGGGCTACAAGTTTTACTCCTTTATAATTAGTCTATAAGATTGAAGCAGTTATGCCAATGGAATTTTTGGTACCCAATATATGCATTATAATGGTCATGAGACTAGGGGATCGTGAGTCTCTCACCAATAGAATTATTGGACTAAATAGAATGGATGAATATCGATGTAGATAATCTTGGATGTAGGAAGTTCACAAGTAGAGATAAAAATCATGGCATGATAGGAATCTACATCATAATTAATTTCATAAATATCAATGAGTTTTGTTATGTGATAGTCATTTTAGATCATTTCTAAGTAAATTACAAATTTGATGGAAAGGGCCTTATGTCACACACTAAATTTTACATCAAGGAACCATTATTTTGAGAGATATATAAGGAACCATTTGTTCAATATGGGTGAATGGTTATACGCTTAAGTCCTACCACTAATAGTCTTAATTGATCTCATTTTGTTAAGTGAGTGGGTGCTAAGTAACACTGAGTAGATTAGGATTTTACATTACTACATTTTTTTTGTGTGTTTATTTTTTTTTTGTGTGTGTTTTTGTAGATTATTTCTTCACTACCATTTAAGAACCAAGAGACCAAGTATAGAATGTTCCAATCATATGAATGAGTCTTCATGTAATAATCATAGATCTCATTAGGAGAGAAATAAAATAATTAAGTTTGGTAGATGTACAAACAAGTCACATCAACCAAGACCTTCATTGTATAATGGTCATCCCCAACTAGTTAATGTTAGATCCTAAGTTTTATTGACTTAATATTCAATAAATCAATAGGACATCAACATCATCTATTTGTACTCCTATATCTACAATAAATAACATAATGGTATATCCCCACACGTGCCAATAACTATCTTAATTTTAAGATCAAATAAGATTTACCACATCACAAATTGCATTCATGTCAAATGGATAGCTCAACATGACATTTATGTGGAGACCAATAGGTGAAAAATATATAAAGGCATAAGATTGAAAACTAAGTCCACATTTCATCCTTGTAAATATTTCTTGAGCTGAATTTTAGAGAGCTAAGCTAGTTTTATTATGCAGAGAACCAATAGAGTTTCAATTTCATCACTTCAGCAATCATGGATACTTCAAAAATCATCAAGGGTTTAATAGATGCATAAAAAGAATCAATGGGTGTCAATATGGAACTAAGGAAAATAAAATTCAATGATTCAAATCCATTTGATTTCCTTTGAGTAGTAGAGCAAAATCTATTTCACACAACCACTAGCTCTCGCATCTTCCCATCACTTTCACAATACATATGTTGAGTTCCTACTTTGAAATCTTACTTTTAGAAAATTAGGGGCTATTATACAAGTCCTACTTGGCCGATACAATGAAGATAACATCTAGATTGGCCTGAACACCACCATCATCAAAAACATAGAAGCAATGGATTGAGCTTTGGGCATGTTTGCATGAAGGGACTTCCTTATTCCATACAAGATAATAACACTTCCTATTCTCTAAGAGTTTAGATATTTGTATTTCTGGGGATTTAGAGGGATCCTAATTAAACAAATTCATGATGAACTAGTGTGCATCCTTGTATAATGCATCACATGAAGGTTATAACACATGACCAATTCTACAAATCAAATTCCAAAATGGGTCAAGGACATCACCCATTACATGATCCACCATAATGATCAATTTAATTGGAATGAATACTTCACTCAAGGGATAATTAAAAATATTAACAAGTGTCACACATCTCCAAAGTAGACATTCTAATATCAAGTCCCCATTTTTCTACTATGCTTCACATAATAGAAGTCCATAAAGGGAGAGTTGCACCACAATACCAACTATTGGCTAGCACAATAATTCCCTAACTTGATCTAGACACCTGAGCATGAAGACCTAGCTCACGAGGGTAAATTCAAGGCCTGGTGGGAGGAGTGCTTAGATCTGATCACCACACATCCTTGAGTGCTGCTAGATGTAATGTAGTACTTGGGCTAACACACTATTGTGACCTTGCTATTGAAAGGTGTATTCATATATATCCATGAGCTACTAAGTTTACCCTTTGTACCTCTATCATTATTTATCATCATGGCCATGGTACAGGCTGAAGTCACCAAATAAAATGATTTTGTAGGTAGGTATGTAACACCACTCCAAGCAAATCACCTAGCAAAACTATCTCTATAACACAATAAAAAGAAGAAGCCACCATTTCACAACCATAAAAAAGAAAACATAAGCTCTCCATCGAATATTAATATATGTATATCCTCCATTGAAGTGCAAGACAAGAAGCACAATGACCTAGTTAGCTAATCCTAAGGTTCCCCAAATGGAAAGCACATGTGACCTACCATAGATGAGCATGGATTAAAAAGAGGTCTACCAAGTAATAATTGTTAATATGATCAGATACTTTTATGAAAAGGAGGAGGAGAAGTAATTACTCTTCTAGAAGGTTATGTGAATGGTCCAAGTGTGTAAAAAGGTTCTTATAAATCTATGTGTGGATATAACACCATGCTCTACATCCATCATCATCAAAACTATGTGAGAAGAAGTAGAGTAGCTATAGTGAATGGTTGAATTATTCTATTAGCAACTTTCTACTACATTTGTAGTTAAAGATATCATTACACCACTTCCAGAAATCCTACTAGACTCACTCATGCATAGACCATAAACTAAATGTGAGGCTAGGGTCTCCCCTCCCCTTGAATAATACACATTTAGTCGATCAACTACTACATAGGAAACATATCCTACTCTATCCTCCATTTTACCACTACCCAAATATAGGTTGGTCAATTTGGGGTGCAAGAAAGCATAGGTTTGTAGCTCTATGGTCTATCCAACTGATTTTCTACTTTTACCACAAGCCTAAGAGGTTGAAGAGCTCAAACCTAAGAAACCCACAATATAAGAATAATAGCCTTCAAGGGAAGAAGTATCTTGTGCAATAGAATGATGAATTAGAAAGGAGGAGAATAAATGCCACAAGGAGTAGGCTCAATAACAATAACAATCAATTTGACAAGCTAAAGAAGCTGAGGTCATATAAAAAGACTAGGACGTAGAGGCTGACCACTAAAAATCCCTTGACAAGGCTAAGAATTAACAAGAAGCTACTAATGGATCCAAGAAAACACAAGATGTGCAAGCTTAAAAGGATAAATAAACTAAGCTCACTACCAAGGCTATAACAAAAGAATAAAAATAGAAGCAGGACATATCGGTGTAGGCAAAGTAGGCTAGGGAAGATGCAACATACAAAAAACAACAAGCCAAAGAAGCTGTAAAGAAGAAGAAGATAAAGCCTTATGATAACAACAAATTTAAGTACAGTCACAAAAATAAAGTGCAACCAAGGCATAGGTATAGACACATGTACAAATATAAGTAGAATCACAAGCAAGAGGGTAGGTATAGGCTATGGCTGAATAAGCCAAGGATATTACCCTATCAGAACAAAAGAAATAAGAAGAAGATGCATAAAATATTTAGGTAGAGGAATAATAAGCAAAATAAAAAGTTATGCAAAAAGAGATGACTAGGAAAGTGAAGGAGGAGGTCAAATGAAAATAGGATGAAGATGTTATACAACAACTCAAGCTTGTAATAGAGGCCACAACATAGCAACAATAGGTACCTAAGAAATAACAAGTTGAAGTACAATAGCTAAAACAAGAATAAGAATTAGTTGTAGCTCTAATAGGTCCATGACTCCCATAATTAACCTTGGGAGGAGTTTGCCTATGGTATGTCCTAAATATGGGTGCTTGATGCACCAGCTTCTCCCCCGCTTATGACTATGCTACGTCCTGACCCTTCAAAAACTTTAAGCACATTAGAAACAATCCCACTCTACCAATAAGCATCATCAAATATCTCCATATTCCCATTGAAGAAATAACTCAAGGATGTGAAAACATTCTAGGAGTTCATTACACAAAAAGCCACCTCTTTGGAGTAGGAAATGGATCAATAAAAGGTTAAAAATGTTGAGTTAAAGGCTCACCTCTATGAAGTTTACAATATCATCTAGGGCACATGTCTTAAGTTGGTCACCCAAGAAATTAGGGACCAAGTCATGTCCAACCACCACAAACTCAAAACTCTAG
>JARHVA010002147.1:892500-927500 GCA_037957365.1 Torreya grandis
CTTGTGTGAGAATGTAGGAAACACTTTAGATAATTTTGAGACATCCTACCCCTGTATATTATCCTAACACACCCATATGGAGCTTGGCTCTATCATGAGAACAAATGTAGAGTTTGAGCTTCAAATATAAATATGAGATGTGATAATATATGAATCACATATTTTTATGACTTTTGAATGTTTATTTTTTAATTTTTATCATTAATTTTTGTTTAAATGATTTAGATTGACTTTTTTATGGCTTTTTATATTCCTCTTGCATATGGAATTTGACTAACCAACATTAGTGATAAAAGTTACAAACATAGATAAGCTATAGAATTTGGTTTGTTAATGTGATAAACAATTAGGCTTACCCAAAAATAAGTATGTGATCTCAAGAATAACCATATGTATGTTTAGTATGAAGTGAAAATAAGGGGAAAATAGAGATCATATAGATTTGTGTATATAATGATATAATGATAAATATTCTTACTAACTCATTATATGAAAAAGAGAGGATATTAAAGGGTGTGAAATTAAAACCATGTCACAATAATAAATATCTACTTCCAATAAATAATGTAACAAATATAAATCATGCTAAAAATAGGGGGAAATAAATGAAAATGAAATTAAGCCATGAAACATTTTTAAGTGATAAGTGAAACATAAGATCAATATATGCTCTTAAATAAAATAAAAATCATATGAAACTATAATAAATAATGTGATGAAATTATGTGATGTATTCATAAGTACTAATACATTTCATGGCAAACATCATCCATAACATCTGATACATCCTTGTGTAACTATACTATGACCTTAATCTAAGTATCTTATATATTTATAGAGAGTCATGTAAAGACTTCATGGTGCACTGTCTCAATGTATAAAGTGGGTATGATATAAGAAGAATGATTCTCATTGGGTAGTTCATGTGAGGGATACTCAATGCTATTAAAATTTTATTAGATAAAGATGTAAAGTTTTGAAGTAAATCCTTTGAGGGTGTAGAATAAGTGAATTTAAATTTACGTTAGTAAGGTACAATCAATTGATATTTAGTTAATGTGGGATGACCAATTGTATCTGATTGCATGGATTTAAATGTCATGGTTTATTCATTGGTTGTTTATCATATTTGAGAGGAAGAAATTCCAATAATAAAAGATTTTGGGATTTCTATGTGAGGTGTCTTAGTTAAAGGATGAGTATAATTTATATTGATAGTATGTGAGTTATTGTCTAACTTTATCATTGGATTTGACACTTGTGAGTTTGTTAAATTTATTGGAGTTAGTTTTGCATGCCCCAATTTTGTGAGATGAGATGGGTAAGAATATTGAATGATATGAAACATTGGTAATTTTTTTTAGTTATAAGTTGGATAAGGATTGATATATGAAACTACTGTTCTCTTGTAATTCACATTAACAAAATTCTCATCATACAAATTACCAATAGGATCCACAAGACTTTTGACATTATTGGTAATGGGAGGTTAATTAGTATTAGATTGATGATTAGTAAGGGGATCATTATAAATATCTAAATAAATGTTAGCTTGATAAAGGGATTCATGTTTAGTTTTGATTTCATAAGCCTTAGTTTCCACTTCAGAATCTTGTTGATGTGTAGGTATGAATGATTCGTGATTGAAATTGGTGAAAGAAGATATTCCATATAAAATTTTATTAATTAGTATCAAGTTTCATGATAATGGTCCCAACTTGTATGATACATATAGAATTTGTGTTGATCATCCAAGTTTTTAGTAGGGTGAATAGGATCAATATCCTATGGTGAAGGTCAAGGAAGACACTTTTGAATCTATACTAAGGAAAGTGGTTTACGGACATCTAAATTACATACTTGAGAAAATCTAAAACTAGGATGAGAATTGTTGGAAATTGATGATGAAAGGATACAATCCATTAGATTACTTGGATCAATGGTTTGAATGGCATGTATGGAATCATAGGTATCTATAACAACATCATTAGTTGCATGTCTATTTTTAGCTTTTAAAAGCATTTGAGTCCCTATTGGAGGGTGGGAAGGATTGAATTGTTGTATAAGAAAGTCGTGACATTTAGCTTGGTTGAGAGATTCTTATAAATATTTTGGAGAAATATTCCTCATGTGGTATTGTAATTTGGAATGAAGATCATTAGTGAATGAATGAAATAAATTTGTGGACATGTTATGTTCATCTTTATTAGACAATGATTTCTACCATTTTATGAATACTTGGGTTGTTTTGGATTCTAATTGTTTCTAATTGATAAAATGAGCTAGACTATTTTTAGGAAGATCATTAGTTTATAATTCTTAAACCAAGACATTGAATAAGTCATCCAAGGTAGATATAGAATGAGTTTTAAGTTAATTATACCAATGTAGGTCATCACATGAAAATGTTTTAGATAATAGTTTGGTGGTGCTGAAAGTGTTATGTTTAACATAATATTTGTAATGATTTAAAAAATTCTTTAAATTCAAGTCTAGATCAATGCATGACTCATAGGTGATATTGGTAACTATGCCACCTATGCGAATGTTTGCATTTTGAGTAACTAGAGGTTTATCTTGTAGGTGTTAAGAAGTGAAGGTTGTGGTATAAGGTTACCATGTGCATCTCTAAGGGGTGTGGGACATTAGGAATTTTCACTCCCCATGGAGCAGGTTGAGGATGATTTTGGAAATACATTATCTTATTTTGCATTTGCATCATTTTATTGGAACTATTAGTTTGAAAAGTAGCCTTTTGATTTATAGTTTGTAATAATAATTAATTGGTGTTGATGGTATTTTGAATAGTATAAGTAGCATGGGATGCATTAGAATTATGGGAGGCAAATATTGTTTGATATGTAATAGTATACTAAGATGCACTATTAGTTGTATGAATGTGAGTATTAGTGTGGGCATTTTGAGTAGACTCACTAAAGGTCACACCTAGCATGTTTATGGAAATGATTGACATAGAAGATGAAAAAGTCATGGAAGATGATGTCATGATTGTATAAGAAGGTATGATAGATGATAAGGGTGTGATAGTAGTCATATGATGACTTGTCCCAAATTCTATAGAAAATATAGGTGAAAGTGAATGATATTATCCAATGTGAGGTCCCATCATGAGGTTATAAATGGATATAGGATCCTTACCCTAATGTTAAGGGTTTTCATTAATGAAGAGCATCATTTAGGCCATATACTCAAGATAAATTTCATCATCTACCATAAGTAGGAATAGAGGATTAAGAGAATTAGAATAGGGAGGAGTCCCATAATTTGTGGTTCTAGTAGTAACATGGATATTTCTAAGATCAGGACTATCTACGACATGATAGGGAAGATGTGGATTATAGGATTTATGAGGAATTGTAAGAATCATCACATTTGTTTTATTTTGTTGTGTATCTTTATAAAATATATGTTGCATGATGAAAAATAAAAATGGACACTTATTGGAGAAGTGGAATTCTAAAAGCTAAAAATAAATGAGATCAAGTTGGTTAATCTAGTTGTACTAACAAGATAATAGAAAAAACTAGAAATATACTAGATCAAGTTGTTCAATATATTTGGAAAATCATAAAAATAGAATAGTCTAAAAAAATTAGATCAAGATATTTGATCTAGTAGGAAGATAGAATAGTATGAAAATAGAATAGATCAAGCTAGTCAATCTAGTTGGAAAGACAAAAAAATTACATAGTCTAAAAATAGATTAGATCAAGTTGGTCGATCTAGTTGGAAAGATAGGAAAATGAAATAGTTTGAAAACTAACTAGATCAAGTTGGTCAATATAGTTGAAAGATAGGAAAATAAATCAATCTAAAAATAAACTAGATCAAGGTGGTCGATCTAGTTAGAAAAATAGGGAAATATAATAGTCTGTAAAATGACTAGATTGAGCTAGTTGATCTAGTTAGAAATATAGGTAAACATATTAGTCTATATAATGACTAGATCAATATGGTTGATTTAGTTGGAAAGACAAAAAATAGAATAGTCTGTAAACTAACTAAATTAAGCTGGTCAATCTAGTTGGAAAGATAAGATAAAGAAAATCTTGTTCATCTCAATTTATGAACATAACATAAATAGTTATTGGATTAATGATTCTGATGGGACAAAGGTAGGTAATAACACATGTGACAAAATATCCCCTCATTAATTTTAGTATTGACATTGACTCAATCCAAGGATTGAAGAGTTTAATCAAGTTTAATCTAAGAGTGATAACTTCAACCACTAGAGGTTTAATTGATATGAGCATCCATTTTCATTTACTTATTTGATTGATGATTAATTACATAAATCTTATTGCCTATCTAATTCGACTGATAAATTAAATAAAATTTACTTCACTACAATTCACTTCAAACTAATCTAAGGTAGGATATCATAAAAAAAGATAAAAATGAGAACATGGCAAGGTAGAAAATATAGGGGTTCATTTTTTATTTATACGAGCTTCTTGGTACTATAAAACTAAAGAGCATTAATGACAATAATTATACCATAATGTGCTTAGTCTATAAATTGAAAAATATTTACCCACTCAATGGGTAAGCTTCTAAGGACAAGTTTTAAAGAAATTTATTCATTGAATCCATACTAAATAAAACTATTGGAAGTCTATATCTATTGCACACAATGATCAAGAGAAGTCTAAATATAACATGAAATAATTTAATAAACTATTTATGATAGTTTTTTCACAACATAACTAACATAATCATCTGCAAACAATAATAATAATATCTCTAACACCAATAACAAGTTAAATCAAAATACTAGAGTCATTTCAAGTGAATAAAACATATAAAAATATGTATTCAACATTATAAAAGCATTTTATTACAATCCATTTCTCTAAGAAAATAATCAAATCAAAATGTAAGGAACTATAGGTGCAATCCTAGCAAAATTCCAATAGCATTTTGATGCCTCAAATGTCAACCCAATTGGAAAATAATAAAGACAAAAGACAAAAGAGAGGTAGGTGAAATCCTAACACAATTCCTAAAAAGATTTAGTACCCAAAAATATGACCCTTAGCAGATAATCAAATCCCAAAAGCATGAGGAAATAACATGTGTAATATATAAATATTTTGATAGAATTTGGGACCAATTTTTTTAAAAATTTACAATGGAAATTAAACTCTATTAAATAGATAATTTGATAATCTCATGTCATTTATGCATGATCATGGAATCATAACTAATTACAGCTCATCATATCATAAAAGGTGCTTCCACTCAGCCCACTTTCATGATGTGTCAAAGAATTAGAGGAGGACTACCTATTTTCTATATTTTGATTCTTTAAAATCTAGATGATCATTTAATTCATTACCTACACTCTTATTTTGACTTGACATGCCTATATGGGTGTTGATAATCTCTTTTATCCACTCAGTTGACATTCTTTCCATGTGGCATTCTATCACTTTCTCACCTAGCCTTCACATTCCTTTTCCTTCTCTAGATTATTAGATTTTCCCTCTAGATACCACTTGCCACTTGGTAACTTGATGTCATCCCTGAGCTTTAATATATTGTTTTCCTTTGTCATTATCATGGCTATGTGGCTTCTTCTCAACTTTTTAGGCTCTTCATGTTTTGCCATGTCAATATTACTAATGCCCTGAGCTCTCAAGTTAATGTTGTAATCACTCCAAACTATTGATAATCTATGAGGGTGACATGTGGTATGTTATTAGGGCCTATGAACCATAAGAGTAAATGAATGTCATTCAAATCCTAGTATTTTTGGTTAATACTATAATACTCCTAAGGTTTCAAGGCTTTGAGATTCACAGGTTTTGAGGTCATGAGGTCATGAGGTCTCAAGTTTTTTTAAATGTATTTGATTATATATCATGCCAGGTAACTTGGATCATGCCACATGATATGATCTCAAGACCCTAGATATTTAAAAATACGTAACCATTTCCCAAAAAATATTTTGACTATGGGGCCTAGAAGCCTTTGAAAACTAGTGAAAATTAAGAAAATTGACTAAGATAAGACATTTGATAAAATAAAGTCTTACCAATAAAAAATTTATGTAAGAAGCAGTTGATTAATATAGTAATTTAAACTAGTCATTCACATAAAATGATATTTGAGCCCAAACAAACTCATAAGATAAGTACTATATTAAATGCAATGAAATGATCTAAAATAAGGAGTAATATAATGCAAATAACATTGAAGAACATCATGATTATTAAAGATTTATCTAAGTTTAAAATAAAATATTACAAACATTAAGACAATTTTACTATGAAATAGCATAATCATGAGTTTTATTACTAAAAGGAATCCATAAAATATATTATTAAAACTAGATAAACTTGCTTAAGGCATAGGTCCAACATTCAAATGGGTTAATATTGAAGGATTTATCACAGACTAAGACTTTATAGTCCTAAAATAGACATGTGGTTTAGACATGAATGGTCATAGATGAAAGCTTAAACTAAACTGAGCAAAATGCAAAGGCATTAGAAACATGCATGAACAATCATTTGTAACTTAGCATCTAGTAACTTCCAATCAGGGAAGGGATCAAACAAAGGCATCAAAAGAATAAAGAGGTCTTCTAGACTAGATAAAACAAGATTAAACTCAAAAATAAAGAGGATCCCTATTATCAACTTGAAAATGGGGCATGTTGTGAAAGAACATAACAAATGGAAACTTCTATGCAGAGAATTCTTTAAAAGCATTCAAAATATAGAATCTTTAACTAAATCAATCCAAAATTTAGACTACAAATATTCACACCTAAATAAAAGTATAAACTAAAAATATCTCTCTTCTTCAACCTATGGTATACTATGTTTCAATTTTATTTAAGACCATCACTATGTGAAAGTTATAATTTTCTTATTGCCCTTGAATTCACATAAAATAATTAGACCTACTTAGACAACCAAAAATTCTAAGAGGGAAAATATTTATCAATATGGCTTGGGTAGAATTTTATGGGTATTACTCTACTACCACCTAGGAATCTATAGCCTTAATAAGGATTCCTCTTATCCCACTAAAGTCCTTGTTTCGCTATTAGCTAGGCCAAAAATCTTACAGTGGACATTTCTTAAATTAGACTTTTGAGGAAGATTTTAGATTTTTTATTTTATTCAATTTCCTTTGATTTATTTCATTCAAAAAAAATCATTATCTAGTATAATGAGGGTTGGGAACCAAGCCATGGGTATAGTGATAGACTCAAAAAATTTAGATTACTTTTAAAAATTCAAACTAAATTAGTGTTTCCATTTTATTTAGATGTTTAATTAAATGCAATTGATGGATTTAGACATGCAAGGAAACCTTTCTAAAGTCTGCATATTCCTTTTAGAATCATAGGCCTTCAAAATTTAGAAATATATGAAAGAAAATTGAAGAAACTTGTACAATTGTTCAAGTGTAACCCTTAAATTTCTAACTTCTAAGGCTTAAATTAATTTCATTTTTCCAATAACCATTTGATTTTTCTTAGCCTACCAATGCAAATAAAATGGATTCCATGAGGTTATTCCTTCTTCTAATTGCTTTTATTTTTGGAACATGGCTCATTTCTCTAAGGGGATACCAAGGATAAGTAAAAGGCCATAATGTTGAAGCAAAATATGGCCAAAATAGGTCTATACAAAAGAAAAAAAAACCAAATCAAGGAAAGACATAAAATAGGAAACCTATTATAAACCAAGAAAGGGGAAACTAAGCTACAACAAGACACGAAATAAATAATAAAAAATCAAAGTAAAAAATGGAAAGAGAAGCATATACATAAGAAGTTTTTTCAAGGAAATGCACGCTTAAATTAATTAGTCACCTAATTTATTTAAGATTTGGAGAAGGGAAAATGACATAGATAATTTCTTATTTATTATCCTCTAGGATGGACAACACTATCCCATAAATATTTGTCAGTATTCATTTCATGCAATTGAATCAAAATTAGACTACATAGTCTAACAATATGCTTACACCTAATTTCTTAAAAGTATGAAGGATAAGGTGAAGAAACTACCTAATTCTAACCATGCATTTGTGAAGAGTAGTGATGTTATGAGATAATAAATATTAATATGTTTTTAATATCCAACCTATCAAGGGTATATTATTTTTTACAACTCATAAATATGTTAATTTTTAGCTACCTTTGGATTATAATGGAAGCTTTGGAAGAGTCCTCTTATTTTTACTTATCATCCAGGATGTATGGGATTAATTATTCCCATATTAAATACCTCATATATTTCTAATTTATGGATTTATTATGTGGAGATCTTAGTTGATTTAGATCATATTCATCCTACATCTCCATCGACGTGACTTCTTCGTTTAAGCCATCACATTATTGAGCTTCCTTATTAAACTCATTTTATACCAAGAAGAATGTATGGATGCCTTCAATTAATTTAAATGAAAGTCTGAAATGGGGAGAGAATGAATCAAATCTAATATATTTCAAATATTTCTCCTCAATGGCACAACTGATTACACTTTGGATTCCTTATTCTTAGCATAAGCAATCCAAAAATTTATGATTTTCTCATGTTCATCTTCATCCAACAATGAGAGGGAGTCCAACATACTACTATGGAGATTCTCATCATATTGAATTATCCTTGAAAAAATATGAGCATGAACATATGAGAATGATGCCTCAAATTTAGAATATGCATCTTCCTCCACTTATTACTCTAGCTCTTTGATTGATTCTTCCTCTAGTTGATTGCAAAAGATGTCAGATTCTTATCCTCTAGACTCAAAAAAATATGTGTACATGTATTCTTAATTATCAGTATATTCAATTCCATAATTAGAATAAGTATAAATATACATGTGAGATTCATCTACTTCAGGATTATGAAAATAACCCGTACTATTATAAATATTTACCTAATGATCTTACAAATAAAAAACAAGGAATAGTTTTTTCTTGAGGTTTGAGAATGATAATTTTGGAAACAAAATTTTAAATATTTACCAATTCATGAATATTTGGATCATTTGAGATAGGAACATGCATTATTTGATCTCTTACATTTTATTCTAACATATGATGATTGGACCTTTTCTAGTTTATGATCTCATCATCATTATCCTTATTTGAAGTGCATTATAGTTATTCTCTCGACTTTAAGATTTCTCCCTTAATAGATAGAATACATTCCTACACTTCATTTATGTCATAATTTGGATGGAAAATAGGATCAAGATCATCATGTTCACACTAAACAACTTCCTTTGTAATGATGATAGGGTTTTGAACATTCTCATCATTAGGTTCAATATTCAGCATAGAGGCTATGTCTTCCATATGTCTTCCTAATTACAACAGGAATTAATGTACAAGATTGTCACTACTAGTGATGTAATTAGGTGCCAAACTTAATAACTAGTAATATTCTTCTTCTTATAGAGTGAATGGAAATATTCTATAGGATACATCTTCATATTTGACATTTAAAATATGCATAATAGACCTATAACCAATAAGGTGTTCCTCAGTGGTTCTATTATGATTGAATATAAATATATAAAGGAAGACTAAGGGGTTATCAAGAAAGTCATGATGAATACCCTAAATGTTTATTGCTAACTCACCAATCTAGGCCATATCTCTAATGGTTCTATCTCACTTTACATTTCAATTCATGAAACAAAAAGAGAAAGAACCTAAATTTGGACCTTGTGATCCTTGTAGTGGGGTCAAGGTTAATTTCAAATAGATAACTATCAAAATATAACTAACAAGAAATATATAAAAAATGGTAAATTCCAATCAAAACATTCTCAACATAGGTCTTCCTTCTAGAACCATTTTCTATTGGTGTGTTTTAATAACACAATAATAAATAAAGTGTAAAGGAGTAGAGGGATACACTCAGTAGAGTATTATTCAATGCCCAAATATTACTCATTTAGGCCCCCCTTATAATGTCATTTTTTGTTGGTCATGTGTTTGAATCACATAATAATAGATAAAGTGTAAAGGAGGGTATTAGGATACACTGAATAAAGTATTCTTCAATGCTCGAATCTTACTCATTTAGGTACTCCTTCTATTGCTAGTTTCTATTGCTCTAACATTATGACCCCAACATAAAATTTTATTGAAATAACTATTTTTATGGGACAAAGGGAGGTAATAACACATGATGGAATGTCCCTTAATTAATTTTAGGATTTATGTTGGTTTTATCCAAGGATCAAGAAGTTTAACAAAATTTACTCTAAGATCAGAAACTGTAACCACTAGAGATTTAATTGATATGAGCCTCCATGTTCATTTAATTGTTTACTTTTATAATAAATTGCCTAAATCCTACTCCCTAACTGATTTAAATGATAAATCAAATAAATTCTTCTTCACTGCAATTTACTTCAAGCTAATCTAAGGTAGGATATCATTAAAAAAGTATAAAAAATAGAGTAGGGTAAGACATAAAATAGAAAGGGTTGTCATTAATTTAGATGAGCTTCTTGGTACTATAGAATTGAAGAGCATGCCTAACCATAGTTATACCACTATGTGCCTATTATATATTACAAAAACTTTAGCCACTTAGTGGGCAAGATTCTATGGATAAGTGTGAAAGCCATTTATTAATTAAATCCATTCTAAATAAAACTATTGGAAGTATGGAGTTATTGCACACAATGACTTTTAGAAGTATAAATAAAACATTAAATAATTCAATAAACTAGTTATGATAGCTACTACAAAACATAACTAAGATAATCATATACAAACAAAGATACTAATAGTCATAGCATCAAGAACAAGTTAAATCAAAATGTTGGAGGTATTTAAAGTGAATAAAACATAATAAAATTGGTATTCAACATAATGAAAGTATTTGTTAACATCCATTTATTAGATAATCAAATAAAAATGTAAAGAACAGTAGGTGCAATCTAGGCACAATTCCAAAAGCATTTATATGCCTCAAATGTTAACCCCCTTGGTATATAATTTATGCAAAATAAAAAGAAGGAAAGATAGGTGAAAACTTAGCATAATTCCTCCAGAGCCTTGGTACCCAAAAATATCATCTTTGGAAATAATCAAATCCCAAAAGCATGAGGGAACAACATATTTAATCTTAACATGATTCTGATAGTGTTTGGAACCAAATTTACCAAACCCTTACAATGGAAATGAAATTTGATTAAATAGGCAATTCAATTAGATCAGGGCCTTCAAGCATGAACAAGGAATCATAACTTATTATAACTCAACATAGTAGAAAAGATGCTTCCACTGGGCCAACTTGCATGACATGTCAAAAAATTAGAGGAGAACCACCTATTTTTCTCTATTTTGATATTTTGATGGTCCAAATGACCTTCAAATTCATGACATACACTCTTATATTGAATTAGCATGCTTATATGGCTATCAATATTTTCTTTTATCCACTTGGTTGATGTTTTTTCCATGTTACATTATGTCATTTTACCACTCAACCTTCACTTTCCTTTTATTTCACAAGGATATTGGCTTTTCCCAACATGTACCACTTTTCACTTGGAAACTTATCATCATACCTAAGATTTAATTTATTTTCTACCTTTGTCATTATTGTGGTTGCATGGATTATTCTCAACTTCCTAAGATCTTCATGCTTTGGCCTTGAGATATTGGTTTAATGTTGTAATCTCTCTAAGATTCTAGACTTATAGGAGGGTGACACATGACATATTCTCAAGGCCATAGGCCTTTTCCAATGTCATTCAATTTTTGGGATTCTAGGTTAATATTGTAATACCCTTGATATTATGAGGCTTTTAACTTCTAAAGTTCTGAGGTCCTAAGGTTCTAAGGTATTGATTATTTGTTAACACCTTTGATTCTCCATCAGGATGAGTGATGAGGAATGTGCCACATGTCATGATATTAAGACTTGGGATCTCTAAAAAGACTTATCCATTTTCCAAAAAGTTTTTAAACTATGCAGCCATGAGAGCCTTTGAAAACATATGAAAAATAAAAAAAATTGACTAAGTAAAGATTTATGATAAAGCAAATCTTGATAAGTGAAATTTATGCAAGAAGTAGTCGATTAATATAGAAATTAAGACCAAACATTTTCATAAAACAAATATTTGAGTTGAAATACATGCATAAGATAAAAGCTATATCAAATGCAATGAAACTATCTAAAATAAAGATTGATAGATTACAAAGAACATTGAATAACATCATGATTATTGAAGATTTAGATAAGTTTTGAAAAAAACATTACAAACATTAAAATAATTTTACTATTAAATAGCATAATCACGAGTTATATTACTAAAAGGAAGCCATAAAAGAGAACCCCAAAGCTAGATAAAATTTTGTAAGGCCTAGGTACAACATTCAAATGGGTGAATACTAAAGGACTTTATCATTATTAAGAATTTCTAGTCCTAAGATAAAACTGTAAGTTTGACATTAATGTTTATAGATGAAATCTTAGATTTAATTGAGAAAAATACAAAGGCCTTAGAGATAGACATGACCAGTCATTTGTAAGTGAGCATTTAGAAAATACAAATCAAGGAAGTGCTCAAATAAAGACATAAAAATAAAAATAGGTCTTCTAGATCAGGTAAAACAATATTTAGCTCAAAAATAAAAAGAGCCCCTATTTTTATCTTGAAAATGGGGTGTGTTATACATGAACACAACAAGTCTATTGGATCAAACTAGTTGATCTAATTCTATAATTTTTGGAAAAAAATTAGACTATGTAAAATTGAATAGATTAGTTATAAATATAGAAATTAAGTTAAGCATATAAGAAACTAGATCGAGTTGGTAAATCTAGTTGAAAAACAAAGCATACAAATTGTATCAATGTTGGCTAATATAGTATGAAATACAACATAGAATGGTAAACAATAAGAAATAACATTATAATTTAGATGCTAACTAATTATCTAGAAAGAAAGTTAGGATATTGTACTAAAGGTTGTGTTTAATAATGTAGGCTTCCAAAGATATTATCTTGTCTATTGGATAGTGTCAGCATAATGTTTTAGAGTGATAATTATGGAGAAAGTTCCATTCCCATATCCCACTAAACCTGATTTCAAGGGTAATCTATAAGTGACTTATCAATGTTAACCATTAACCGATGTACCATACAATCAAATGAATTGTTGGATTCCTAATGTTCAATTCAAATGGAAATCCTAGGCATTTCTAAAATATCATGAGGTACATGAAAACTAAAGACCATGCTTGGGTATGTACTATGGCTATGAGTAGTAGGGTAAGCCCCTCATACTGTTATATTTGCAAACCATGGACAAGGACTTTAAATAAAATATTATGTATCCCTTGATGATAGTAGCTAAGTAGTTTTAAAAACACTAGTACATAGTTTCTAGGGAAATACAAATAAGATGAAAATGAAGATGAAAATCAATTTTGTCAAAAACCAAGTTGTAATTTTTTGAAAGCAAATAAACAATCAACCAACTAAAAAATAAAATTGACTGTAATTATGATGACATAGAGGTTAATTTCCTTTGCTTATGCTACAAATTTAAAAATATAGAACAAGATCAAAAAAGTCAATCTAGTTATGAAAATAATACATAATGGAATCGAGCTAATCAACTTAGTCTATTGAAAAACATTCCCAAACAAACAAAATTGACTTGGCTAACTTAGTTTGATAACAAAAAATATACATAGAACTAAATAAAGTAGGTCGATCTAGTTGACGAAGTGGGTGCAATTTTACAAAATTGAAAAATTTAGGAAAATAATATAGAATTTAAATTTTAAATAAAAGGTGGGAAATGAATTTTACTTAAAGTTGAAAAAATGGAAATACCAAGCTGTTGGAGAATGAACCTAGAGGATAGAACAAGATTGACTAGGTCAATTTAGTAGTTTTTATGAGAATGTTTAATTATTTTTTGACTATATCATCCAAATAATTTATTTACTCCTATAAAGGAAGAAAATAATGTTATTATATAAAATCAAGCTATTCAATCTAGTTTAAATAAAACTGATAAAAAATAAGAAAATAAAACTAGATTGATCATATCAATTTGGTTATCTAAAATTAAAATAAAAAAAAGAACAATATTAAGCTAGTCGATTTAGTTGGGCACAAAAGGTAGAAATAAATGATTATATTGACCAATTCAATCCATTCGGATGATATTAAAAACCCTACACATTGAAAATAAATAAAGATCAACATGATCAATGTAGTTTTACACCTATGTATAAAAGATAAATTACAATTGATAGGTTTGATCTAGTTGAAAACCTACACACATAAGATAAAACATGATCGACATTTTTGATCAAGTGAAAAACCTATGCATAGGAGATAAAATTAGATTGAAAATGTTGATCATATTGATTATAATTGGATAATTAATAATTTTAAGGGTTAAATTGATGTTGGGTTCACCGGAATGTATTCAACTAATTAGGATGTATCTACAACTTATCTCACATAGTGGATTCCAAGATCTGAGAAGGTAATCATACCAAATGATTAATTACATAGCTATTTATATCATGACATGAATAATTCATATCTGATAAACCTAACTAAGGTATATAGTACTACATTACACTAAAGGATAGGTTCCAAATCCTCTACACAAATGATATTTTGTAATAATTCTATCTAGGCCTACAATACATAAAATAAATCTAATTTAATGCTCAATAAAACTTGTGACACAAAGGGGGATAGTTAACAAAAAAAAACATGCAAAGAGAACTCTACTTAGGTCAATGTAGAGGTAAACTAAGCAAGGATTAAAAAATTAACTTATTAATTTGTGGAATATCTATCAAATGAAAGAATAAAAAATAAGAATACTTACCTTGAATTGAACCTATTTTACATCAATCTCTCCCTTGGCCAATGATTCTTTGAAAGAGTTTTTTATGAATTTGTAATGATCACACTATATAAATTAGATTTAGGATAAAAGACTCCTAATTTTCATCCAAGACTTTTCTAAAAGACAATCTTATTTACCTCCAAGGCAAAACCCTAATCAATGACTCCTAAAGTGTAGAAATAGTAAAATTGTGAGTTGTAATAATGTGAAAATGAATGTTCATCACTATTGGATTGAAGTGAAGGAGGTATTTATATTAAAGTATTAACCCTAAACCTACCATGAATTTAGTCAACAAGATCAACCAACTCAATCTTTTTAGGTGAGAATGATAACTATTAGGTCTCAAAATAGGTTGGTTAGGCCAACATAGTTTTGTAACATGTTCTCAATCTCTAACAAGATTGACCTAAATGACATAGTTTGAAAATGATAAAAGCAGTGTATACTTAGTCAATATCTATTTTTCAAGGTGAATTGCTAAAGAGAGTGGATAAATGGGTTTTAATTACTTAAGGATTTATATAAAAGTAACTTGTGGTTGTTTTATGTAATGGTATAGGGACCACCAATATTTTGAAGCACGAAAGATCTTCCCACCCCTTTCTAAGTGCATCCTTTAAGGCATGAAATCTAAGAGATTGATACTTGATAGTTTCCTACAAGAGAGAAAACATCAATAAATGACAAAGTTTAAAATATTGTGTGTATAAATGTTCCTCCAATGCTACTCCAAATACTTTATAGCCTAAGTTTTCCCCTTGCTTATCTTAGAGATAGCTCCCATGAGATTCTAAGACTGGTGATTTTTTTCTTCAGATGCTCTCTTGATTACAAGCTAAGATGATGATTATATTTTGTTTTTAGATATTCACTTGGATCACTTTAGACAATAATGTCTTATGAAGACTAGAGATGATTAGGATTCCTCCTTTGCTATATGTTTGACCTTAGTCAACACCTTTATAGACCTAAGTCCTTACATAGATGGGAGTACATTAGGTTAATTAAAACCTAATTCTATATGTTTCATAATGTTGGAAAGAAGAAACTCCATGAATAATGCACATTCACATTAGTCCATGCAATATTCCTTAAGGCTTAGATTTCCTCAAATTTACAACATCTTACACAACACACTTTCTTGTGGTATTTTTTATGAACTATTAAATCATATTATCAAATAATGTACAACTTTCTCTTTCCACACAAATATTATTAACATTGCACCATGTGGATTGCTCATAACATACTGCACATTAGCCTAATTGGGTTATAATATGATAATGTGACATACTTTTATATAATAAAGGGACACCTCTTCATTAAACAATTTAATGTTATGTAACTTCAAGTGTTGATGAATCATACACATATTTTTTATTTCAAAATGTTTTGGATAAATAAATTTTATGATTTATAATGTAGATTATTTGTATAATTCAAAAAGCTTCTCTTTTTTTAAAGAAACTAGTTCATTAGTGCAAACAATCACATTGAGTGAAAAAATCACACGTTCCTATATGGCATGAAAAACTAAGTATTTAGACAAGAATTTTTGGAAACATAATCTATTCTCAATGTTATAGAAAAAAATCAAAATTTAATAGTTTTATTAAAATTTGGTCTTGCCAAGATCAAATAAGAACCAAAGCACAACTAATGCAAGAGAGAGGTGAAAAGAGGAATACTAAAATGAGGTGCAATATATTATAGTTTTTCGCTTTATATTCACCATTTTTGTGTCTTTATTTCTTGTGTATAGAATAAAAAAGAGGATAAAAGAATATATAGAAAAGTCACACATTTATTTATCTTTTCTTATTATCCACATTAAAGTGTCATCTCATGATAGTGGCACATATGAGGTAGATAAACGTTATATGTATAATTGGGCATGTGCACACACTAATTAACCTTAGTGGAAAATATAACTACATAAGTTAAATTAAATAAATGTTCAAAATCAATATTTTCACCAACACCCCCTCCCCCATATTAAGTGTAACTTAGGGAGGTCTAAATCAAAAAGTAGGAGTCTTAGAATCCTCATAAAATAGGCCTTGGTAATAATACCTGATGAGATATTTATGTAAAAATATTAGGAAAATATAGTGTGAAGTTGAGTGTCTATATGGATTCAAATCCATATTTTTAGAATATGTGGGTTTCAATCCATTGAGACCTAAAAATCAAACTAGGAACTGGTGCTATAGATGAGGCTCATTCAAAAGAAAAATTGATCACAAGGACCCAAGGATGCATTACATACCCATCCCTCCTTAATGATGAACTGGGTTGAATATGGTGATAGCAATGGATATTTGACATGAGATGATGGAAAATTACTAAATCAAGTGATGCTTCATAATAGTGTTGAGCTTCACTATCTTACAAGGTGGCCTAATCTACACTTAGATGATGCTATGTAGAATGTTGAACACTTGGTAAAAAAACTCATGATATTTTCACAAGTAGTATGAATCCACTACTCAAAACACTAAAATATTATGGTAATTTTGATACCACGAGAAATGGATATCTATGGGTAATTCTAAATCCTAACAAATACTGGGGATAGAAAATGTCACTACAACATGGAGATGATCATAGTAAAGTGTCAAAAACACATAAGAGTATATCAAAAATTCCATCAAAATATTAGACATAGTACAATCCTCATATGTGGTTTAGAAAATATATTTCCTAATAATATTCCCATGTGCATGTGAGGATACTAAACTCATGATTGTGATAAAACAAAGAAAGCACACATTCAGAGAATGGTGCTTATTTACAAAAAACTAAATAGAATCTCTGTTCAAAAATGTAGCAAGGCATATAAAAAGGGGACATAATCTTCTCAAAATAAATTAAATGAGTAGAAGTGGTAGATTAAACAAATAATTGATTTCTTAAGATGGTGAAAAAACTCACAACAATTTAAAAACTTCTTGTATGATTGGCTTAATGTCCACTACTTCAAACACAAATAAATCAACTGATGTTGGTAACCCAAAAGTAACAAGGAAAAATCATCACATCGAGTGTCAAAAATAAAATGAACTGAGGAATTTTCTACATGAGTGACCTAAAATCAAGTACTTGAACAACATGTTCAAAATTATAAGAGTATTTCCAGAAAGGTTCCATGCAAAAAGAGAAAAAAATTACTCAATAGGGTCTAGGAAATGAGGCCATGTTAGGTAACCTTCACAAGGTGAGGAAAAAGTGTGTTTTAAAAGCTAATGGACCACATAGTTGCATAAAAAATGGAAAAACATAAAGTTTCAAACAATATAGATTAAAAAAAATTGTATTTAGAAGATATGGCTTGTAAAATATTTATAGGGGAGAGACAAAAAACTATAAAAGTTTATTTTGGGGGGATCATACCACCTGTCATACTAGACCCCACCCTCCAATCTTTGAAAAATTTATATTTGGAAGAATGTACCAAAATGCACAAGAAATTTGCCATTGCATTTGATAATGAAATAATATTGACCCTAAGAAATGTCCAACCAAGAACAAGATTGAACCCTCCAAGTGAAATAAAAGTTCCATGCATTGATCTCACTGATAAAAAAATGCATAAATGACCACAAAACTATATATAAATTAAAAAAAAAATCCATTTTCAAAGAAAACATGCAAAAATTCCAAAGGAAAATCAAGATATGAACTCGAGAAGGTGTTTGAATGAGGTCTTCCATAAGATTCCATTACAATAAATTCTATACCAAAAAATTATGTTCCCAAATTATCCAAATTTTATCTTCACTAAATTTTCATTGGAAACATTAATCCATCAAAAAAATGGGAGCTTTCCAGGCTTCCCAAATCATAAGATATGTCTCCTAGAGTTGAAGTAGATCCAAATTTCCCTATGATGGAAATATGAATACCTTGGGGGCTAAAACATCTAGTTCATTTGTTACATGATGGCCCATGGGAATATAATATACTTCTAGCAACTAGGATGGGTCACAAGAGTGGTTAATTCTAGTGGTTTATTTGTGGTATGACAGAGGTGATGGTTATATGACATTTAGGCACACACGACCAAGAGATGAAGGTTGTATACGGATTAGGATATGACATCAATAGGGTACCATGAAAGTATTAGGGTGGATTTAGAGATTGATATGTGGTGGTATGGTAGAGTAAAACATAAGAATATAATAGGTGATGCCAACATATACATAAGCATATCTCAAGGTGCCACATAGGTATACATATTTGACATGTGGTAGTATAATAGCAAAACAAGATGATGTCATGATAGATAATAGTGATTTTGGTTAAATTTGACATTCCATGTAGGTATGTGGGATGATTAAAAATGTTGTATGACATGTGGCATCAGTTGTATGATAAGTGGCATGTGTGTTAATCAAGTGTGGCCAATTATATAGAGGAGTGACATGTAGCTAGTAAACATGGATAGGTTACAAATCAGTATGGTCCATACATATGGTATTATAGTTAGGTTCAAATAATAACCAAATCATATCTCATGCCAAAGAGAGGTGATAAGAGGAAATCTAAAATGAGAAAGAATATATTATAGATTATTTACTCAATATTCAACATCTATGTGTCTATGTTTATGGTGTCTAAAATACAAAGGAGGATAAGAGAATATAAAAAAAGTCACACATTTACTTATATTTTATTATTAGCCACATTAAAGGTGTAATATAATGATGATGCCACATATGAGGTATATAATAATTAAATTCATACTTGGGCATGTGCATACACTAACTAAACTTAGTGGAAAAGCTAACTACCTAAGCTAAATTAACTAAAAGTTTACAAATAATATTTTCACCAATGTTTATTAGATAGATAAATATATTTTAATTCAATTCATACTTAAACAATAAAATTAAATAAGAATAAAAGTATTCACTCCATGGCATGAGTTACAGGGTATTCAGTTTTGTAAACAAAATGTTGGTGGAATAGTGGCGAGTGAAGTAGGTTGTTTACCACATATGGGTTGACTATGGATGAATCTAAATATAGTTTAGATGGGTGTATGGCTGATGGTTCTGAACTATGGTGGGTAGGACTCCAAAATAAACTCAAAAAAATGGGAACGTAAGGCAAAAAAGAATGTCTATGGACCACACAAGATGAAATATTTCAACACCATCACTTGAACTAAAGGTTGGACAAACAATAAAATAATAATGTATGATGTAGGATAATATAGTAAACCAACAATAAAACATAGTAAGGAGTCAAAATAAACCAAAATACAATAAACTAAATCACATAATTTTTTTTTTGCATTTGTATGATTGCTCTTGTAAATCTACAAAGGGGGATTATGATTAATATGCAGTAGGCATTCAAATCAGCAATAGCTTAATTATGAATAAATGTATATAAATATATATAACTCATACAAGACTAGAAGATTAGGAAACTAAAATGATATAACTTCTCACATAATCAATAGGTTTAGAGAAGAATTATATCTTGCACATCATGGCTAAAATTGCATAACTTTTCAGAATCTCCTATTAATCTTAATATCCATAATTTTCATGTGTTTGGAAAAAGAGGATACATGTATAAATTAAAAAAAAATCCATGTACTCGGTGTCTCAATATTAGAGTAATATAGTTGTAAAAATATTATATGGCTGCATCAAGTACTCCATCTAAAAAGAATATATTTTTAAAGTTTAAAATTTATTTTTAAAATTTTAATTTGTGTATAAAAAAGAGATTACTTATTGATGGGGCTCAAAGCACAACACTTCCAAATAGAGACTAAAATTACAAAAAATAAAATAGAGTATAAAAATGGAATTCTAATTCTTCTAAAATAATAAATATAGTCTTTTAATAATGCACAACTCGACGTTAGAATTTGGATGCAAAAAAAATTCCTATTAAATTAAATTTTCTTAAAATTAAGACATTTTATTACCACTAGAAATTGTTTCTTAAGAGATAGTTTTATATAGATTTTATTTTTCCACATCCTTTCCAAATCTAATCATATTGTATATTAATTTTAAAGTATGATTTCAATTACCACTCCATTTTCACAAAAATATTGGCTTGAAATTGTGCCTTTAAATAATTTTACATAAATTTTTTTACATTCTCTCCATCTCCAACCATAAGATACATAAAATTTAAATTTTATAAAATTATGTCATTCAATTGTCATTACAATGGTTGCATAAATATTGACCTAATTTGTACCTTAATGGTAAATTTAAATAAAAATTGTCTCCACATCTTTTCCAATTTTGACCACATTATAAAATAAAATTTAAAATAGCTTTAAATTGTCCATTCTTTTTTTTATAAATAATTTCAATATTTACCTTTTAATTGAAAAATGCATCTCTATGAATAGTACATTGCTAATCATACAAAAAAATGACTGGACAACATCACATTCTAAAATATAACATCAGTCTTAAGACTAAGAAATGTTAGAAAGTTAACTTAAAAGCTAAACATTAGTAAATAAAATACAGTTTGATATTTCAACAAAAATGGGAATATAATCAAATATGTCACAATAAAATACCAACTAACATGGCATACATCAACATTAACCCATAGTATTAAAATTCAAAAAGGGTCGTGGAGATGGAGAATCATCTATTTTATCTCCTTAGCCTCCCTAACCATGACCAACATGATTATTTGCAGTGTTAGGTGAGGGTGTTAGGACTTGTTCCAAAGTAAGTTATTTTGACACCTGCTATGATTTTTTTTTAATTTCTCAAATTTTATTCTGTCAAGGGTTTTTGTCAAGATGTCAACAATCTTATCAATAGTTGGGCAATATATTGGATCAAGTACTTTCTTCACCACCAACATTTGTAGATAATGATATTTTACATAGAAAAACATGTATTTATAGGTTATACCTATGACTGATAAAACCAACCAACCTAATAACCAACTCCTATGTGAATGCAAATCAAAATGTAGTTTTAATTTATTAACTCAAAACATAAATCAAAGTAACTAAATATTATTAAAGGGTGTGTCTTTATAAAATATGCATGCCCCTTTACATTTATTATTTACCTAAAAAACATTTATTATTGACCTAACATCCTATCCTAATGTTAAGACTTTATAAAAAGTCCTAGAAAACCCCACCATGATCCAAATTCAGTTCTTTGGACACATGCCAAGCATTTTTCTGAATTTCTCAAATTTGACTATGTCAAGGGGTTTTATGAATATGTTAGTTGTTTGATCAATAGTTAGGTAATTTATCAGATCAAGTGCTTTATTTTCCACCAAAAATCATAGATAATGATATTTGACATCCATATATTTCATTTTGGTATGAAATACTAGATTTTTTGACATTTTGATTATACTTTAATTATCAATGTATAATTGCATAGGAACAATCTGATAAATTTGAAGATATTCAAGAATACATTGTAAATAAATAGTTTCTCAGGAAGCACCCCATGTTGCAACATATTCTAATTTTTCTAATGAATTTAACACTATATCTTGCTTCTTACAACACCACACAATGACAACTGAACCCATATGCATAGTGTATCCTATTGTGGATACTTTGTCATACAGACATGTGCCAAAATATGCATCATAATACCCAACAATTTTGAAATTATTGTTATGGTAGTACTTAAAGACAAATATTTTCATTCTTTAAAGGTAATGAAGTACTTTTTTTGCTACATGTCATTGAATTTCTCTAGGCTGATGCATAAACCTAGATAAAATTTCAATTGAAAATGATATATCAGGGATGGAAGTCATAAAGTATATCAAACCTTCCACTAATTGTCTATATTTGGTGAAAACAAAAAAGGCACTACTATCATCCTTAGACAATTTCAATTCACTTTCCATAGGAGTGAGGGAAGGTTTACAATCATTCATGCCAGACCTAGTTAGTAACTCAAAAATATACTTAGGTTGTGAAATGAAAATACTTTGCTCTTTTTGAGTTATTTATATGCCTAAATAATAGTAAATAAGTACAAGATTTGTCATTTCAAACCAATAATTTAATTCTTTCTTCACAAACTTGTTATGGTTTTCATCATTGCCTGTAATAAATAAGTGATTAACATAGAGAATAAGAATAACCCATTTATTACCCTACACTAAAATATAGAGATTACATTAGATTCACTATGTTTAAAGCTAATTTTCTTCAAGTATGAATCTATTTTTTCATACCAATCCTTGGGTTCCTATTTGAGACCATAGAGAGCTTTGATCAATTTACATAATTTGTGCTTTGTACCCACTTTCTCAAAACCTTAGCGTTATTTCATATATAATTCTTACTATAAATCACCATTCAAAAAATAAAATTTAACATCCATTTGATGTACTTTATAAACATTATGTGCTACTAAGGAAAGTACCATATGAATATTTTACCATTTGGTAGTTGGCTCAAATGTTTCCTCATAATCAATACCCTCTTGTTATGCATAACCTTTTGTAACAATTTTTGCCTTGTGTTCATCAATAGAGCCATTTGATTTATACTTGAACTTATAAACCCATTTTCATCCTATAGGTTGAAGATGTGGAGGAGGATCAACGAAAACCCAAGTATTATTGTTAATAATTGCATCATACTCACTTTTCATTGTATTTTGCCAAACTTGTTTAGTAGAATCCTCCTCAAAAGTGGATGGATTGGTGAAAGAAGTAGTAAAAACTATTGCATAATTCACCTATTTATGAGACTCCTAGGACATATGATACTAACTTCATCTATTATCACGTCATAATAATTTCTTTGAGCCCATTCTAGATACTTGTCTAAATTGTTTAGATTAGGAAGACCATAATTATCATCATATTCACGAATTAAAGGAATCCTTAGAGAATTTTTAACATTTTATAAGTCATTAACCTATGAAATACTAAATCAAGTATAATAAATGGAAAGAATACTAATCTCATACCACAACCTATGAGAGTTAGCTTCATTATGCAATCCCTTAGTACATTTTTTAGTCTTCCTATCTAACTTATCAAATTATGAATCTATATTGGTAGTGTTCATAGTACCAAATTCATCAAATATAACAACCCTACACACTATAAATTTTCATGTATTTTATGCAATAAAAATATAACCCTTCTTATTTTTTGAATATCCAATAAAGATGCATTTTTGACTTCATGGTTCCAATTTAGTTCTATGTTCAGTAAGAACTAAAGCAAAACAAAGGCATCTAAACATTTTCAAGTGTTTAAATTTTGGTTTAAATGCATACCAAGCCTCATATGGAGTTTGTCATAAAATTTTAGATGTAGGGGTCTTTCTTCTCCAATACACTACACTAGTGATGGATTTTACCCAAAACTTATCATCAAGCTATTTAAAGTGCAACATAGCTTGAGTTATGCCCTATAAAGTCATGTTCATTCATTTAGATATTATATTATACTATGGATTATAAACATTAGTTTATTATTTATTAATGCCATGTTCCCAAAAATAATCTAAAAACTCATTTGAAGTATACACTCCACCATTGTTTGAATAAAGAGTGGCCAAGTGTGAAATTATTTCTTTTTCAATTAAGCATAACCAATCAACAAACTTAGTAAAATATTAATATTTTTTCATGAAAAACACCTAATTCAACCTAGAATAATCATCAATAAATAACAAAAAATACCTACACCCTCTAATGGATGACTTGTTCATGTCACAAACATCACTATGAACTAATTGTAAACAATTGTTAGCTCACCATGAAGAATTATTGGGATTTTTTCCCCTATTTTGTTTGCCCAAAACAAATGATTCATAAATAATGATATTTTTGTGAAAAGTGAGAAAACCACTAACCATACCATGTCTCTATAAGTACACTAAAGAGTGAACATTAAAATTTCCATAGCAAATATGTTGTAATTGCTATGTAGAAATAGTACCTATATTTGTATTTATAACTACTACAAGTTCCATTATGGGAGGAATCACTTTACAATGAAATATAAACAAATTTCCATCCTCATAGCCTATATACATGGTTTTATATCCATACTTCACTAAGTTGATATAAATGAGTATATTTTCAAGCACAATTTGATAACCCTTCTTACGGATATACCAAATAAAGAAGATGTTTTTGCAATGTACAAACATACCAAACATTCTTCAAGTATTTTATAGAACCATAAGGAAGAAGAATATGAATACAACCAAGTCCCTATGGAGTGTCATAGATTTGTCTACCAGGAACACTAGAGAGAGAAGTTTCTTTGAAAGTCCAAATTAAGTCTCACCTAAATGTCATGTGTTTGGTTGCAATTGTATCTAAAACCCAAACATATGTGAACTCATATTTAACATCATATTCCATATAAGCATTGTTTCCTAAAGCAGTGAATGAAAATTCCTGAGCAACATTTCCTGACTCATCATAATCATGGTCAGCATATTGAGTAGAGTTAGACTTAGTCACTTTTTATGGCCTCTAAATTTTGTCAAATACACTGAGAGGCAATGTGAGAAAATTTCCCACATCTATGACATTGAATGTCTAATCTACCATGATTGCTACCTCTATAAGAGTTGTGACCATGTCCTCTATCACTCATCTCATTTGAATTAGAATGGATAGACTGTTGATTTGAATAGTTGTTTTGATGATACCCTCCACCTCTATTTTTAAATATTCCTCCTCCATAACCTCTACCCCCTCTATGACTTTTCCCTCTATATTTTTGTTAACTAGAAGAATAAAAAATAGGCTTGGAATATGTAATGTGGGATTCCTTTTTTTTTTTGGATTTATTGGGGAGAGAAAGGTCATGCTAAATAAGCAACTCAGCCTATTTATCAAAATTTATGCCTATGATCTTGTGAGAGACATGTAACATTTCCAAAATAAATTCTATAGGACACAAGTAGTCCTTTCAATCTAGCATTAATAATGAGATCATCATCTAGTTTACCAAACCCAACCTTAGTATACTCAGTAACAATATTAATTAACTTAGACATGTACTCTCCTATATCCCCATCTTCCTCTAATGATAAAGTAAATAACTGTATGTGTATATCTATCTTCTTATGTTTGGGATTTTTATCATACAAGTCAAATAAAGTCTTTCATGTAGTGCAAATATGAGGAAAGTTTTCAATATGAATGTAAGTATCTCTAGTGTAACAACACTTGATTAGAGCTAGGGCCTTAGAATCATGCATATTTAAAATGTCAAGTTTAGACTTTTCTATACGCAGACATGATTATCATTCTTCACAACATCCCATAACTCATTGAAAATTAATGAAGCTTCCATCAAACATTTCCAATTAGAGTAATTAGAAATCATTAATATATCAATATCTGAAAGTAAATTTTGAATATTTTTCATATTTAAATGAAATAAAGTGGGACAAATAAAGATGAGTGTGGTAAATATGACAAATGAAGAAAATAACACACTCACTAATAGCACTTTGCACAATACAATGCTTCTATGGAGTTTTTCACTTAACCTTCATGTAGAGAAAAAAGGAGATATATTTGATGGTTTTTACACTTAACCTCGTAAATAAATCAAAATATTACACCTTTATTTCACCAATTACACCCTTATTTCACCAAAACAACAAATAGTTACACTCTTATTTCACCAATTACACTATTTTTTTCTCACTAGAAAACACTCTTTTACAAATTTTAAGCCCTTTAAAATATGTAAATCATGTAAATAATATATAAAAATGGAATATTATTATTTATTTATTTATTTTTTTAAAACATTGAGTTGTACTTTTCACCAAAATGAAGATTTGAACCCTGGACCTCCACCTTTTGAGGGTTGTTACAAAATAAGAGTTGCCAATTGCTCTATGAGAATTTACAACAAATAAGAGGAGAAATATGTATTTAAGTCTATTTTTTCCTCTATGAATAAGAAAAATAAATAATTTTGTAAGTAAAAAACAATTATCCATAAATTTTTTTTAAAGGTGAAAAACTTTGATTCAAGTGGTGCTCCCAAACCCTAAAATTTCTCTTCAAAATATAGTAAACTTTTACCAAATTAAAAAAAATTTGCATCTCCTTCCAATGATATACCAAAAATTGGAGATTCCATGGCTTCTATAAAAAAATCTTGAGCTTTTTTGGGCTTACAAATTCATACCAGGTCATACAAGGTCATACAAGGTCATACAAGGGAGATTTTTTGTAGTTTCAAGTAGATTTAGAGAACTAGAAGGAGTTTTTATGAAAAATAATGAATTAATGAACATAATGGGACACCATGAACAATGTATCAGTGCTCAAGAGGCTGAAAAAATTCATAAATTTTATTTAGATGCTTCCAAGAATGGTTTTGATGAGGTTTTAGGTAGATAGCAGCTCTATATCAGATCAAAACTCATAAAACATTGTAGTTTTAATTTTAAATTTATTTGAATACATTTTTTGGCAATGAAAATCATAAAATGGGTTGTAATAATCAAAAACATAGCTTTGGAAGCTTTCATAATGATCAAAAATCATTTTTTTGCCTTTAGAAGCTCTAAATAGATAGAATTTTTCAACAAATTTAACTCAAATTAAATACACAACATTCAGGAGGTTATAACACAATATTATAGGATTTTAAAATCCAAAAATTCCATATAAATGGCTTAATTGGTCTATTTAGGTAAAAAATTTAGATTTGGATTGAAACTAACAACTTCTACAAGCTTGAAAAGGGAGAATCTAGCTTCAAAACAAGTATGACTAGATTATTATAGGCATATGGCCATGAAAAATTAATTTATTAGTATTCTAAATATAATATTAAATTTTTAAATACCCTCCAATCATAGGCTCAAATTAAAAAAAATTGAAAACATTTGATTTTTGAATAATCAAATATTCGACACCATAAATCAACCAAAGAGCATACCTTATAAAATTCAATTTCACGTGAGTCTTATCCAGCCACGTGAATGTATATTTCACCTCTCCTTATCAATATTACTACAATGTGATTTTACCACATTACCGTGCTCTGATACTACTGATATAACCCTAATAATTGATTTGAGCAAGCAAATTCACCTAAGGTAAATCTTATGCTCATTGAGGTGGGCCTACAAGTATTTTATTAATTATGAAAAAGCAAGAACATATAAAAGTGTGTCTATATCCCATTAACCCTTTTACACAGAAAACCATGTATTTATATGTTTTACCTATGATTGGTAAAACTAACCAGCCTAATAACCAACTCCCATAGGAATAAAACCTAAAAATTAGTTGTAATTTATTTACTCAAAACATAAATCAAAGTAACTAAATATTATTAAATGGGATGTATTTATAAAATATGCATGCCCCTTTACATTTATTATTTACCTAAAAACATTTATTATTGACCTAACATCCTATCCTATTGTTAAGACTTTGGAGTAAGTCCTAACTAAGAGCTCCCAACCATCCTTCTATTTATTCTCCTCCTCAGTGTTGTGCAACCTAAAGGATAAAATAATAAGGGATATGAAAGGGAAATTACATTTTAGAGGTGCCCTCCAACTAGAAATATTTGTATGAGTAAAAGCACCATCACCACCACTATGTGGGTTATAATATAGAGATAAATAATGCAAACAAGAGGAGACATTGTGAAGATTATTATAAGAATGGGGTTTTTATCAATGACCATAGCCATGGTAATGAGTTGGTGATTGGTGGTGAGGTGACTTTAAATTGAAGTGACCAAAAACACATGGGGGGCTTCACCAGTGATCTAAAAGAGTATATATGTGATCCACATCCAACCAAACCTTCTTTGTCTGAACATGGATCTAAAACATGACATTGGAGAGACCTTTCACTTTGTAAGTAATATAAAAGGATTCCTCCATCATAGTATGAGAAATAATACATTATTTATTTATTTCCATAAATGAAATTAAATTTTAGAATGAAAAACATGCCAAAATTTTGAAATTTTTATAGGTAACATGGCTAAGTTTCCGAGTAGCACTAACTTCAAAGCAAATATTTATAGGTGGAATGGCTTAAAAATGGTATGTATCCATATCTAGGTAGACTCAACATGCTTTCAAAAAAATGTTTTAAATATTATGGGTGTTTTAAAAATGCATAGAAAGGATGATCAACACCTAGATAAACCAAATGTCTCCCACTTAGCAAACCTTCATGTAGAATATACAAAAGGAAATGGTCTTTATTAGGATTTATAATGGTTTCCCAAATCATGTAAACTATACACTTCCCCACTCAAAATAATTAAATTTTAAGTGAGCATTCAAAAAATACACTTGAATATGTTCGAGAGAAAGGTATTACTCACATAACTAAGGTTTTCCCTAGTAGAAAGGGTTATCCATAGTCCATTTCTAGTCTATCCACTCCATGTAAGATGATTGAGCACTAATTATATTGAAATTTATATCAAGTATGAAAATTTTATATGTATGTAATTGATTCATGGTTATTATCCTATCTTTGAAAAATTGTCACATGAGACGGGGCATGAAATTTAGTTCTTGGAGTGATTTAGAAAAACACTAGAGATGAGTTTAATGCCATTTATAAAAATCTAAAGAATTTAAACCTAAGGTAATAAAGCAAAAGGAACATCGTAGTAGTTAAAAACTTGAGACCAAAATAAATAATGTGAATATACTAAAATACCATTTAATATAATTATGTCCATCCCATCATAGATGAGGCTTTAGTGTTTCCAAAGCTTTCCAAATACTTTTAGAAACAAAATTACAAATGATTTAACATGAACCTATGTGATAAGAATAAAATAAAAATTCAATCCTTTCCTTGAATTTTTACCATGCAATATCCTTGAGTGATATAGTTCTTAAGATGGATTTTACAAGATTCCTCTCCTTCCAAAAAATTGATGATTCACTTTGTACAAAGAGGATAACCTTTGAATTTAAATATCCAAAATATCAAACCCTCTTAAATCTCTAGGATTTCAATAAACCTCCCATTTTACCCTATAATTTTTTATAAAAACATTATAGTTGGCCCAAATAAAATCCTTGTGAAGTTACTCAAATTAAGAATAAGTAGCCTTAGAAGGTTCCAAAAAGAAGAGTAGTAGACATGGGTATTATTCAACACTTTATATTAGACCTAGAATTTTTTTTAGAGGGAGAATGGTTTAATAACACAATATCCAATTTTTTTCCACTCATCATACCACATAATTAAAAATATCTATAGGGGTATCCTAAAAAGTAAAATAGATACCAAAATATTTAAAATACTCACCTAGTTTAGTCCAATACCATTTATATTGATGCAACCAACCATGTAAGGGAGTTATTTATTAACTATAACATTGAATTTTATTTCATTGGGTAGAAGATGCATAGGCTTAATAAAATATATCTAAACATTCAGTGGCACAAGTGTTGAAAGTCTCCTCCTAAAACTAGATGAGAAAGGATTTGTCATAAAAATGACCATTAACCATCTAATTTTGAGAGTGGGGAATTGATATATATGTTCAATGAAATGTATTTAAGTATAGTTGATGACTAGATAATTGAGACCTTCATTAGACAATATATAAAGAGAATAATAAAGAGTGCATCCTTGAAGAATAAATCTAAACAAACAAAAAGGTATGACTGAACACCATTAATGGTGACATAAGGATTGACTTCACTGGAAATGTTTTTATAACTTTATAAAATATATGGACCCAAATCATGGTTCCTTCAACATGGAAAGAATAAAAATAAATGTGATGATATCATATAATTTTCAATGTTTGTTTAAGTGGAAAAAATATTTTGTTGTGAGGACATGCCTTCCTAAACAATATAATATTTTTAAAAATTTATTTATTGCATATAAATCTAGTTTTATCAAAGAAGATAATATGGGGAAAATATAATGCACCATAGAGCTAGGGCTTTGGAAATAATTTTGTAGTAAATTTTGAGGAGGTTAAATTTAATCTAGCTAGTAATGATATTCGGGTCACCATATTTGTGAATGAAATTAAAATTTCCTTTGTTCATAAAATTTTCAATGTGTGGTGGTTTGAACAACTTCAAGGTAGACTTTATGAATATTTGGACCCAATGTATCTGATAACACTTGGTGAAACTCATAGGGAAGCCATTAATTATAACTTCCTTATCAAAATTCATATGCTAAATATCCTTTTTGAGATCCTCAATGGAGATAAGGTGGTCACAGGAAACATGTTGGCTCATACTAAGTTTATAGGGAACCACTTATAGACATCTCATAAGAGCATCTTCATGTGCAGATGTAGAAGGTTTCAAAATAAAGACATAATGATGAAAAAGTACACAACACATCAATAAGATGAGTGAGACATATGTTCTCATATTTGATAGCTTTCACATGATTCACTTATTACCTAGAGTTGTGAAGATAAAAAAATTCATTTGATGCTCTATCTCAGATCTTTAACAAGTGCATACAATCTTGAATCTGATCTCCATGAGCCTAATAGTGGTCTTCCATTTTGAGTTGATGCCACCATAGGGAAACTTATTTATAAATTTACCCATTGAAATTAGATCACTCTATTTCCTATGATACACTGAGGTACTAATAGTATGATGAATCATGTGTTTTTCAATGAAAATTCATTGCTTGTTTTCCATAGATATACATAAAATAATTAGTGTAATTAATGGAAGCTACCCACCACTCTATACTTTAAAAATATATAGGAGGATAAGGGGACAAGTTATATATTCTAGTGATGTGATTCTTTATCTAAGATTGATGTAGATGATTAGTGTTAAGATAAAATTACAACTTAACCTTCTAGGTTTAGAGAGTAAGCCACTCAATTTTAATTTCTAATTCGAAGGTGTTCTTAAAGTCATGTTTGTGGAATGACAATATCAAGGTGATCAAATTTATTATAAAAGATATAAATGTTTTTCTCTACAAATAAATATCAATTTTTTTTCTACTCAATCACCACCTTGTCAAAAATTGGACTAGGTGAACCATGAAGAGTTGACAAGGAGATGATAGTGATGGTAGGGATCATAAATATTAGTTTTATTGCACATACAAAACCATGGATTTATATCAGTAGCACACCAACTCATTAGGAGGATAATTTATTTTTATTCCCACAATTCAATCATATTAAAATCTCCACATATGATCTAGCTAGAATGGGGGAGTGTGTCAGCAATCCACTACCAAAATAGCACCCTTTTAACAACATAATTGGAGGTAAAATTTTGGCTATACCAAGGCAGTGGTCATTAAAACAAAAAAGGGTACACACTAACCATTGTGTGGGTTTTGACCCCAAACATAAAATAATCAATGATAAATAAGGGGAAATAAATGTCACTACTCCCCCACATCCACTTTAATGATCTAACATCTTGTAAAAAATGCTTGGCTAAATCAAACTAGTGGTGGATTTGAGAGGAAATATATAAATCTTAAATTCATGAAAACATAATATATGCATTTTATAAGAAAATGACAAGTCTCTCTTACAATTAATTTTCAAGACATATCAGTAAGACCTCTTACATTTTAGGAATACATTAAGATTGGGGTATGTACATTTTTTTCAATTATAATGTACACAAAATATCCAATGCATCTATGGATTTTGTTGGAGATTAATTGCATAAAAATATTAATTTTCTATTTCATGAATCCATTATCTCAAGTCTAAATTAAGACATGTGGATGGTGAGGATTAAGATATTTGACTTAAAGTCCTGAACTTTATTTTTTTAAAATTTTCATAAGTAGTTGTTCTTGTGCATAGTACATTCAATGTCCATTTCACATTTTCAAATCTATTTAGTTTTTGGTTTGATTAATTGGCCTTGAAATAATTATTGTAAAAACTTAATTTATCAGTGGCAACATTGATATAAATAAATTAAAAATTTGCACACTTTATTTCACATACCACATTCACACCTTTGAGACATGTAAAACCTATCACAATTTGAAATGAAATTCATATGTTAATGTATCCACATGGTTTCTTTTACTTCAAAGATTAAACTTTTGAATCTGAAAAACTCATGACTCCATGATCCCATTATAATTTCCATGTGTTTTTGATGATATCATAACTTTAATAAAAATTAATATTTGCACTTTATTAGAGTTTTACATATGATCGTTGTGTCTTTTTATATTATGTGTAGGATAAAATGGACATGTGTAAATATAAAGTGAATTTAATGTTCAACAAAGAAACAAATTTTTTTAGTCCACCTTTAGAGCAAAAGAAAGTCTTTTTACATTTAATTTTCAATTCACATTGTAATCCATTTTTTAATTTGATTAATTGGACACACAATAACTCTTGTAGAATTTTAAGTTTATCAATGGTCACCTTCATATATCCTAATTCAATAGTTTACTTTATTTTATATCACTTGAGATGCTTACAAAAACCAAATCTAGCCACAATTTAAAATAAAATTCATGTATTGACACATCCAAAAAGTCATTTATTTATTTATAAGATTAGATTATAATTTATGATCTCATAACCCTATTATTTCATTTTGATTTCCATATGTCTTATTTTTGGATACAAAGAATTGAGTTGTAATTTTAAGTCTCCTTGATGTCATGATTCCATTAATATGCTAAGTGTCCTTTGTTTAAAATTTTATTTTTTGGTGATTGCATATATTAATAATGTTTTATTTAAAATATGTGATCACATGTATGTTTATTTATCTTGTGTTGAGGAAGTATGGATTTTTAAGAATATAAAGTGGTTTTGAAGTTTCAAAGCATTAGTGGAGTTAGTTGAGTTCACATTAAAGAAAAAGGGACACTATGTGACCCTATGGTGCCATGATGGAATATACCTACATGTTTTATTTATATTAAAAGATATGTGTGATTTGTTAATATTTGAAACTATAATTGCACCTTATTTATTCATCATGTAGGGAAAAGGTGTGGACATAATACAAAGATAAAGTGGAGATAACTTTTTGATAATTCTATTGACTCAACTTAAATACATTTGAGATCTTGATGGCTCTCTATGACCCCATGACTATGAAGAAATGAGAATCTACCATGTGTGTCATTCTAATATGATATAGTAAAGATGAAAAGCTGATGAAAACTTAGATATCTACGAGGAAACACTATACATGATATCACCATGTGGTCATGATAGATGTAATATGAAAGGAAAGGTTGTAAATGCAAAAATTAAATATATTAATTGTGCAAATTCAATGGATTCATAAACTTCACATAAATACATTTGAATTATTGGAGTCCCTCTATGACTCCATGATTACAAGGAAATGAAAACCATTCATGTGTATCACTCTAAATGGGTATGATAAAAGTCAAAGACTAAGTTATACTACATGACCTCATGACCCCGTGACTGTGTTATGATTTCTATGTGTCTCCTTTTTTTCCAAAAATATTTAAGTTTTATTTTAAATTCTTCATTATGTGGTGACTCCATTAACATGCCAAGTTCATTTTATTTAAAATTAAAATTTATGGTGATTTCATATATTGGTCATGATTTATTTAAAATATGTGATCACTGGTATGTTTGTTTATTATATGTAGGGAAATAAAGGATGCATGATAATATAAAGTGGAATTAATGTTTAAACACATTCATGGAGTTTTCTAATTTCATATTAATAATAAAATGGACACTCTGTGACTTTACAACCCCATGGCCCCATGATGACCACCACATTTTTTATTTATATCAAAATCTTTACTAAAATTAGTTTGTACACATTATTAATATTTTAGACTATAATTTTACCATATTTATTCATTGAGAAGGAAAATTTATTGGACATAAAATAGATAAATTAGAGATAATATATTAATAGATTCATTGACTTTAATTAAATACACTCAAAATCTTGATGGGTATTTGTGACCTTGTGACTATGAAATAATGAGAAGCTTCCATGTGTGTCACTCTGAGCAGACACGATAAAAATGAAAAAGTAATAAAAAATTGGAGATCTATGAGGACACACTGCATAGGATATCATAACATGACCATGATAAATGTAAATGGAAAAGGAAAGGATGTTG